>JAHXJL010000120.1:0-473347 GCA_019395255.1 Botrytis medusae
CCAATAAACGCCAATCGCATGTCTCTATCCAATCACGTTTACCGTTTGATCTCGTGAGCTGAAGGGCGCCAATTTGCTTCATAAAAGCGATGGTTTGATCTATTCTGCCGTGTTCAACGAGCGCAATCTTGCGGACTCTTTTGCCGGTTTTGGGACAGCGTTTCGGGAGGACTTTACGGGTCAGAGGCAGTAAGGAAGTGATGTAGGTTACGCCGTGGGATTTGAGGAGGTCGATTAGCCAGAGGTGAGAGGAGATGCAAGGGGAAAGTATAAATATTGCGTTATGGAAAGTACAGTTCGTTGTTTGTTTACATTGACCAGTGGCAGTAAAGATGGCATTGGTAAGAGAATCAGAAGACTTTGATTTCTGTAGAGACCTTAACTGCTCTAGGGATATCCGACGAGATCGATGGGTAGGCCTATTCGGCGTCTTTTGGGGAATCTCGATGTTTTTAGAGCCTACTGGAAGTATTTGTTGTGGCAGTGACTGCATAACATTCAAGTAAGACACTGAAGAATCAGACAAAACAAGAGGTCTCGATTGTCTTGTTGATGAAGGCGAAATCAGTTGTAGGGACTTGGTTGATCGTGCGACCGATAGAACTGGCATAGTTTGGGTGCCTTGATTTTTTGTAGAGGACCATCTTTGTTGATTGACACTGGGCATAATAATTCCTGTCTCACCCCGCCTTCGAATTGGTACCATATTCTTGACATCAAACTTAGCCTTTACCTCTAGATCTCGAGGGAAACTTGTGTGAACTGCTGTGACTAAAATATCAACTGGAACCTGGAACCCGAAGTCTTTATGGATAATACGAGTGAGCCATTTTCCTTGAGAGCTTTGAAGCCTCGAATATATCTGTCCAAGGCGGTCCCAGGTATCTTTGTCATTGGGATCTGCGAGAGATTTTACAGTAGCTGAGGACCCTTCGTTCTGAGAAGCAATGGTGATTAGGGTATCCTCAATCTCTGGCACAGTGACTTTCATGTGTTCAAAGACTGTCTCCTATGAAAGGGTTTTAGTAAAGTTGCTATGTATGGAGTGTGCACATCACATGAAGGAGCCCCTGATTATACTTTACTCAATCAAAACGTGAGTCCATTCATGGGCAATCTCAAGAGAATAGTCTCTCCTGCACTAATATACTGACCTGGTTCGTATCTCGTCCTATATACTTCATGATACACTGTACACGATAGCCTATATCATTCTTAACTAAATCATCGCGACCAGCCTTGGGATTCCACACAGGTATCAATGACCCATCCCCCTCTTCGAACTTTTTGAATGTGGCACGTTGTTCGACAGTCATATGAAAATACCTAGCAAGGAAGCGTTCGAAGGTTACTTTGTGGACATCGTAGTCTCGATCATCCAGAACCTCTGGCTTAAGGGTAAATAAAACCGAAGGGTCGTCTCTATGCATAGCATCCAAGGTATCGCGATGGAGTTTGAACCAACGAATCCAAGCATCACTCACCTTCTCCTTCAGAACTTTGGGAAGTAACGGTGGAAATCTGCAGATCAAGCTCTCGAGTTCGTCTAGGAGTTTGCATACTTTGTAGAATGGGAAATTTTTCATTGTAAGAAAGGATGTTAAGCATAAGTAGGTGGTAGGTGGGTTAAGGTGTGCTGTGCTGATGAATAAGAGGATGAATAAGACGAACAGCAGAATGAATATGTGATTATGTTCATATTTTGTAAGAGAGTATGGTTGCAGTTATATTAAGATGAATGCGTAGTGGTATTTCTTTGTTGTGTACTAGTTGGAGTCGCGTAGAAACTTTGCTGTAGCAGAAAGTACACTAGATAGACTAGGAGACACGAAAACAGCTCGAAATCTCGTGACCTTGATGTTCTCGGTCGGAGTTTGTAACTTCCGACCTTGCTGCTTTGATTTTGAATTTCCCCTTTCTCTTGAAAAGGCATAGACTGTGTCGACATGTCACGTGTCTGTCTAAATCCAATCCAGAGTTCATCCCATTTGTTTGTTTCTTCATTCTTCATCCACTCTATCAATGCCATCTAAACAAAACATCAGGGTTGTTCCAAACCCATCAATCCCCAGAATTTACGGGGATACTCGTCACTTGCATCCAAAATCATCCAAAAGCGTCCATAATTCCAAAGTCTTGCTATATAAGTCTTGACAACTAAGTACCTACCCAGGCAACCCAAGGATCAGCTAGCAGGAAACTGTAATAAATAATAATAATAACAATAACAATTTCAATTCCAATAGACAAACCTAGAACAATTTCAACAAATACTCGAGACTGGATGGAGTAAGACGGAAACGTTGAAGTCTTTCTTTCCCTGTCTTTCACCTCTTGACTTGACTTGACTTGACTTCACTCACAACACCACACAACACCGCACAACACAACTCATCGTTCTGTGTCCAAAAGCAAGTTTTCTTCTTGGAATGATTGCGGATACTTCTACTTCTCTTGTAAGATGTTTATGATCATCAGATTCATCTCCATTTGATCAGAAATCTAAAGATATCTACAACTCCATTTTCTATTTCTTTATTCATCTCATCTCTCTGCCTTTTCTTGTTCGCTTTCATACTCCTTTTTGGTTATTTGTTGACATATCGGCTCCCCTACTTACCAAATGCATAACGATTATTCGATTACGATAACACAAACATAAACACAAGAATTTCTCCAACTTTGAATGCTTATATTCAAAATTACTTTTATTCCACTATTCTGTGATCATTATATATACTTATTCTCTCCAATATGCACAATGGATTCATTCCACGACCGAACAACCTCAATTGATCGTGCTTCTGTTGAATCAATTCTAACAGGGGCCGATCAACCTACTGATGTACCAAGTCCCCATATTGGTACTTCACCCAATAGAGTAAACTTCTCTCCAAACCACCCACCGCGACCCATCGTACGGCCAGATCGTGCACTATCTTATACTTCAAGAAGACCGAATCGACTTTCACTAACTTTCCCCGTTGCTCCAAGCAACGGCCTTGAATCAGTCAGAGCTACTCCAACTTCATCAAATGCTCCATCAATTCCCGGCACGCCTGCAGATCCCAACGTTATTCTATCGCCAAATGATTCAAACGGGTTTCTAGTCGCCCTAGCTAGTCAGGAAAGGAGGGTTCTCGAACTTAAGGAGGAGCTGGACAAAGCCGAAAACGAACTCAAGCAGTTGAAAAAACAATGGGCAAATCATGAAGCAACAAAGAAGAGAGCAGAGATTCGCCATGTCGAGAAGCTTCAACCTGTGCAAACTGAGCGCGGGTCTGCTGATGAGAACATACTTACGACCCCAAAACAAAGTATAGATATGGATCGAAAGAAAGCTTTTCTTGCCAATCTTCCTCACCTACCGAAAGATCAGAAGAATCCACGAAGGAAAATCATAACTGGCGGTCATACCCGCACACTTTCGCTCCTTTCCCCAGAAAGAATGACACACAATTCTACACTTCCCGAATCCAACGGAACAACTTCAGTCGACCTCCCAAGAAGCACAACTATGCCGGATACAAGTATTGGTATCTCCAGGGTCAACACCAATCGAGCAAACAGACATTCATATCAGGGAGGACTAGGAGTGACACATGGAGTGAAGCAAATTACAGAAGATGTTAAAGCTGGGCTATGGACTTTTCTCGAAGACCTTCGACAAGCTACAGTAGGAGACGAAGCGGTCAATGGCACGGCGAACAAACGATCAAGCTTGGATGCATCACAACGTGGACTCAATAAGCGAATTAGTAAAGGCAGTCTACGAGGACGACGAGGCAAATCGCCCAGACCAGATCCATCATCACAAAGAACATGGGATTCTTTAACCGGTGATAATCCCGCTCTACTAGATCTGGGAGGCGCGTTATGGCAAGACCCTGATACTCTTGCCGCACCCATGAAACCCACAAACGTTCAAAAGAAACGCGCAAGACCAATTTCTTTCCCTACTGCCACCATCGATGATGACGATTGGTCAAATTGGGATTCTCCCGCTCCCAAATCGCCCATGAGATGGAGCGGTAGTTCCACACTATCCGGTCCAGTGACTCCTGGAAATGCCAGCGGCGAAGATGAAGTAAAGTGAGAATTTCATTCTGTTCCTAGCAAAAGAATTTTTTCACTGACAATACTATTATAGCATCATGGACTCAAACAACCCGCCAGACTCGCCGTCAAGAAGGGATGAAATCCCATGGCCTGCTCTCGACCAATTGAAACCGGGTAATCTTAAGAAAACCGTATCTACAATGATGAATCAATGGGAGAAAAGTCTTACTCCACCCCCTGAAGAAGCAACGTCTGAAGATTTTCTTACCGGTTCCCCTCGTGTTAAAGGGGGAGGAGAACGAGATGGAACCAGTTTTGCGGAGACAAATTCTTAATGTGTAGAGTAGTTGGCTGGTATCTCGTGATAATGTTTTCTACGTATAATGTATGGAATGGAATGACATGGCTTGATAGCACGAGATGGGATTGGTAGGAGATCTGAGATAGATTGTTGCTTTCTGCCTTTGGTGTTTAGATAGACCAGACAAGACTAGAACATATGTCTGTGATCTGATTGATGATAGATGATTTTGATGAAGGAATGAAATGATTTTATTGCCTACTTGTTGTTGCAGTTTGTTGTTTCAGTATGGTGTTGAGGTAGCGAGGGTAGGAATGTTCGATCATCAATCAAATAAGATTTCACCCGTTTCCAAAATATGAATGAATTTTGTGTTTTGATATTCAATTCGTTTTGACGTTCAAGTGTTGTATGGTGGATCGGTTATCAAATCGCAATTTTACCATCTGGATAGCACAGATATAGACCATCTACAATCCTCAACAATGTGAAAATATTCTAATTTCTATATCCTCAGAATCCAGCTCACATGACTTCTATGTAACCAACCAACAACATCTCAACCCCCACCCTTAAATCTTGGGACTCTCACCCAAAAAGCCATCCGCAACCGCCTTAATCAATTGCGTTGCAATGGCCGTAAAAGAAGGTAACCTCAAATTCCCCTCCTTATATCCCTCGCTAGCCGGTTCTCCCAACGGACTCGTTCCATTCAACAACGCCTCCCTAATCTCCTCCATCTCAAACCACTTCGCATCTTCTAATTCCGGATCATGCTCCAGATGAATTTTCTCACCATCCGGTAACGCTTGGGCAATGGCACCAATCATCAAGTTCGCAGGATAGGGCCAGGGTTGGGTACTATGAATGACAACACGACCGAGTTTCACGCCGGATTCCTCCCAGACTTCGCGACGCACGGCTTCCTCGACGGATTCGGCGGGCTCGCAGAACCCGGCTAGCGCGCTGTACCAGTATTGTGGCCAGCGCTTTTGACGACCCAGGAGAACGCGTTTGCCGTCGTGGCTGACGACCGCCATGATGACGGTGGGATCGGTCCGCGGGAAACAGAGATTGGATACTCCTTTGCGGGTTGCGCAGGAGGCTCTTTGGGTGGGGGTTGCGGGGTTGGTTCCTGCTTGGGCGGTGGGGAGAGAGGCGAAATCTGTGGGGGGACAGACGCGTTTGGTGCCTGCGTTGACCTGTGATTTCATTAGTTTTGGTACTATTCCAAACTGAAGACTTTTTTTCTATTTTTCATCTCCAAGTAGAGTGGACTTACAGAAAGCGTAGGTTGTCCACATCCCCCACAGAAAGGATTCCTAGCATTCCAATCCAGAAGCGCCCTTGCCTGGGCAAAGATCGCAGCTTCTTGTGCATCTAGACTCATAAGAATTCTTCCTTCTTGAAACACCAATCCCTTTTCCTGCATGGCTTTGACCACGCTATTGGCTTCATTCTCGTATGTTCCTTTTGGGGTCACATCGATTGCAAAATACGGAATCCCGCTGTAAATTCCATGCTTGAATCCTTCTTTATCTTTACTCCTCTCATCCAAGCCCAGGAATAGAACCAAGGGCGACGTCTTTGAAGAATTAAACTCTTTAATCATCGTCTCCTCATCTTTTTCAAACGGGTTCTGTCCCGTCAATCCCGTGATGTCGGAGTGAGAGGAGTAGGCCAGGTGACTGGGATCTTTAGTCAGCGGAGCGAGATTATTCAGGAGTAGGAAATTGGTGGCGGGATGTGTGAATGCGCTGGAGATGAAATCATGGTTTGCGCGGAGGAAGGACACGCGGTTGAGAGGCGAGCCGGAGAAGTAGTTGGCCACTTCGCGGCCGAATTTGCGGGTTAGCATGGAGTCGACGTCGGGGTGGGCGGGAGGCGGGAGAGAGGGTGAGGGCATGGTTTAAGTATTGTGGTTTGAATTGTGGCAAGGAGGAAGAGAGGATGGGAGTGAGATGGGTATTCTGGGGAGGGTTTATATATTATAATGTTTGGGAATACTCGAGTAGAGAGAGAGACAGAGATCGAATCTACCTATAGAAGGGAAATAGTGGGGTGGCCACTCTATCTTTTATCTAAAATCCGACCCTCGGGATTTCTAAGCCAACACATTTCAGTTTGATAGTCAGCCACTTATTATTATTAAAGTCGTTTGTTCCATTTGTTTGTTGCCATTGCCGGAGTCATCTTGAGAAGAACGGATTAGTATTACAAGCCGAGGGGTCATAATCTAGATAGATATCTAGCCGTAAGACTTTGTCTTACCTTCGGAAACCCCTATGTTTCTTAAATTCTCCGATTCCTTTCACCTAAATTCGACCTCTAATGAACATCAAAGTTTGACAATCACAATTGAATTGTTCAAATTCCATGCAAGTTGAATAATAAGATACATAAATAAACAAATAATGACGTCTTCTCTCCCTCCCCGACCGAGTTCCGACCAGTATCCAATTGACAACTACCCCAGTCCCAGCCAGGACCTCTGGAATCGGACAAGTGTCCGCATCATGTGACGAACATTAGTCATGTGAAGTTACAAACTACAAACCTTGCTTTGAACAAAGTATCTTTCACCGTAATCATTGTATGCTTCATCAGAATCCTTCAAAAACAACTATACATACTTTTCCCTTCATATCTCGCTCCTTTGCTGCGATCAGGATACTGGAATATCGATCATTCGAGAAGTTGGCTCGAGTTGAGGGCATTGCAATACTTTTTTGTCTTACCATTACGATAGAGGTTTGGTAGACCGCCACATTTGCACGTCAGATCATATTAGAGTTTGGTTAACATATCGAGTCATAATTTTTTCTTTGCTTTTTTGAAAGGAAAATTTGGAGAGAGAGATTTTTTTTTCTAGAAGACCTTCATTTTTGGGTTGTTCATATTTGACATATTCACACTTCTTTGGAGATTGAGTTTATACAAAAATCAAGATGGTTCCTCCGACTCAGAATTTGAATTTGGATATCACTGCTATCTCAGGAATCTGTGGGTATGTATCAATCGAGCTTGGGCTTAAAAGCTTGGATAAAGGAAATTGCTGATGAGGATTAGTTCGATATCGATTGCTTGTTGGATAGTGGTCTTTAGTCCTCAGATTATTGAGAATTGGAGACGAGGTTCGGTGAGTACTTTCATATACGGCTATTGAGGTTCTGTTTGCAAGCCAATTGGGTTTTTGGGAGGCAATTGAATGAGGGCAATGTGCTAATATTCTTTAGGCTGATGGATTATCTTTACAATTCATTATTATATGGCTTGCCGGTGATGTTTTCAATATCTGGGGTGCTATGCTCCAAGGTGTTCTTCCTACAATGGTAAATATTGTCTGATAGAGTTCATGTGATATCGATTTTAACATCATTAGATTATCCTTGCTGTATACTATACCATAGCAGACATAGTTCTTCTAGGCCAATGCTTCTACTATAAGGGCTTCACTTGGCGCGACGAAGTTAAGCCACCACCCACCCCACCCAAGCCCACCTATGCAGCCATAGCAGCTAGCACACCCAGCGAAACCACAGCTCTCCTCAATGGCTTAGAGAGAAGACATAGCGGCACCTCTGTCTCAGCTCAACATCTCTCTCCCGTTGTTCCGCTTCTCGACTCCCCTTCTTCTAACGATACACCCACCACCAAGAAAGCCAAAAGTTCCCCAATGCAAACTTTCCTCTTCAATTTCTTCAGCATCATTCTCGTTTGTATCGCTGGTGTTCTCGGTTGGTGGATATCCAACTCCTCTTCCGCTCAATCCCACAAAACACACGATAAACATTCACCCACTCATACCACCCCAACCTTTTCTCCCCTAGGACAAACCTTCGGCTACCTCTGCGCCATCCTCTATCTCAGTTCTCGAGTCCCTCAACTTCTCCTTAACCATCGTCGCAAATCTACTCAGGGAATCTCGATGCTTTTCTTCTTATTCGCTTGTATAGGAAATCTGACATACGTCCTTTCCATCTTCGCTTACGAAGCCCCCTGTCTGACAGCCTCAAGACATGGACACTCCAAGTGCGAAAGTGGCGAAGCGCGATCCGAATATCTTCGCTATATCGCTGTCAATGCGAGTTGGTTAGCAGGTAGCGCGGGTACGCTATTGTTGGATGCGGGAGTTTTTGTACAATTCTTTTTGTACGGAGATGGAGAAGGAAAGGTGGTAGAAGAGGAAGCGGCTGTGCAAGGAAATGGCGAGGCAAATGGTGTTGTGGCTTAATAAGTCTTTGATTTGGAGAAGAAAGTGTTGAGATGTGGTGAGAACTAAGATTGAGTAGGTATCGGATGCCTAGTGAAAGGGGACGAGGCGTGATGGTTGTGAACTATTTGTGTCACTATGTACACTACACATGGAACGACAATTTCTTTTGAAAATTGGAAACAGAAAAGTATCTTGGATGGACGGGATGGGATGAATTTGCATTTTAATTCTAGGCACAATAGCATGTCAAAAAAATGGGGCGGCATTTTGGAAACTTGTGTCATCACGATAAGATTGAATCAAAGTTAAAGATCTTGATTTAAAGAACTACAATCCGGTAATTAGCCGAGACAAATAAACAAGAGCAGGTGATAATTTGCTTATAAATAGGAATCGAAGCCATGTAGTGCTGCTCCTTATTCCTATATTACACCTTCAATTTTTTATATACATAATTGAATATCAAAACTGTTTAAATATTTAATTTCTTCAAATCATAACGAACGACAGCCCAAGAATTGTGAAGATCAAAAGACGAGAGCAGGTAATAGTTTGCTTGCAGATGGGAATCGAAGCCATGTAGTGTTGCTTCTTGTTCCTATATCGTGTCTTCAGCACATTGTATATTTGACTGAACATCATGGTAATCTTGCTCTCCAATCCTCTCCCAACCTATCTATCATTACCTTCTCCATGATCTCGTCCTGACGTTGCTTAAACTGTGTGTTCAGATGGCAGTGGAAGTCCTTAACTTCGTTGTGAATTTCTGGGAGATTTTCTAGGAGATCTTCGTAATTTAATTCGTGCTTGTTCACCATGCGTTGGTTGAGAGGTTTTATGAAGTCGTCACGAAGCCGCTTGTCTAGACCCAAGAGGGTCGCAGTCGCGCTAGCTGTAGCCGAAAGACTGGATTAGAACTGGACGCTCAAAGTTCCTTGGAATGTAGGTAACTTACCTAGCAATGCTTTGACTTCCAAATCATTCCAAATCAGCCCTTCCATCATCTCCTGCATTTCACCGCGTTCTTTCTTGTACTTCAATAATGCTTCGTGTTGATTCCACCAGCTGGAAATTGAAGTACCGACTTCCCAACTGAAACTCGAATCCTTTACCACGCCCCGGATAGCACGATTTAATTGCAATTAAGTTTCATCAGGCTTTATTCTATCTTTGTTTTTGGGCAAAAACGAGGTCCACGGTCGGTTTCTTCGGGCGATTTTGAAAAGAATCAATCGATCACGCCAGTAATTTGCGGAAAATTCCCTCGAAATGTCATCTATAGTTAGTGCACCTACGCGACTGAATCCTGCGAGATGATGTGATGGTAGTCTAAACTGCGCCATGGCATCAGGATTTCTCTTATTATTCTTTGCGATGAAAACAAAATCATCATAGTCAATATCGCCAGCGTCGCTTTTGCTGCCCCAAATGGATTGGAACATCATAAAACAAGAGTTTGAGAGACCAGATAATCTATAGATTCGACACAGGCCCGGATCTCGATTTCAAAAAATCGAACTCGGGCTACATTTGACTCACGAGCTGAAAACAGATAATGCTGCTCCGCAGAAGATCACATGAGCGCCTGCATATTACCATGCTATTGCATAAGCAAGAATTGAGCCAAAGGCGAGGACTGCACCGAAATTCGTTCATAATGTGAAAGTTTGCTGTCTCAATCAATACCTCAGTAATTTTCTGAAAGGCCGACATTTGCCATGAATGGACCAAGAAAGCCAGGAGCTGGGATTATTTCAGAAAATGTCCTATGAAGAGCGGCTATTCCATTATGCCTACACGATAGAAGAACCACAATTTCTGGCATTCCGTCGATTGCAAAAACTCAACATAGCCCGCCTCCAAAATGAATTGGCAAAAAGAAAGGGTAACACATGGACAGCCATGACAGCATCCGACGACGATACTCGAGATCTTAGTTCAACTTCGCACCAGTATGGTATGTTTCACGCAAAGAAAGATATGGCAGGATGAAATCCCCAGACAAATAACAAGTCTCTTTCAAAGCCGATGCAATTCGAGATTATGCCTTTTTCTCTAGCCTTCAGAATATTACCGGATCTCAGGCACACGAAAAGCGTCTACATCTCACATATGCCTTTCCCGAGATTTCCAACTTACCAGGGGCCCCCTTTAGCTCAGCTTATCGTAGTCTCCCAGATGAATCTTTGATTCCAGTCCACCCTCTGAGAAAGTGGCTCAAAGCGTGTCTACCGTCTCAACCGACATACACCAAGCCCGAGCAACTGCTTCGTACAGACGAGTATCTCAAAGGCGAGCCGCCAGAAGAAGTTTCTCTCTTCGTAGATAAACTGGCACGATTTATAGTCGCTTTTACTGGTGGACTAAGTCTTATAGCCCCCATGCTTATTATGAGAATTGGGGAGAATTTGACTAAGAGTCTAGTGACGACGAGTGTAGCTGTGGTGTTGTTTGCTGGAACGACAAGTCTTGTTCTTCGAGCAAATAACACGGAAATCGTCGCTGCAATTGCAACATACGCAGCCGTGCTTGTGGTTTTGTTGGGTCAAGCGGATAATAGAGCGAGTTGGATGTTCCGACTATTGAAAATGAATTTGAGACATCGCTTTTGGTCGCGACTTCCGTTTGTGTACTATCACGTGCGACAGCTAGCGATTAATCATCCGCCTTTCTGACCTCCGTCCGTCGTGCTTGCCTCTTCTCCAGATTTCAGAAAACTTAAATTTTTCGAATGTACACAGTACCGACGCAAGTGCCGCGTATAGGAGAGGTACGAATTTCGAACGAGAATCTTTAGTCTCAAAATGACATCTTATGGTTTCCTTTACCACTTTTCTGGACTGCTGATCTTCCCCTAGCCCCATCGAGGAACCGGGACGTCCCCAAACCCTCCAAGCAGAAACCTTCTGATTCTAATACAAGCTTGCTTGTTGCGCGGCACTGAATTCTGATTCGTAATGAAGGTGTCCTTTCAATGTGATGCCGGGTCTTTCGTGGTACAAGATTAGAGTTCGTATCTTTGACTCTATCCTAAAAACCATGTTTTGTCGCTCTTGATAGAACTCTATTTTAAATTGGTCTGGCCCGGCACGCCCGGGTTCTATGATCGTCATCCCACATCATTCTGACCCCACCCCACATGTATTTTAGCTTCCCCTTTCCTTGGGAAGATCTCGGCTTCTGGATTAGGCGTGGAAACGACTTGGCGTTATACGATTCGGATGGTGATGTGACAGTTCTTTGATCATCTTGAGTATATATACTCTATATTCCTTGTTTCTTCACTAACGATTTCCATTTCACATACCACTTTTAAGTTTCTATTTACTCAAATTCCGTTTTCTTCTTTTTTCTATATACCTTTCATAATACACACATTCACAATGCCTACCGTCCACGGTAAAACAGACCCAGCAATCCTCTCCCAATTCGAAAAAGACATCAAGGACGTCCATCTCATTTATGACTACGCAGCTCAGGACGCGAACGGAAATCCCGAAAAATGGAAATATGAAATGTAGCCCTCCCATCCCCATCCATCTCCCAACTCCACTAAATACCCCTAGGTACTTCGCTCACCCCACGCTAATAATATACGCCATCCACGGAGGGCCCATGGCCGGTCGCGTCAACTACCAACGCTGTTCCTTCCAGTGCATCCGTCCCGGTGCTCTCTGGCAATGCAACTGGCTTGAAGAAACCGGAACAATCTGCTCTCTCGTCTACGATATCCCCAATAAGAAAATTAGTACTTTACTTGCATTTTCGCAAGGACATTGGGAAAATGCAAAGGAAGCACACGGGGATAAGAGAAACTCGGAGGATTTCGAACGGTGGAGAAAGTTGGGGAAGATTGGAGGACCAACGGATAGGTACATGCTGAACGAGCAGGCGGATATTCTGGAGTGTTTTAGAGGGAAGGGAGATCTGGGGTGGGTGGAGGAGGACGTGGAAACTATGTGAGGAGTTAAGCTGGACCACAATTTACATAAACAATGTCCAAAATCTGTAACAACACCAGTAAAGAAAGCGCAGCAATAAATTTCAGGTTATATCATTATTGGTTTGTGTATGAGATTATTTTGTACATGGAAATGACCCGTAAAAGTTCCTTCCCATCAGACTAACGCCCCATCACCGTTTATCCTCATGTCAATTTAACCAACCTTTTTGCGCCCATAAGAAATAAACCTCTAATCCGCAAGTTTTCTCTTTTGTCGCTCTCTCTCCATTTTCTTGAAGAAAGCAGAACTCTCTCCTTTATTCTTCTTCAGATCCTTATTTCTGCTCCTATTTTGCTCAACATATGCCATATCTTGTCCACCAGCCAAGTCCGCGAGTTTGCCCGCGGTTCTTCTAACATTCGACTTCTTTTTCGGTCTGGCTTTGCCGTCGTTTCGATGAAACAAATCGTCTCTGAGATCTTCCTGGAACTTCTCTTCATCCATGTTGTGAAGCATCACGTTTTGTAAAAGCTCTCTTCGGTCCTGAGGCGTGTTGAATGCAAGACCAGGGAGATCTTCAATACCCTGTAGATGAGTAATGGCCTTGAATGCATAACCTTGGTCGACAAGGAATGCTTGACGTTTCGAAGAATAGTACATCTCTTTGGTATCTTTTGAAACTAAGGAATAGAAGAATGCATTGAAACCTTCGTCGTTTCTACGTTTTGCTCTAAGAATTCTGCCCAATCTTTGTGCTTCCTGTCGACGGGAACCAAAATGAGACGAGATTTGGATAAGACATGTTGCTTCAGGTAAATCGAGAGAAGTGTCACCAATCTTCGAAAGAAATAGTGTATTGATATTGGGATTGTGTTGGAAATTCTCCAGAATTCGAAGACGTTCGGTTTGAACCGTACCACCATAGATGAAAACTTTCCCCAATTTTTGGGCGTAGACGTGCAAGGCATAAACATTGTCAGAAAACACAATGATTTTATCGCCACGCTTCTCATGATAGTCTATCAAAAACTGACACGCCTGGAACTTCCGAGGATTCATTGTAGATATCAAGCCCTGCTTGCGACTGGGTGCTTTCAGATACTCCGAGTGAAATTCAGTAGTCATTGGACACCAAACTTCTGCACATTGAACTCTCGCAATGTGACCTTGAGCTGCGAGTTCCATCCAGTTGGCTTCATACAATTTGGGACCGATCAAGAAGTTCAAATCTTCAATTTTGTCATCCTCACGAAGTAATGTAGCCGTCAAACCTAGTTTCGAATGAGTTTTGATTGACGAGGTGACTTTTCTGAAAATTTGAGCGGGGACAACGTGGACCTCATCTAGAAGCATCAACCCCCATTCTCTGCTCGTCAAGAAATCCATCATCTTTTGGGCGTCGAAAGCTCGCGCACGTGTCTGCGTGACCATAGAATAAGTTGTGACAATGATTCCGGTACTCCTTGTAAATTTTTCTTTATGGTCCGAAGTAAATACCGCAATGTCAGCTGGGTTGATGTTGGACCATTTCAAAAACTCCTGTCGCCATTGAACAACTGACATAGAACTTGTGCAGAGGACAATGACACCCTTCTTGATTGTGCAAGCGGCGGTGATACCAACTAAGGTTTTCCCAGCTCCACAAGGCAACACAATGATACCACTCTTAGCTCGACCATTACCAAACATTTTACTCAAGCTTTTCTCTTGGTAATGTCGAATTTGGGCACTAGGCCTCAAATCAATCTCGAGATTTGGATTGACTTCATCGTTACGAAAATCGTATTCTTCGAGTACAGGCAGTGCGAGATCCAGGCATCGTTTTTGTACTGCTTCTACACAGTTATCAGCAATCTCAAACGAATGAACTGCCTCTTCTTCGTCATCATCGTCATCCTCTTCGTTAAGCTTTGCATAAATATCATCCTGCGTAGGTTCTTGTCCTGCTTGCTGTCTATCTGTTACACTCTGGCGTCTTTCTCCAGTTTGTTGAACTCCAGCTGCATTTTTTGTTCCTGGAATAACCAAGGCACCCATACTAGGTGCTGTAGCTGTAGTAGTTGACCCTTGAACCCTGAGCGGACCAATTATGGGATCCGACAGAAGACGTTGTAGCAAGTCAGGATCTGAAGTTTCGACATAATGTTTTGTATTCTTAAGGACCAGCTTGACTTTGCCATAACTCTGAGAACAATTGATGATGAACTTTTTAACATTCTCAGGTATGGGTATCTTTGAAAGACGGTCAAGAACATTAACAATATCCTTTGGATCCAAGCCAACTGACACAGCGGCATATAAACTATGAGGTGTTAAAGCATATTCGTGTAAAAAGCTAGGTCTCGACTTTGGCTCTGCTATTGTAGTCAGGAAATCTTGAGCATGCGCTGCTAGTGGAGAGAAACTTTCTAGGATAATGCGCGCCTTCTCAGGATCTATCCATAAAGGACGATTTGCGTGATCTGGCTTTAGTGATAGGTATGAAAAATCGTTATTGCCAAAGTGGTGACTAGCAGAGTCCCTAACTAATTTGGAATCCGTTCTTGGTCTGTAACTTTCTGCTGAGAATTTATTTATAGTCTTTGCAATACTGGCTTTCTCCTCCTCTGTAGCTTCTAGACCTTGACGTTCCAGTTCGTCTACGGTACCATCTTGATAGTCATCATCACTATCACCACTGCTCATATTACTACGAGGGGTTGCGGGCCCTGGTGTAGAGACAGCAGAGTCTTTGTTCGATTTGGTAGAGCCTCTCACACCTGGGAGTTGTTAGTCATTACAGATTCATATTAAAGCAAGTATATAGCCTCATACTTGATGTGGCTTTCCTTTTTGGAGGCATCTCGAAGTTCCTTCAAACAATTATAGCTTTTAGGTTGTTTGGTTTATTGAGAGGAACTGGAGAAGTGATGATCTAGGTTTCCCTTTTAATGTCGGTGGGAGAGCTGAGAGGCGTAAGGCTGAGTTGCTGATTAATACGCTTTGCACGCTAAAATTGTTTGGTTCAGCCTGGGATTCACTGTTTTGGAACCATTTTTCTGGATCGCATGTGAAGCCGTAATTGGAGCTGGCTGATAGATATCAACGAAGTCTTCTAGCAGAAAATCGTTCACCAAACAATACACTGAAATACGTCAGATCACAATACTCATATCATGTGGTAAGATCTGATTATTCTTAACATAGTTCAGCAATTTAACAAAACTTTAGTAAACATATTCTCAACGCGCAAGTTTCCATTCGGTCGCCGTGCTGTAGGGACAACCTCCTAAGATAGTCTTCCCGTACTAAACTCCAACCAAAGGTCGAAAATGGTTTGACTGTGCTGAATGTCACCATGAAAGCGAATCACATCCTCTCAAGAAAACCACAGAAATGGTAATACACTGACCCTACTACACCCCGCTCTGCTCGACCCCTCATACTAACCGCAGTGTGAAGACGTTTGCATGCAAAAAATGTAAGAAGGCATTCAGAAAGGATTTTGCCGACGAGACGGATGACGGAGATGAATACTGTCCGCACTGCGATAACCATTATGTCATCGATGCGATCGAGCCAAAACCGATGCTGAAATTCGAGGGCGAGGATGTCAGGAAGGACAGTAGAATGATTAAGGATGATCGACTGCAAGGGAAAGAACAGAGAACTATCTTCGATGTGGAGGAGGCACCAAACAAGTTGGGATAATACGAGACGTCATGAACATGGAAAGTAAATAGGGGTCTGAATTTAGCGGCATGGGCATGGGAAATTGGGACGCAGAGCGAATGATTAATAAGAAGTTCATATGCAGATGTGACAGAAGTAATACTGTTATGGCACATGGTACTCAACATGAACTTGAGATGCATCAAAAGCATCAAAGCTGTGTCATTTCGTCGCTCATTGCTATATTACAGAGGCTCTATGAAGTGCAGAAAGTCATAAATATCAATCCACTTATTGGGCAGCAGCGTCGTCAGGTCCTCTCGCCAAGATTGAAGTGGTGCCTCCCGAACGACCACCCTTCTTCTTAGCAGCCTCCTCAGATTTCTCTTGCTCAATATCCTTCACATATTTCTCAATATCCTCCACTGGCAACATCTCAATGAGCTTGCCTGGTGCCATGATAGCAATCTCAATATTCTTCGCTCCAGTTTGAACAACCTCCAGTAAAGACTTGATTGTCAATTTGACAGTTGCTTCCCTATCCATATCATCCTTGTGGTTTCTCTCTAGGAATTCTCGTACAGTCTTGCTTGATCTACCGATAGCATTGGCTTTCCTAGAAGCTTGTTAGAATATTTTAAATCCATAGAATAAAATCAACATACCATGCGGAGTAGATTCCAGATGGCTCTGTTTGGTATAATCTTGGAGTCTGATCGTTGGGGTCGAATCCGACAATCAAAGTACTAATACCAAACGGTCTAACACCACCACTTTGTGTATATCTTTGTTGCACACCAGCCACATACTTGGTGATATACTCTATTGTAACTGGATCCTCCACAGTAAGACGATGTGACTGTGCTTCTAATCTTGCCTTGTCGACCAAGATTCTTGCATCGGCATTGAGACCTGCAAAAGCTAGGCAAACGTGGGTATCGACGAGACCAATTTTTGATGGCGTAATACGGGTATCTTGTAACTTCATTGCGGAACGCTTCTCACATCCTAAAACGACAATATCCTTGCCCTTTACTCCAACGGCGCATGTTCCTAGACTGAAGTATAAGCTGTTGTCCACTGATTGCTTATAGCTATTTTAAGTACCTCTCTTGACGGCTTCGAGAGCATATTCGACTTGGAAAACATGGCCATCCGGACTATGACAGCTGTTAGATTGATTTTGAAATACGAATCAAGTCGTGGACTAACCTGAAAACTATTATATGTTAGCTACCTTTATTAATCTATTTACCCAATGGAAATAGCTTACCAGACAACGCTCTATCATATCCTGAAGCCATAATTTATGATAATCTGAACCGTAAAGTGAAATTAAATGGAGTTTTTGGGTATTTTGAAAAGGTTCGAAGCTTAATGGGAAATGTGTGAAATCTTGATGAAGCTTGATGTTTGAACTGCAGGCAGCTCAGCATACGAAGCTACGCGACAGGAAGGTCCAACGGACATGAGCCTGGCTCCACAATCCTCAGGCATCAATTGAACAAGGCTGTAAATATGCGGGATGTCCGCCAAGGTAGCGCACGAGCCATTCTATCACAAGGCAAAATTACAGCCTTTCGAAATTTGGCCAGAAAGCCTCGAGCCATTGCGAATCGAGTTCTTTTCCAAAATCCTCAAGACAATTTTTTTCAATATCCTGAAACCTTCAAGATTCTAAATTTGCAAGAAAATATACACTTTTCCCGAAAGCCCCAAAATTGACAATTCACTCAGACGTGCAACAAAAACTTTTGGAAGAGATAGACTAATAAGCTTGGATAAAGCTCGCCATTGTTGACCCCACTCTTATTTCTTCCCCTCAAGAATTTGGGAAGCCTTCTTCAACTTGGACATTGCAAACATGGCAGTTCGATCACGCATTGCTCTCGCGGCCCGCAGGGCTAGAGTATCGCCGGCGTCATCTTCATGCTCGAAATTGAGATCGTTACGACCATTGACTCAAACTCGATGGCAAAGTACCGCTAGTACGGAAGACACTGAAGGAATAGCCAAAGGAACGACTGGCACATCGAAGACCGTAAAATTTACATCCGAAACATATCCTGATATCAAACGAGACCCGAGGTTCGCAAAAATTACCGAGGAAAATGTGAAATTTTTCAAGGATTTACTAGGGAAAGAATCCGCGATTATTGATGGAGTTACAAAGGATGCTACAGATGATCTTGAACCTTTCAATGGAGATTGGATGCGCAAGTATAGAGGACATACAAGTTTAGTTTTGAAGCCTGGGTCCACCGAAGAAGTGAGCAAGATTTTGAAATACTGCAATGATAATATGCTAGCAGTTGTACCACAGGGTGGAAACACTGGACTTGTCGGTGGTTCCGTTCCTGTATTCGATGAGATTGTTCTCAACATGAGCCGAATGAACCAAATTCGATCGTTTGATGAGGTTTCAGGCACTCTTGTTGTGGATGCTGGTGTTGTTTTGGAAGTTGCGGACAATTATTTGGCAGAGCGTAAACATATCTTCCCATTAGATCTGGGCGCAAAAGGATCGTGTCATATTGGAGGTAATGTAGCAACAAATGCTGGAGGTTTGAGGTTATTACGATATGGAAGTTTGCACGGAAATGTTCTCGGAATTGAGGCAGTCCTACCAGATGGAACAATTGTGGATGATCTCTCCAAATTGCGAAAAAACAATACTGGTTATGACTTGAAACAATTGTTCATCGGTGGTGAAGGTACAATCGGCATAATTACTGGAGTCTCAATCATTTGTCCTCAGCGATCAAACGCCATCAATGTTGCATTCTTTGGTCTCGAATCTTTTGAAAAGGTCCAAGAAGCTTTCAAAGAGGCGAAAGGTCAACTTTCCGAAATCCTCTCTGCTTTCGAACTTATGGACAGTCACAGCCAAGATTTAGTTCAAAGAGTAACGAAAAATAAGAGACCATTGGAGGGTGAGTATCCTTTCTATTGTCTCATCGAAACCAGCGGTTCCAATTCCGAACATGACCAAGAGAAATTGAATAATTTCCTCGAACATGTCATGGAGAAAGAAATCGTCTCAGACGGTACCTTAGCCGAGAATGCGACACAAATCAAAGCTCTCTGGAGCTGGAGAGAAGGTATCCCCGAATGTCTCGGTCACTGGGGTGGTGTTTACAAATACGACCTTTCCATTCCTTTGAAAGAACTCTATCAACTCGTTGAAGATGTACGGGAAAAAATCACTGAAGCTGGTCTCATCGGCGATACTGAAGATCACCCAGTCGTAGGCGTAGTAGGTTATGGTCACATGGGAGATTCGAATTTGCATCTCAATGTGGCTACTCGAAGCTACGATAAAAGAGTTGAGAAAGTACTAGAACCATTTGTATATGAATGGATTGCAAAGAGAAATGGAAGTATCAGTGCCGAGCATGGGCTAGGCTTGGCAAAGAAGAATTATATTGGATACAGTAGGAGTGAGACGATGATTGGATTGATGAAGGGGATTAAGAACCTCTATGATCCTGTAAGTTTCATAATCAGAACTAGACAATATTTGTGGACATGTACTGACTTTGTATAGAATGGAATCATGAATCCATATAAATATATCTGAGTGGGTATGAAAAGCTTGCGGCTGTAGTTTAGGACAACACCACATGTTCATAAGGGAGTTGGATACCACCTTTGTTAAGCGGGAAGAGAAAAGTCAAGTGAATCAAGGATTTTTTATTCATACTGTATACCAAAACTCTTGAAATGTACAACACTCACCATGTAAGCAACAGCGAGACGTTTCACGCACAACTGAAAGTTTTGACCTCAAGTACCGAAATGACTTGATGGTTGCTCATTTACTTTGTACTCAAGCATTGTAAATATCAAAAACACCCCTTTAACTGATGCCTCCAACTTAGTTTGTAGCTCTCGTCTCGTTTTTAATCTCTAGCTCTAATCCCATCTCTACAAGGAGTCTTTCTACAAGTTATCAAAAACTCAATCCTTCTATCAAATCGTGTTCAGATAAACCCGAGTTAATAATATCTTTCAAAAAACTTCACACAACCTATCATCATTTCAAAAGAATCCTCTTCTATTAATCCTAGTGTATCGTCGCGAAGACCAAAGTAATTACGGATGTGACCTTTTCGATTGTTGCGATTACCATTAACCAGTATAACAGCGACGTGACAACCTAGTGGCTCAAATCTTCAATCTCTGAGCAATTTCCTACCCCGCCGCAAAGTTACATAAAACATTGTTAGCTCTTATCAAAGCCCGCGCTGAACCCTGCATGAACGCACGTCATATTCTCCACCTGGCTTTCCGAGCGACTAAGGTAAGCCGAGGAACATACATATCCTTGATCACCAAAACCAACCTATATACAGAATCAACAAAGTCATCTCTCTCTCTCTCTCTCTTCTCATCCTCCATCCCTCCAGTTAAATCTACACCGATCCCCTTTCAAGTATGTCCAACCCCCCACCCCTCGTCCGTTTCTACGACCTCTCCGGTCCGCAACCCTGGTCCCCCGCCTGCTGGCTCACCCGCTACGCCCTCAACTACAAAAACATCCCGTACACGGTCGAGAAGATTTCCTATCCAGCCATCAAGCCGCTCTGCGAGAAACTCTTTCCCGATATGACGAATCTCAGCGCCACCGTTCCCATTATCGAGATTCTAGCGCCGCCCCAACGCGCCTTGAATGATTCTACCCCGATTGCGAAATTGTTGAATGAGAGGTTTGTGGAGGAAAATGGGTATCGCCATTTGAAAGGCGTGGAGGAGTTGCAGGGGTATGAGGATTCTGAAGCGAGGGGTTTGAGGAGCGCGATTCTCTGGTGGGTGATTAATGATGTGTATGAGAATGCGTTGGATAGGGATGATGGATCGCGGGAGTATTTTAAGAGGACGAGAGAAGAGGTTTTGGGGTGTGATTTGAAGGATGTTGTGGAGGTGAAGGGGGGCGGGGAGGCGGTTTTATTGGAGGAGTTGAAGGGGAGATGGGCGGGGTTGAGGGAGAGGATGAGGGGGGATGATGGGGAGAGTGAACGTGAGTTTTTTCTTCTTCTTCGTTGTGATTGTTTGTTTGGTTGAGTCACGGGGGTTGTAGTGAATGAGTGGAGTGCTGACGAGTGATAGCGACTTATGTTGATTTCTACGATGCTGCTAATGTGAAGTGGGTTGGGGCGGCTTCGGAGGAGAAGTTGGAAAAGCTTATGACTTTGTATGGAGATGATACTTTTGTGAAGTTGATGAAGAAGGTTGAGCCATGGTCTAGATGATAAGCGAGTGGAAATCAGACGTGAAATAGTGGGAGGAAGTCGCTTAAAGCAGGGCACAAATCTCTAATAGCTGGTTATTTATAGCTGGTTTGATTTATTGGACAAACAGTCGAACTGTTAAGTTGTTGATTAGGTTTTGAGTTTTGCCGCTTATACTGTACCTCCGTATGATAGAGAGAACTTTGTGCCTAAAGCATTCCATGCTGCGGTTCTCCTAGCCTATAATAAGTCTTTAACGCAAACATGTTATGTTGCAGTGGCTTGACTTGTCTCTTCGTATTGAGTACAATTCGGTTGGAGTACTCAACTATAAAACCCAAGGAGAGGAAGGAGGAGAATGATGCTGAGCATATCCTGGAGACTATGCTTGTTCCATACATCTTCTTTTTAAAATAGAACATTGTATATTATCCAGCACGAGTTTAGTTATGGCGCCATCTAGAAACTTGCATTTATTAGTGAGAGCTATGCTAAGAACTCATGTATAGCATTTCCATTAATCCCGAGCCTTAGATCTCGAGGTTCTAATCGGACTCAAAATTGCAGCTGATGGTAAAGCAGAGATAGTATAGCATTATTCCATACATGTATTGATCCCGAAAGAAAAGAATCTTATTGGCAAAGGGTTAATAGAGAAGATATTAGTCTCCGAGGCTCAAACATTCTTCAAATTTGTTCGGTTCATCATCATTGGTAGTGCATGCAAACAGCCTGCCAACTGCTGATGATATGACCATGAGTATAACTCTGAAGCTCTTTGAATCTTAACAGTTTAGAGTGCCAGGATTTGTAAATGTAACATGATATATGGAAATCTGAAGCTCACACAAAATTCATTATCGTATGTTGGACATAGATAAATTTATAAGAAGAGAATTCCTGCCTAAATAAACAAACATCTAATCATTCCGTCCAAATATATAAGATCGGGATACAAAAAGACCAAAGAAGTACCTTCACAACCAATTTGCAAGGTCAAAACCAAATCAAAGTATCGTGATTAATCAACCCATGCCCCTGGTATAGAAAGATTCTCAAGAATAACTTGATCTGGGTTCTCAAAGAGTTTCCAAAAATCCTCCTCACATTTATTCCTTTGTTCGACTTGAAGTGGATTCTCAACGACTTTCCAAAAGTCCCCCGCATATTCATCCGTCGGTTCGATTAACCATAATTCCCAGTCCTCAATGCGCGGTCCATACTTGAATCCCAAGACATATTGCAGCTCCTGGGTCAGATAGAGATCGAAGTTCTGAGCCATTCTTCTTTTCTTATAAAGTGGAGATTCTATCTCGCCGTATACATCGAGATCGACACCTAGCTTGACCAAACACTCAAGCCAGCTAATAAGGCCATAAGGCTTTCTTTCATTGTAGCCAAAATCATTGAAAATCTCCGCAAGAATCGTTTGCAGTGCTGTCTCGTGATATTTGTCCAAAGTGTGTAATGACATACCGGCCGATGTCATTTTCTTGATGAGGTCTATCCCATTATTTTTAAATTGATCTTGCAAAAACTCTCTACAAACATCTACAAAGAAATTTTCCACCACTCTATTATCACGATGTAGTGTAATGTTTTCCTGGAAACTAGGACCTCCAAGATATGATAACATGAAATTTGGAGATTGTTGTACACTATCAGTGTACAAAAAACATCTGGCAATACACACCTTATGTACAAAACTTATCTCGCCAGAACTCATGAACGTGTGCTGTTGAAGATACTGGAATAGTTCCAAAGAACTACTAGCACTGATAGCTAGTAGATTGGTCTGATCAATGAGTTCCGAATATGCCCCTGCTTCGACGAGAATTCGTACGATATCAAGTAGTGGAGGATGAAAGCGATAAGATTTAAGCTGTGTAAGCATAACAATTTCTCCCAATGGTGTATAGCTAATGAAAATTAGCCATGTAGACCAATTCGAAATTAGATACGTAAGACTGGTTAGCATACCCAAAAATGCTTTCCTCACTTGAGATATCTGCCCCTTCCGCCAGGAGAAGCTTACATAAATCAAGGTGAGCATTTGAGGCAGCGATCTAAATCAAGATTAGCTGTCGCTACCTAATTAAACAAGGTCGTAATCAATCCGTGTTGGACTTACATGTAGAGGCGTCCCATCATCCCAAAACATTGTATTAAAGGGCCCCGCAAAGCGATCGTTCACAAAAGCCGTTCGATTTGCGAACATCTCCTGTACACCAATAATATCTCCGGCTACTAAGGCTTTATAAAAAGACGATTCAAAGTCCAAAATACGATAAGTCTGGATTTTGATGTTACACCTCAAAGTTGATAGATCTTTGGTGTACATACATTGCCACGCTCTATTTGAAAGCCATGCTGGAGGTTTATATTTTGCTTTCGTTTCTTTAAACCGGTTTCTTTTTCGTTTTTGTTGGGTCTTTCGAACATAAATCGAGCCAATTAGATATATAGACCAATCCAACGAGTAAATCTGACTAGAAATCTGTGTCGAAGTATGATCTTTGGGTACAGAGCACGAGGTTGAATTGCTGTCACATTTGGAGCTCTGTGGTTGTGTAACTGTTGTAACGTTATCCAAAGGTACTAGAGCATTCATCGTCGACACTTGGGTGGTTGGATTAGACAATGGAGGTGCTGGGACAATTTTCTGATGGCTTATCAAAAACTGATCGAGAGAAGCCTGTAACTTTAACTCGAAGACTGGAAATTGTTGTTGAAGAGTGGCACTGCTACACATGAGTAACCCACGGTCTTACAAGAACAGACACTGATAGAGCTCACTTTGTTTGCCATGTAATAGCGAGATTCATCACTTTTGAAGCATTTTTCATCCTCTTCTTCAATCTCTTGAGTTGATCATTTTTCAGTACCACCTTTGTAGCACCTAATTTGCTTCTCCATTTATTACTTGACTTCATCTCCTTCCCAAGGGCCTTTACAAGCTCGTTTAGTTCATTTGAGGAATCTTCACACAGCTTTAGACTGTGCTCAAGGAAAGTGTCCGAAGGCCTGCCAGAAGAAGTCATTCTGGCCTGGCTTTCAAGGATACTTCGAAGTATCAAATGATGGGTATCGATCTCTCGCACCAAAAAGCCAATATCGTCGGGCGCATCTTTAATCTGATCCCAATAGTTCTTTAGCTTGATAATGCTCGAAACGAGATTGCCCGCCAGTTGAGCAACACCGATGCCACTAGCAACGGTACCAAGAATTTCTGCCATGATATTAATAGTTTTAGTTTGTGAATTGTTAAAAGAAAACATGAGTTGGTATAGAATTGTAAGACTGTCAGGTTTTTGAAGTGCCCGAGAAGATACAGCCTCAAACCGGCTGTGCTGACTCCAACTCATGTATGCATAATCCGTACCCAATCAACCATGATTATCTCTTCTTTCCAGGGAATGCTTTCTGATCCAATAACATTGAAGTAGAATTTGGAACAAGAATATTATTGATATAGTAAACGTAGGTATCTTGTGTTAACCCACAGGTTACAAGAACAAGGAGGAAGCATTTGATGGATGAGATGAGGAGGTATAGGTAAAAGTTGGTGAGCTCATTAAGTAGATCATTTGTGTTATTCGGTCGTGTTCTTCAGAATAGATGTTAAGATAGTGGGAGAATTGGAAATATACCTGTATCCAGAGGAGTAGAAGAAATATAAAATACTTGCAGTTTCCTATTTCACATTATTCAGATCCAATGTAGCAAAAGCGCAATCGTCGACATATCAGGTAGAGATGTATATATAATCGATGATTGGTTTTTGCAACTACCTTTCTGTGAAGTCTGTGAAGTCTGTGAAGTCACTCTTCTACCCAGGAACCATCATGTTGAATCATCCCGACATCCCCTCTGAATTCCACTTCAAAGTCCATTTTATCAGATGGAAACAAGTTCAAAACATATGACGATAAGGGTTGTGTGTAGTGGAGAAGATCTAGTCTTGAGGGGAATCATCATCTGCTTCTAGAAAGAATGATCTTTTAACTAAGCCACAAACTATTTTCACAATAATCTCCTAGTTCGAACCCTATTTGTTACCACCTAGGAATCAATGACGTGGAAGATGGATTCAAAATAAACAAATACTGATTTAATCGCCCACCTTACATCATGGATAATTCAAAAGAAAGAAGAACAAAACATCATCACACATTTTTCCCAAGTTCCCTGGTACGTGTGTCGACATCTCATTAATTCCCCCGCCAAGGTCCTCTCGTCCTCCAAAGTATCACGAGCTCTCCACCACCAAGCCAAGACCCCCAGACCCCCAGACCGGCTCCACAAGATCACCACCCACAACCACGCTCATCCCGCTACTCTACACATACTCACCCGGCCCGGCTCATACCCGCTCCTAGTCCATTCCACCTCCATAATTCACGAGCCTCAAATGGATCGAACAATTACAACCATCACCACAAACACAGCCACGTGAAAATACAACGAGTGAGCTAGTGAGCTAGTATGGCTAGACCGCGGAATTATCGATCTCGCTGTCTATCATCTGTCTATCATCTATGATCTACTTTGTGCGTGGGTTCCCTTGGAGATGAGTGATGTGTATATATGTATTGATACCTACCTACCTACCTACCCACCTACCTACCCAGCTACCCTGCATGCGGTGTGTGGAATACCTATTCTAGTAAGCCATCTGGATGTGAGACAACAGGGGTGAATAAGGTTCGATAATCTTTGAGTTGCAATGGGGGATGGATATACGTATATGTATGTGGATGTGAGATTCTATTAGATATACATATTTGGACCGACACAACGATGAATACTCGGAATTTTACTATCCACACCACCACATCAGTTGCACCCTAAACACACGACAAACTTCACAGAACCCATTGCAGAACAATCCAGCTATCCAACCCAACCCACAACAAAATGATTTATCGATTCTTATTATTTACTATTGCCATTGAACTCCCATCCTAAACACATACAAAAAATAGTATAATTTGAGAGGAGAAACCCCTCTTTTCACATCCCTAATCTAGTCTCTTAGAAGGTAGAGATCATCACAGACCCCATTTGAGACTCATCCCGCCCGTTTTGCACCCATCTAGATACACCGTACATTATATTACGACTAGCGGGATATGAAATGACATTGGCATGTTGTATTTTATATCCAGCTCACCGGAATACTCTTACAGTTTATCGAATTGCAATGGGATGTCGACTATAAATAACAATAAAAATGAAAAATATAAAAAAATCAAGGTATGAACAGTAACTATAATTTTCTTCCACATCGCCAGGTATATTTTTTGATACTCTTTCCCTCTTTCCATACCAACAACATGCTGCCCAAAAGAAAATACCATCCCAACCATAAACACCAGATCCCAAAACCCAACCCTAATAGAAATACACCATTACAAATACCAATATCCCACATCCGGACCGTCCCACTTTGCTTCCAGATTACACGAATTATCCAATCGATAACACACCTTCTGCATAGCACAATTCGGACACTTGACTTTCCATTTCCAAGCGTCCGAATCATACATCGCATGTATATCGCTAAGATGTGTGAACGTGTGGCCTTTGGGACACGATTTTTTATTTTGCGGTTGCGTCTTGCTTGGAGGGGTAGATGAAGGAGATTGTGAGGTGATGGTCGTTAGGAGATCGTAAGCAATGGCAGGATTATGTTTGCAGAGACTTGAAAACTCTCCTCGATCGTTTAGCTCTCTGAGATGCTTTCCTGCAGTTTCAAGGGCAATGGATGTAAGAGAGGTATCGTTTTCTGGGAGCTCCTCATACATAAGTTCCAAGCTCGCCGAGAAAGAAGGCGTATTCCAATCATCTACTATTGCTGCTTCGTACTTTTTCCTTGCGAGAGTTTTGAGAGCTTGGATATCGTATCTGTCGCCAATGATATAGACCATGGTATTCACCAATAAACGTCCATAACTCTCCTCTCCAGCTTCTTCAATCGACTCAGAAGTATCGTCATAGTCTTGAAGGTATAAGAAATTGATCATTCTCGCGACAGTCTCGGGATCATCATCCTCTAAATCGAGAATGCCGGTAACAGACTCCTGTATCAGTCTCAGTAATAATTCGAGGAAAAATGCATTTCACAACGCCTGGTTGAAGTTTTCAAATAGATTGAAGAGACAAGGACTAACCATGAAGCCTCCATTTGCTGCAGCTCGGATTGGTTTTGATTGTGTGCAAACGACGATTCGATGGACAGGGAATATTCGTGAGTGACATTTAATGACGAAATCACTGTATTCGTTTGCACCCATCATCCTAATTCTAGATCAGCAAAATCATTCTGCAACAACATAATTGAAATTCGTACTTAGCCCACAAGCCTTTAGTCGTATCGATAGACTCATTGTCACTGGATCTTGCGGGAGACATCTGCGTGACTGGGGATGAGGATGAGAGCTAATATTTGTATTTTTTTCTTTTCCGATATATAAAATGCCTTGTCCAACAGACTTTTGATACAGATGGACTGATTTGAGAAGAGAAAGCCATGAAATTAGATAGCTCTTTGTTGTAGGAAATATGAGGTGATTATGAATAGCTTGTAGATCATTCAATGAACGACAGGGGAATGCTACCCCATGGAGAAGCAACCATAGCGTCATGCGCCCTAAATCCACCGCTCCAATGATTATTCCCCATTCCGTAATGAAAATCAAACAAGTAACACAAATTTAGTCAACATTTGTCTCCATGAGCTTGGTATTTATAAGAAAAATTGGCGAAATGTAGCAGGCTGTATTGTAAATCGAAACATTTCCATTCTTAACCAATCAATAAACTCCAGTTGCCCTACCTATGATATACAAACCCAATACATAATACCTAGGTATCCATCCATCAGCGGGTGCACGGACTTGTGATAGCCGTCCCCCAGAGTAAGTCAAAACAAATCATGACTTATCCAAATCTTATCCAATTCCCCTAAAAGTAAACATAAAGTCTGATTGCTTGATCTGCAACGGGTGTTTCTCGCAGGTTTCAGCATCCTTGCGATAATAGTTTAAAACTAACATCGAATTCAAGTTTCTAGTAATCCCACGAGTCCATGTACCCACTGCTGATCCAATCATTCAATTCCAAAACCATCCAGACTTTGTATTCTTTTTGGTTCGCGACCTTATTTCCTGATCATCAGTATCAACTCTTTGCTGAGACTGAGAACCCTCAAAGTCAAATTCCGACCTATTAAGATCGGATTGACGGGTCCCTGCTTTATCAACTGTATGACTAGACGTTGTTTCCGTTTCACTCCCGTCATCAAATCTTTTCCATACACGGATCGTTGTTTCTACACTTCCATCTTCATTGGTAAAATGTTCAACGGTTGAGCTTGAAGACACTTCTCGTTTTGGTCCGTTGGGTCCCGAAAGTGATTTGCCACTTGCGATGTTGGCTTCTTGTGGACCCGAAGAACTTGACCTACGAGATTCTTCGAATTGTACACTTTTGCCCTTCATCATTTTTTCTACCGCGGTAAAGGTGGACTCAATCGTGGCGAAGAATTGATCAGGCGTCGTAGATGCATCTCGCAGGAAACTCTCGTACATTTGTTCCTCGGTCTCAGCATTGTTCTTGACCCCTTTATTCTGGGAGACTAATGAAGCTGCACCTCGATTGCTAGCGCCAAGTTCTTCAAATGAGGGAGACTCTCTCGAAATCTTGGTCAACTCCGAGCTAGGCAGATGAAGTATGCCTAGTCTTTGAAGTCGCCCAATCCAATCCAATCCATTCTCCACTGTCGAACTGATACTTTCGGGTCTTTCGGTGGTTGTTCTGTTAATGTGGCCGATTGCAACATCTGTATCGCGACTCTTTCCCTGGCTGATAAGAAGTAGGTCTTCAAATGCTTCGCAATAAGGAAAGTCGTCCCGGGGAGTAGCCCCACGAGGCCTATTGTACGTTCTTGTACCTCTGAGTTGCGCGTCGTAGAATTGGTGATACGCATAGATAGATTGACCAAAAGATAAAATCAGAGGCGAATACGGCGATCCCAGAAGATAGGGCACCAGTGAGATATCATCAGGGTCGGCTTTGTATAACATCATCGCAGCAAATGAACTCATGGTATGTCTGAGATTGCCGGAGAAAGGGTTGGCCAAGGGAGAATGTAAAGGTGAATATAGCGGAATATCGGCAGACCCAAAAACATTCGTCCATTGGTCATGTAAGAAGTGAACGAAATCTCCTTCGCCGTGTGAACTTTGTGACTTCTTCACAGGTATCTGGACTCCTTCATCCTCCGTCACTGTTCTATTCTCACTTCTTGCTTCTTCGGCTTCCTTCAATTCCCTCCGCCTCGCTTGTAGTGCATCTCTTCTCTTCAAATCCTCATCGAATACGGACCATTGCGAACCACTTTGTGGCTTTGAAAATGCTGATGGCAGACCAATGAATCCTTGTAGAACTGCACCTATCTGTTCATCGGCGAAGTGTCTGAAACGAATGAACGGATTATCGGAATCCGATTGATTGTCTTTGGAGGTTTTGTCAAGATCGCTTGGGCTTGATGATTTTGACATTGTGCTTTGGACGACGTTGATGTTATTGGTGTATGCGATGTAGCGTAGCGCAACAAGTATGTATTGCAAAAGGTATTGACGGTGTTGTCAACTTGGGAATTGTTGAGAGTTGACGGGTTGTTGATAAGATAGTAGTGGGGAGATAATGAGATTGTGCAGATTGTGCAGATTGTGAGGATTATTATTAGATAGCTGGATAGATTTCATTATCATGATCATGGCATTTGTTGACCGACCATTTTTGCGGGGTCGAGGAATTATTAATAAAGTTGGCGCTGGAAAGGGAAGGCACGGCTCGTGTATGGGCACGTACGGCAGAGGCACATGTGGTTTTCCGGAATGGCACGAATGGTTCATCATTAGCTATTTGCTACCTGAGGCTACTTAGGTAAGGTTAGGTAACAAAGGTTACGTAAGGTCAGGTATTCAACCAATCATTTCTTTTCATTTCTTCATTTCTCCATTTCTTCATTTCTTCATTTCAGTCTTCACTTCACTCCGTACAGTACAGACAATGATGGCATCCACTCACTACTACCTAGCCTAGGTACCTAGGTAGATCGATCAACAAATTGATTTTATTTCAGTCTTCACTCATGGAGCCATATGATATTATATCGTACCTAGGTAATCATATGTCTCGGCTTGCCATTTATTATTCTTTGTACATTGATATTGATATCGATATATCGATATCAATATCAACCAATCATTTCAATCCATTACACCTTCTCTTCTTTCCTACTCTTCTCTTCTAACCTGACCCTCACCGCAAGCAAGCACCTTCAAGCACCTCCAAGCACCTCCAACCACACAACCACTCCTGCTACACAACTTATCCTTCTGCTTACACTACTACAACAATCACCGACCAATAAGTCCCCTGCCTCTCCTTCTCTCCCAATTCCTTCACCGCACATAAGCCACCTCGAGCTCCAAAAACCTTTGGAGCTCAGTTTGACTGGTTCTGGCAAAAAAGAACCATAGGGAGCTCGCCACGAAAACTCCATAGAGTCGAGAAAAGCATTGACAACACAACATTTCAATCTCTTTTGTTATCATCTCACATCCATACGAGTAAAAAAGCCCATGTAATGCAGCAATTGCTTCTTTCTCCCTCCTCCTCCCAAGACTGGTAATACTCGCGATTTGAAATTAAGAACAACAATGTCTAGTCTCTGTCTTTTCCAATCCTGAGTGAGAGATTGAGATTGAGATAGAAAAGTATCCACCCACCACCCATACACAAACCATGACCGCCACCGGAACATCGTTACTTGTGCGAGATGCATCAACCCCTCACATGCGTCCTCACACCACTTCAAAGTCCTCCTCAAACCCCCACAACTCAACCTCAAACTCAGGCTTCAATCAAAATGTGTCTCTGAATTCGAATTCCGATAAAAATAACAATAGACGTCACTCGCTTCCACTTCATTTTCTTCCGCCAAGTTTATGGGCATCTAACACTTCAACTGCCAGTCTTGTTGAATCCGAAGAAGCTGCCCGTGGTGAACATATCCTAGACGAAGCTAAGGTTGCAAATCGTCTTGCGGCTCTTCGTTCTCTCAACGGCGCGAATCGATCTGATCATCGTTATGCGAAATCCACTGGAGAAACATTTAATCAACCGGTAATTGTGCGGACGTACTCAGGAGCTATTCGACCTCGCTCTCAACAACGAGATCCTATCGCTGTCAAGAAACAGAATGGAACAACAGGCATAGCATCAAATAAAATGGATATGAAGCTTCCGCCAGTGGAAGCTTTCAGCTTCAACGGGATTATGGATGAAATAAAACATGGAGTTAATAATGATTTAGAGAGGATCGCCGAAATATGTGCAAGGAGCAAGTATAGTTTGGCAAATCAGCATGAATTCCATCACCCCCCTCATGGGTCTGGAGATCGCATACCACAAATTGGTATTGTCTCCGGGACAGATCTAGGAGTACCGACATTACAGGCCGTTGGACCGGATGAAGTTTCTCCAAGACAATTAGCCAGAAGCTCAAGAGGAAGTCGAAGGGGGAAATCTGCTGCTTATGGTACACTAGAGACCATTATATCATCATCAAGGTCTTCTGATGAGGACAAATCCAGAAAAAAGCCTGCCGCTGTTTTGGAAGATGAGGTTCGTGGAAGAGCAACAAGTAAGGAGATTGAAGTATCACCTCCAAGTCCCGTTGTGGTAATAGACGCTGCGGTCCCAGAAGCTATCTCTGAAAGGAGCCCTACCTCCAAGCACGCCAGGCCAAGATCTTCCACATTCGCATCCATGATTATAGACAATGCCCAAAGCTTCAGACAGGAACATAAACCCCAAGTTTCATCTCCTACCTTACTTCTAAGCGAACCCGCTCGACCTCAAACCTCTGCTGCGGACCTTGAACATATGCCTGCCCTTGATGAACTTACTCCTGATCAGACTTCCACTTTCCATGAGTTTGCAATACCAAAGCCTACTTTAATACGCAATGAGTCGATAGCTTCTACACTAAGGCCTGAGACCTCGCCGAGATCGTCTATACTCGGTAGTTTGAGTTCATGGCTACCCTGGAGTAAACCACCTAGTCCAGTGCGAACTTTTCAAGGCAGAGCGAGAAGTGGATCGCATGCAGAAGGAAGTTTGAGAAACTTGTTGAGGTCTACAGAAATAGCTAGAAAAGGCAAAAATGTTGACAGCATTCCTTGAATGGGACCATGCCATGTTGAAAGGATCTTAGCGAGTTGTTTACCTTTCGATTTGATGTATGATTAGCCAAAGGAAAAGGAATAGACCTAAGCTGTAGGAACATTATAGCCTATCTATATGCATCAAAAGTACTCCGAAATTCGTGCACGATCTGCTAGCACTGGTATAATACGTCTCAACCTCCCCACAAATTTTGGTCTAAGGTCGTCTTTCGTGTCGCAATCCAAATCGCCAACTACGAACCAGATTCATCTATTCAATTTTGGACGACGGTTAATAACGTGAATCAGATAGGGGAATTGTAAGTGAACATGATCAGTAAAAATTGTACGCTACATAACCGGATCATATTGGGATACACCGCAGGATTCTCAAGGGGACAAATACTCAGACTTTATTGCAGGATTTCAAGGAGAAGCATTTTGCGTGCATAGGAACGTCATTTGCGTACAATCCGAATTCTTCACGACTATGGTGGATCGTGATTGGAAAGTAAGTCATCACTTTCTACCTTAAAATGTAGCTTTTATAAAGTAGACTCTAATTATGGTTAGGATGATACCACCTGTGACATACTGCTCATATACGATGAGGCTGATCTCAATATCATTCAAAAGATAGTCCGATTTTTTTTATCACCGCTTTCCTGATGATGAACATGACTTTCGTCACTCTTACCAAACTTCACATGGTGGGGGATAGATGCAGTATTTCTTTTCTGAAAAAGAGTGCTGCCTCCAGGGTTGAAGTTCTTCTTGAAATATTTTCAAGGCGCACCTATTTTCCTACGGATGCAGTCTTCGGAATGCCGAATATCGCTTATGCATGTCTTCCAATGTGGGATATTGATTTCAAGCTTGCCATCTTGCATCACGTTCTTGAGCATGAAAGTTTAGAGGCTTTAATGAACGAATATGACTTTGGTGTTTTTTTGCACATAATAGAAGCATGACAATGGATCTCTTAAAAGCCCAATTGTATGCTTGCAAAACGGCTTCCAAGATTGAGAATAGACACGAAGATCAGAAAATAAGCCCAGGGGCCAACGCGTCTTTGGCTTCACATATAGGAACTGCAATATTATCTTCTATCTAATACAATTCTCCCTTATTCACGAAGTGAATGTAATATTAAAATTTGCATGTACAATCACACTCTCTCATTCTCGCTCGCTCTTACACATACAAATATTTACCTTGATATATGTTTCAATGTTACATTCAAATTAACGGAAGTGCCTATTTACTGCAAAGCCAAAACACATTCACGTCCTTCAAGCTACTCTATGAACGTTTCTCATTAACTCTTTTCGGCAAATTTCCCTATAAAAGAGCACTTTTCATCTCAGAGCTTGACAATTACAGACCGCTTAAAACCGTGGTAAAAAATACGTTTACACTTACCACGCCATCAAAAATGGCAACAAAAACATCGAGAGCCCTGAAAGACATGTAAGTCTTCCTTTATGGATACCCCTAATCCAGCCGAGTCAAATCATCGCGAGATTTATTTTCAAGAGAAATATGAAAAGCTTCCTGACAACTTATCAGGGCTCATGAACAAACCAATAAACATGGACCCCCAGATTTCACCATAAAATGTAAAGGTCATTCGTTTTTCGTCCATAGGGATATCTTTGCCCCTCAGTCTAAACCATTAGGTACAGCGATGAAGACTGGGAAGTTCTTGGTATGCTTTGCTTCATTTTTTTGATCTTCCACTTCTAGTTACTGTGATATTTAAATGATTACTTACATTTGACTAATCGATTTTGTAATATAGGAAGGAACAAATAGAGAGATAGTAATGAATGACGAAAACGACGACCCGGAAATTGTGGAATTAATGGTCGAATTTCTTTACAGTGGAGAGTATACTATTTCTTTTCCTTCTAATTCTTCCTCCTCGTCACGCTTCTCATCAGACGAAGTAATTACATGCATCCGTCACATAACTCTCCACATCTTCTCCGATCTCTGGGACGTTCCCTCTTTACAAGTCCTTACCCTCTCGAATCTTCAAACCACTCTTTCCCATCTTCCTCTATCACATTTCGCATTAGTATTGCAATATATCTATGAAGAGACCCCAGGGTCATATACGCGTGTTAGACAGATGGCTGTAAAGGCTTTGATGGAAAGATTCACAGTTGGAGAGATTATGAAGGATAGGGAGTCGAGAGAGCTCTTGAGTGCGGACGGGGAATGCGCGGTGGATTTGTTGGTTTGGGGAGAGGAGAGTGGGGAGGGACTGCGAGGAGAGTGCGGTCAGGGGAAGAAGAGTGTGCGAGGGAAGTATGGGGAGGAAGGGGGATATTTTGGGGGAGGGCAGAGGATGAACTGATAATAGTGGTGCGAGATTTTAAGAGGGATTCATGGATGGTGTGTCGTTGGGTGGTTGATAGGGAGGGGAGTGAGGAGTTGTTTTGGATGGTTCCAGATCGGAGGGGTGAGATCCAAGCGATGATGATTGACGATGATATTCAACGACTATAGACCGTATGATATGTTGCCCAAATAATGTGAGCCTGAGCGTTAAAATGACTTGAGAACCAGTAGATCTTCGAAGCAATATTTGTTAGCCCCTCGATACTAATCCAGTCGCCTTCCTTCCATTGCCACTTCCTCTAAGTTCAATAATCTCTTGAGCCTCAACCCACCCCCAAAATGACCACATACATACTCGAGACCGGCCAACATGACTCACGTGCATGATATTATCTGTACCACTCCGCCAAAATTCTCCACTCTCTCACCCAAGGCAGAATCCTTCTCCCCACATCTCACTCTTCACAACAGTCTTTCCCGACTTCCCGCATCGCACAATCCTCTGTACGTAGATATATCTCCCGATTCGCCGTTTCCGCGCAGAAATCAATATGCAGCTGCTGCGAAAAGAAGTACCCAAAATGAGGCTGAGACGGTCATACCGGTCACCAACTGTCCGTTTGAGGCAAGCAAGTGGAGCGCACTTGTAATCCCTGTTCTCCTATCCCCGCGCCGCCTCACCGAGTTTGCTGGACTAAGTCACTGCACGCTTGTCGCTTGCATATGATGATACATAAATATGTTATCATCTGGTGAGGGCCCCGCAGGCCTCTTCTACATTACCAATCTTATCGGGGTTCTTATCGGTTCATTGATCCTTTGAAAGGAGCCAGGCCAGGTAGCGTAGCTCAGTAATAATTGCTTGGAAATCCGGAGTAATTCAAAAAGACGGATAGACGAATCGACAAAAATGGGTCCAGGGTTCCATCCATCCATTAGGCAAAAACGATCAAAAGTGGCGTATCATACGTAGATATGTTGATCCGTGTGCAGTAATCAATCCACAACATTATCAAATTCTCGCCATTCACTCGAGACCGCTGGCGCGACCACTCAGCCTTGACTCATTGACACGATACAGGGTCATCAGCAGCGAATTTTCTTTCGCGATGATAGGAGGAGCGCATTCCCTGAAGGGTTGACTTGCAGCAACGGTGCAACATTGTGAGCCTCGTTACACATGTTTTTTCGCTTGATTGGATTATCTGCCTATCTGACCTGCATTTTGGTGCTCTGGGGCTAACGCTATGCGAACCTATGGTAGGCGGATCTAGAGGTACTGGGCGGATGAGGGAAATGGATATAAGTCGTGGAAGCCATTTTGTGGTGAATAAATTAATTTGGTTATTTTCTGTTTTTTGGGGGATTTTATCATACGTCTGCATTGGAATCAATCGAATGGATTATTAATAATAAGGTGCAAAATTGGATTGAATTGAATTGAGCTGAAGTTAAATTGGATTTCGATTGAATATTCATTATCGCCAGATCTATATATTGAATCGCGGGGTACAACCGGCCTGTTTTCTACATTACAACTAATAACTACCTTAAGTATAAGCGAAAACCAGTCACTCATACCATCATATCTCCATACTCGACTGCTTTTCTACAAGTCAAGAAGCAGAAGGAATCTCATATTAGGACATCCTAAAATGCCGCCAGAATCAAAAAGTACATGCAGCTCTTGCACCAACACCACAAAAGATTGTCAGAATGTGTTGATGCAAGTCATACTTGCTCTGGAGAATGCATCGGAGGTTTATCGGAAACTGGTACCCTTTGTGAGGAAATCTCATGCAAGACATGCGTTGGGACATGATGTGTATGCGGTGGAAGGGCAGTTGAGGAGGGCGTTACAGAGACTGTATAAGGTTGATGTTGCCGAGGAGGAGGGGAGAGAAATATTGAGCAAGTTGGTGGGTGAAGATAGGAGCGAGGGGTTGGGAAACCTGCCTCTTTTTGGGGTAATTAAGAAAGAGGGGTCGAAGAAGATTGGTGAAATTGAGGGAAGGTTGAAGGGAGAGAGCGGAGTGGATTTTCCAATTTTGAAACTCGATGCTGGATTTTCTGATGTCAAGGTTCCGCTTATTGACTCGGCGGTGGGTGTTAGGAGTCCAGGGTTTTTTGAGGAGGTGCTTTTGGATGATGATGTCATGGCTATTGCGGAAGAGGAATGTGAGCAAGAGGAGATCGATATGGAAAGGTGTATGGAATTAGCACCTGTGCCGACCCATCTCACTTCTGAAATTCCTTACTTGCTTAAAGCTATTCGTGCATGGTTAGAAGAATTCTTCGAATCAAAAGACGAAACTATAGGCATTCCAGCATCGATAGTATGTCAACTTTCTGAGTTCGAGACAGTTTTCGAACTGGAGAGATTACCAACAACAAGCTGTGTATGGAATCCCGATTATCAAAGACAACGGAAAGAGGTATGGACAATCACGTCGTTCTGGGGACCCAATCAACGATCGAAATGTACATGTACGCCTGAAGAGCCGGGTGATAATACTTTGACACATTCAAAGGATCCACACTGTCCGAAGAATATGCCAGCGGATTTGGATGTGCCGTCAATGAATTATGAATGGGATTATACGAACCATCGATGGACTCATCCTTGGAAGGTTGCTTTTAAGAATCGTGGGCAACGAGCTCCACCCCCTCAGTTCCCTAATCATGACGATAATTCATCTGATACTGGATCAGATTCGGATTCAGAGACGGAAGAACAAGTTGCCGAGAGAATTCAAAGAAGTAAAAGGGAAAGAGCGGAAGAAGGAGAAAAAGCTTGGGAAGAAATCATGGCTATGACGGGTTTGAAGAAAGTAAAAGAGCATGTGAGGAAACTAAAAGCCAAAGTTGAGAGTTCGATTCGGCAGAATATCGATCTGAAAGAAGAGAGATTTGGTGCAGTTTTTATGGGCAATTCGGGGACTGGAAAGACTACCATGGCTAGGATTTATACTCGATATCTGTATTCGATGGGGGTCATTAAACGGGATGATATTCTTATGACAACAGGTACATATCTTTCAGACGGAGGTATTGAGAGAACGAAACGATACGTTGATAGAATAGCTGATGGCGGTGTGATGTTCATCGACGATGCAATGACTCTAGACGATTATAGCAACGGCACCAAGATTCTCGATTTTCTCTTCCAGGAAATTGATCAGAAGAAAGGATCCGCAGTTTTCATTCTCGCTGGGCACGAAAAAGGGATGCGTAAACTGTTAGGTCATGGCACAAAGAGTGTGGCCAGCCTTCTTCCCAATGTTCTCACATTCGACGATTTTACAGAACCTGAATTACTCGAGATTCTCAATTCGTGTATCAAAAAGAAATTTGATGGAAAGATGGAGGTTGAGGGTGGCCACGATGGACTTTATATGCGGATTGCGGCGAGGAGAGTTAGTAGAACGAGAGGGGGTTCTCAATTTGGTAATGCTAGAGCTGTGGAAAATCTTGTCGCTCAAATCTGGGAGAGACAGTCTGCTAGGTTGTCTAAGGTTCGACAAGAGAGAGCTGTTAAGGCTGCGGAAGAAGATGCTGCAAAGGAGAAAGAAGGCGAAGATAAGACAATCGAGGAAAATATAGGCGAAGATAAGACAATCGAGGAGAGTACTACTGGCGAACAAACCGCGGGAGACAAGCCGCAAGACGAACCTTTGACAGAAACAAACTCTGACACAAATCAGAAATCTGACATTGAAGAGAATGCAGGCCAGGATGCAAGTAATGAAGATAAGATAGATACAAATACTGATCCTAACGTTTTTGTCTTAAAGGAACTCACCGATTTAATGAAAGACGACAAAATAACCAAGAATGAGGAGACAAAGGAAGAAACTCCAAAATCGCTGCGCGAAAGATATACTAAAGCTGAGGTATTGAAGATCCCGGCCAGCAATAATCTTGGAAGCGAAACAAAATCGAAAGAAGAACCTATTGTCGTGGTGGTTCCAGAACCAGCGGAAGCGCCGAAACCCATAGATGCAAGTTTCATAGAAGTGATCAAATCAGAAGAGCCAAAGTCGGACGAAGATATACCCTCGTCTACGAAAGACGAGGTAGTAGTGGATGGGCAGGCATCCTCGAAGGAAACATCCCCAACGGACGTAGAAATCGACAGACAATTAGAAACAAAAGAGGAAGACCCCCCCAAAGTTGAAGATAGGAATGAAAACAAAGCTGAGGAGGAAGGGACCCCCAAGGAGGGCAAGTTGGCTGATGAAGCACAAGATTCGACCGACAAAGATTCAGATTCAGGATCAGAAACCGAGGAAACTCCAACAATAGATCCAGAGGACCTCTTGTTCACAAAAGAAGACATACTCGGCCCAGATCCCTCTGCTGCAATCCTAAACAGCGAGGCTTGGCAAGAACTTCAAAAGCTTATCGGTCTGGAAAAGGTCAAGACATCTCTACTTACACTCCTCGAGCTCGTAAAATCAAATTATCAGCGAGAGCTGGAAGAAAAACCTCTGCATCAATTTACTCTCAATCGCTTGTTCTTGGGTCCAGCTGGAACTGGCAAAACAGTGGTTGCGAAGTTGTATGCTAAAATTCTTGGAGAGATCGGCGTTCTTTCAAAGGGCGAAGTGATATTCCGTAACCCAAGTGATTTGATTGGGCAATATATTGGAGACTCGGAAGCCAATACTAAAGCTGCGCTTAATGCCGCAAGAGGCAATGTGTTGGTCATTGATGAAGCATACATGATGTACAGTGGGAACTCCGACGGCACTGGGAATGAGAGCGACTCATATAGACAAGGGGTCATCGATACACTAGTTGCAGAAGTGCAAGGAAATCCTGGCGACGATCGATGTGTGCTGTTGTTGGGATACAAGGAGCCAATGATGGAGATGCTCAATCACTCGAATCCCGGACTAAGTCGACGATTCCCTATTGAAAGTGCATTTTGCTTTGAAAACTTCTCGATTGATGAACTTGAGAAGATTCTGCGCTCAAAATTAGAATGCCTTGTTCTTGAAGCCACAGAAGAAGCCATCAAGGTTGCTATGGATGTACTTCAGAAAGCCCGAACCCGATTAAACTTTGGTAATGGTGGAGAAGTAGAGAATTTGATTGCAACTGCGAGAACCAACTACCAATTGAGAACGTCGAAGACTCCAGTGGAAGAAAGATCCGGCATATGGGTATTCCAGCCAGAGGACTTCGATCCTGAATATGATAGAGGCAGGTCGGCAAATGCAAATCTTCAAAGACTTTTTGCCGATGTCATTGGGTGTGAGAATATAGTTAAACAGTTGGGCCAATACCAAAACGTTTGTAAAGCCATGAAATCAAGGAACATAGATCCAAGACCATACATCCCGACAAACTTCGTTTTCAAGGGACCACCAGGTAAGATATACAAGCGTCTCATCTTCTCACGGAATAAGTGGTACTAACAACTTTGTTCTAGGAACTGGCAAGACAACAACGGCACGAAAGTTCGCAAAAGTGTATTATGACATGGGATTCCTCTCCGACGAAACAGTCATCGAGTGCTCAGCCAGCGACCTTATTGGCAAATACGTTGGACATTCCGGACCAAAAACAGCGAAAGTTCTAGAGAAGGCTCTAGGAAAAGTCTTGTTTATCGACGAGGCGTATCGTCTAGCACCCCATACCGAAAGCCACAGCTTCACATCCGAAGTCGTATCAGAACTCGTTGACCTCCTCACAAAACCCAAGTTTCACGGAAACTTGATTGTAATTCTCGCGGGCTACGAGGACGAAATAAACTCTCTACTGTCAGCGAATCCAGGCTTGGCATCACGATTCCCAGATGAGATGAACTTCCCAGCTTTGACGCCTCTTCATTGTTTGCAGATTTTAGAAATAAAATTAGGGCTTGCGGGAATTACTATTCCGATACTAAAGCAAACTGAACAGAGAGAATATGATCAATTGTTGCGAGTGATGACGTTTTTAACAGCAACGCATAGCTGGGGTAATGCTAGAGACGTGGAGACTTTAGCGAAGGCGATTTGCAGAACTGTGTTTTTGGAGATGGCGGAAGAAGGAGAGTTGGTTTGTACAGCAGAGAATGCGACCATGGCAATAGAAGTCATGTTGCATGAGAGAAGACAAAGGGCGTATACAGCACTGCCGCCCCCAAGATATGAATAGAAATAGGAATTGAAAACAGGGAAGTAGAGGAACAGGAGAACTGATTCTGAGGGTATGAATCTACGGATTTAACCTTTGGTGATAAATAGATCACTGATGAATTTAATGAATATGACTTTAACTATACCTGTTTTTAAACGATAGTTTCACAGGACGTCTCAATTGCTATATTCGGAAACAACCGAGAAAATGTGCAGACAATCAGTTCTCGGCTAGCAAACCTTTCAGTGTTGAGATCCATAACTATCTTGAAAGACCCCTTGCATGGGTACAGATGCGTCTCGCAGCTACTAGACTTTTATGGACATTTGACATTTCAGTTGATGCGGAGGACGAAGTAGATTTTAACGGGCTTCCGCTGATAATGATCATTCAAAAGGCACCTATGAACTTGAGAGCCAAGACCAGACCTGGTATCTAGCAGCGGTTTCATGGAAAGTGATGGGTATAATTCATGCAATAGGATTGGCCAACGAAGTCGCGACAAGGTTCTAGGCGTCAACGCGGTGACTAATGCACGTGCCTGGTAGGTACAGCTCAGCTGTATTATTATGGGAATACTCCGATCCAAGAATCATAAAACCGACAGAACTCTCAGTAAATGAAGTTTGTGTCTATAATTGTCTTTCTAGAGTCGTGCCGAAGAACCTTTCCAGACTGATTGTGCGCTTGTGTCAATTTGTGTGACTTAAACCAATGATGCTACGAGGCACGAGCAAGAGTAGTGGAATGAAAACTGTCCCCTTGAAACGAAAGGACAAACGAACCAGAGCATATTTCCCCAAGGTAAATTATCGTTGATTCCTCAAAGTAACTTCACATTGACGAATATGATAATTTTAGACAAGAACTGGTTGTTGGACTTGCAGGTTCGTGTACTAAATTTCCGAAACCTTATTTTCACCACCAAGGTCACGTGAACTACCAAGATTGACCACAATCTCAGAAAACGCCGAGTCAAATGTGACGAAAAAAAGCCACATTGTTCAAGGTGTGAGGCCTCGGGCTTCAAATGTGATGGATACTCTGTAGACTCATTTTCACAGGCTCATAGGCGTACGATTGTTGATGAGAAATCACAGCCAAAGAGAAAATCTAGTGCAACTCATCGTGCTATACTACCCTCGAAAGGTATGAAACTCCAACAAGCGTCTCCTAGCTATTTCATGTTGGAAATTCAGAGTGACTGATGCGGAAGTAGCCCCCAAAGCGGCTCGTATAAACATACGAGTCCTGCGACCAAGGTGTCCCATCGTGGAGACCGAACAAGAATACCGGTACTTTTGTTTTTTCGCGGAAAATACTACACGACGGCTATGCGGATTCTTCGAATTGAAACTATGGAGTCATCTAATGTTGCAAGCTGGCGAACAAGAGCAGGCAATTCGGCATGCTATGAGTGCTATAGGGGCTCTTGATTTAATATTGCAGATAAAAGAGCAAAATTCACACTCGCCAATTGCAAGGTCAACTATAGAGGACTATCATATTTTTGCTATCAAACAGTATGATAAAGCAGTGAGATTGATGAATGCAGATATCACAGAAAGAGGCCATTCATTAAGAACAGCTTTACTATTTTGCTTGCTCATTGTATGCTTTGAGAATCTTTATGGGGCACAACAATCCGCTACTGCGCACATCATAGCTGGGATTCGTTTAATAGAAGCATATCATCACGAAAACACATCTGGAAGCGAGATATCTCAACTGCAAAAGCCTGAAAAGTCCGACGTTTCGGCAGATTTTGTCATTTTTGGCATATCTTCTCCAGTGCCAAGCGACGTAGAAGATGAGATCTACCAGGCCTTCGGCTTACTAGAAATCGCTTCATTGAGCTTCAATGTGAAAGGTCGGGGCATGTCCTATCACATGTTAGCTAAGGACTCTGGATCCTCGTGTGTGAAGAATATGCCTTCGCGTTTTGTGTCTCTCCCGGAAGCAAAGGCCTATTGGGATCTCATCATGCGTCGTCTTTTGCATCTTTTACCCACACTAAATACCGCACAAGCAACAATGCGCGGCTATGAGGATGATAATCAGACAGCTATTATCGCGAAGAGTTCTTCAGCTGTGATTGAAGAGCAAGAAAGGTATCTTGCCGAATTGATATCTTGGCACGAGGCATTCACACCAGTCTTACAAAAATGTCTTCTCTTCCCGAGCAGTAAAGATTTCGCAGGTGCCACAATCTTAAAACTGCGCTGGATTCTCTGTCGCATTGCCATAAACTCCGCATTGATCCCATCGCAAGTCGCTCTTGATCAGTACTTGGAAGATTTCCGCGAAGTTCTCAATTCAGCAAAAGGCTTAATGTCTCATCCAGCATGGACAGGGAAATTCACATTTGATTCTGGAATCATCGGCCAGATTTATGTTGTTGCGCTCAAATGTCGAGACCTTCCAATTCGATCGGAAGCTATTTCATTGTTGTTGTCGAAGTCGTGGCGTGAGGGAGTGTGGGATAGTGCTGTCGCTGGCAATGTTGCTAGAGCAGTTGTGAGCTTGGAAGAGGAAGGTCGAGAAGCTGGTTTCATACCTGAGAGGAAGAGAGTGTATCAGACCTCTATGCGATTCGATCTACAAAAACGTACTGGAACAGTGACATGCTTTAGGAACTCCAGTAACCCGTCCGAAAGAGGGTGTCCTATCACGAAGAGCATCAAGTGGTAAACTATGATGAAAGGAGATCATCTCTACAAGCTACCTGTTTGCTTGAGGCTTACGTGAAAAGAAGGACAAAAAGGGTATTTGCCAATAACATAAAGGATACTCGATCTGGAGTTCAGTTGGACCTTTGACCTTTGAAGATGCACCAATAAAGCGGAGTATCCATCCAAGATATAGCATGTGACCCGCTTGAGGGTGATGATAATGGAAAGCGCTACGAGTCGGCTCCAGGGATTAGCCGACCCCGTAGATATAATTCTAAAAATGGCGACGATCATTCAAGCACCTCCGCGTCTCGTATGGCGCAACAGTAGAGTGCATCATTCCCGAAGAATGTTTTCCGCCTCTCAACTTGTATTGGAAGGGCTTTGTCAGTAACAAAGTATATAATGCCTATCTCAACGAAGTTCTGATAACGCAGAAAACGGTTTGGCTCATTGGGATTCTAGGCGTCGCGCCTAGAATCTTGCCATTTTGGAATTCATTTTTGTGGGGCTCAATGAACATTGGTGAGCAGTGGCAGGTGAATGTACTGATTTTATTTCGAAGAAGTCTGAAAGGTTTCATTGGAGTTGATTAGCGGTCAAGTGTTGAAACTTCATCTCAATTCTTGAATTTTCCTTTTTGGTGGGGACGATATTTTATATTGCCTTCTCACCCAAGAATTATATGGTCTATTTAACGTCTAGTATCTAGTGCCTAGGCTAAGAATCAGTAATTATGGAAGCCTGTATTATATTTTCGTGTTGATATGTTGAAGTATGGCTACAGGTGGCTATCTAGATGCTGCACATATTGAAGAAAGAATAAGTAATGACTATGTTGTATATTGTCATAATTTATTTCCAGATGTTCATTGCGTTCATTGCAATGCAAATTGAAACCTGACAATGAGACAAGTGAATTAATAAGAACGTAGGACAATCACTTGTAAGGATTATATTTTCAGTGTCTTTCTGATCGAGCTCACAACAAACTGAAGAAAAGGTTCACAAAAATTCCTTTCCAACTAGAATTAATTAAGTTCTGATACTGAGTAGATTTCATGGTCAAGTGCAAGTATGAAAAACATATCAAGTTTCTAGAAACCATTATGAACCTTCCAAATACAAAAAATCAACCCTTGGCCGAGAATCAATCCTCCTCCGAGTCACTATTTATGAATACCATAATCAAGCAACCTCGCCCACTTTTTATCTCTCAGTAAGCTTGGTATGCCATCTCATTCAACATAACAATATCGATCATTCACAGGCTATACACTACCGGAGAATACACAGGCAAAAAGTTCAAAGTTCATTGAGCAATCTTTTGTTCTCAATCAAAGCCTCTTGCTGCAGCTATAGATGATGGATTTAAGGTGATGTGATTGCAAAGTGATGATGAGTGGCTTGCTCTTGCTAACACCAAGTGGAAGGAAGCTATTGATGGTGTGTTCGGTTTCGAGGATGATGAACCAGAGACTGTGGAGTACATGATCAAATTTCTTTACGATGGTACCTACTCGGTATCCAAACGACAGAAACATCCTGATACTACGACATGGGGAGGAAGCGCAAATTATGTCATACCAGATGGAAGACCTCGCACTGGAGATTCAGCATCGGAACCCGATCCATTATTTTACTTTACTTCGCCAGCCTTAAGCGCTCCAGCAAATAGTTCTACTAGTGGACTTGACCAACTCTTTGGATCAGCTAGCCCAGCTGCGCAAAATTTGTTTCCAAGCTCGAACGGCGCCTCCATTTTCGGACCTCCACAAGCACCAAGAGATAGTGGACGCAACATGTTTAGTTGTGTACCCCAACCTGGTGAAAAACCATCGCTATTTAGCCTTTATCGCGACTTTGCTTCTCATACTACAGCTGCACCCACAACTGGAAACTTGTTTGGCCCTATCTCTCCAACTTCTACTTATGCAACCACTTCTAAGCCAACATCATACTTGTTTAGTAACATTGCTCCTGCCGATACTCTCACAGCTGCGACCGTATCCTCAACACAAAATTCGTTTGGTGGATTCACAGAAAATGCCTCGGGCAACATTATTGAGAAAGCAAAGACTCCTATCCAATTATCAAAAGGCAAATACAATTGGTCAGGTTCTGCTAGTCTCATTGGCAGGAGCGCAACTTACGATAAATCTTTCGAAGAAATCGAGCTTCAGGCGGAGGACTTGCTCAAGCCTGAAAAAGTCTATATTATTGCGGAGGAATATGATGTTCAACTATTAAAGACACTTGCTCGTCAAAAATACTCCTCTGCCGCAAATAATTATTGGAATTCTTGCTGCTTTGTTCAAAGTATTGAACTTATTTTCGACGGCACACCTGATATCTCCAAAGGCGATAGTCTTCGAAAGGCTGTTCTGGAAGTTGCCAGTAGGTATATGAAACAACTTCTAGTGAGAGAAGATTTCGCTCAAATTTGCCAGGAGAGAGGTAATATTGGCTTCTCAATTCTTCAATGGTCTTCCAGGTCGATGGAATGATTCTTAGAGATGCTAATGGAATGATTTTATGATACTGTAGGCTAATAGAGCTCTGAGTGGGAGAACGTTCTGGCAGTTATGAAGGATACGACTTTATTTTGAGTTTTGTAATGATAGCAATGATACATGCGAGTGAGCTATACAGCTCATAGAATGTAGGTCAGTCTACAGGTTTCCAATGTACAACAAAGGGTGTGTACACTCACGAGAAGAGTTTAGAAGTTGAATGTAAAAGAAAGTCCCCAATACAGGTCGATTTGTCCTAAAGATTGACCAAATGATTAATGTAGACTAGATAACGAGCCTGTACATTATGAATTTTAGAATCTGAAAGGGTGAAGGGCTTTCATGAATTTGTGCATTCACTATCAATGGCAAATGTTGAAGCCAACATACAATTTAACACTTGCTTGATCTAACATTGCTTGAGTTGCAATTTTATAAGGAGAACAGGAAGTGGAGTTGGAGGAGAAAGCATGAGACTTACAGACAGCTTTGATGAAATATATAAAGAATGCGTGTTCTGGAACGATCGAACCCATTGATCGATGTGAGTGCAAACATAAGTTCCTGTTAACTCCATCAAATCTTGGTGCGATATTTCTTCTGTACAAGCAGTCATGAATCAACACCAGGCAGCAAATGCTGGAGCCCAGCGTGGGTAAGTCGAGCTGTCTGGTTTTTTCTACCTGAACTAACCTGTAAGAATTTACCACTCAGGAGAATACCATGATATCGAATTGAAGTGCAAAGACGATATTCTCGTTGCACACAGTACAATACTGCTACCTCGCTCCCCGATTCTCGCGAATAAAGAAGATGAGAGATGGAGCGTCACTGAAACGAATTTAAGACGGCTTGACATGTCAGATCAGGATTCTGTCATCGTCAACGCAGCACTTTCGTACATCTATACTTCCGAATACAATGATGACCCTGCTGGCAACCATTCAAATCAGAACATAATTCCTGACGCACCTGCAATGCCTCGTCAGCCCCAGGATTCCTTTCCGCCTGCTAGAAATCTTGACGACTCACGACTGCTTTTCAACACGAAAATGTACATCTTCGCTTGCAAATACAAGATCGACAAGCTGGACCGCCTAGCCGCAGAGAAATTCTATCATGTCGCGCATCTTCCTTCACCACCTTTATTCTACTCTAAGACAGACGTACTGGAGAAGAGACCTACTTTTGTTGCAACCGCATCTCTTTTCTGCGACAACATGCGGATCCTGTCGATAGGAAGAGCGAAGAGTTATAGAAGACGATGAAAATAGTATCATTCACGAATTACATGGATTTGAAGGACACGAGATGTGAAGACAGGGAAGCTAAGTCTGCGAGGAGGATATTCTGGGAAAGGGAGGATTTTATGATGGAGTTGTTAGAGGTGGGATGGCATCTGTATCGCAACCTTTCAATCGGCCTGAGAAACTCAGGGCAAGATACTAGAAGTAACGGTTGTAAACATTAACCTTTATCAATACAGAGCCGAATTCCCTGCCATACGGATGATTATGACCTCCTCAATCAAGTTGGGATTTGTGAATTACAGCAAAAATGAAGAGAGTTCGTTTAACGTCATCGTTCTATAATTGTAGTCTTTGCGACTTCCGTATTTCGTTCATTAACGAAATAAGCGCTTGCTGTAAATCACTGCTCAGTTGACAAATTAGTTGAAGTGTAATCCCGATCAGCTAACAATGTGAAACTTGCCTTCGGTATTTAGTATGGATATCCGTCCCTCATTCGGATTTCAGAAATATCAAATTCAAGGGAAACAATAGAAACTTTCTGTGCTCTGGTAATATGACAATAATTTACAAGTGCTATCTTGTTTCATGAAGTCACTGCATGATATTTCGCCTCTCTCGCGCCATTTATTTCTTTCCCTTTGTCTTCTTCTTACTAGTTTGCCTCTTCTCACCCTCAGGTCTTCCCAATACACCCCTTGTTCTCTGGTATTGCAAGACAATATTCTGCACACTACCCATATCATGCTTTGGCTTCCTCATGTATGTCAACCTAGCTCTTCTAGCTCTCTTGGCCTTCCTCTGTACCACCTCGATACCCTCCACGTTGGGACTATATATCTTGTACCACATCTCGACACCCACTCTCGTCAACTCATTTCTCAACAAGATACCCGTCTCCACACCTCGTCGTCGAATGTTGATGCATACTCCAGCAAATGGATCGCCGGTTTTGAGTCGTATGAGAAGAATATCGCCAACTCTGGCTGCCTCTGGGTTTGTTTTAGAGAATAGGTTGGTACGGGCACCGGTGGGATCAAGGACGGCAATTTGCTCTGCGTGAAGGTTTTTTATTGGCTCCTTGAAGATCTGAGCCGGTGATGAGGGTGGAGGGTAGGTTTTGATTTTTCGGACAGCTATTTGGGGTATCAGTATAAAGAGGAAGTCAGTTGTAAGATTGATGGAGAGCCGACCTTGGGTCTGAAGAGGAGTCTGCGACGCCGGTTTTGAGTTATGATATGTAGTCAAAGACCTGGAAATGGTTTTCTGTTGTCTCGACTGCCTCAAAAGAGATTTCCAACAGCTCAATGGCCGCAATGTGGGTGTCATGGTTGCCATGCTTGTTGTGGTCTAGAATTTGTGTTGAAGTGAGGTTGAATGCGACCAATCTGAAAAATTCTGCCGCTTTTGGGGTCACCGCCTAAATATTTAAATCAGAACTCCAAACTCTCTTGATGATAACGATCGACCTCGCCCCTCCAAATTGTAACTATACACTCTAGCAAAGCTACCTGAATTTACTACCCAGGTCATTATGAGTGGTAAAGGTCTTTCCAAGGTCATTCGTGGCAGCGAATGCTTGTTCAAACATGCGCCACTAAAATTGACCAGACAACAACGATCTTTCACAAGTTCTCCAGTATGCCACAAAGTTGGTATGTGATTGAATTGTCCAGATTGTATTCCATGTGTTGACTTTAAAGTAGGCCAAGTCCCATCTTTCTCTCCAACCTCCTCCCCAGAGCTTGACGCCTTACTGTTGAAATATCGAAAGAATCTTTTCCTACCCGCACATCTTTCAGAATACGACCAGGAGCTAGTATACGGCAAGAGACATGCAGAATCACTCAAGACTGACCCCGTCAAGGTCCAGATTGGTGGAGAAGAATTCGTCCTAGAGCACATAAACCAATTGAAAGATCTGCCAGGCACCACGAGGGGATTTAGAGAGGTTCTTAATCTTATGATGGAAAAGAAGGATTGGGACAATCTACCACAGTTTCTTGAGGGACATCGCGATTGTAGACGACCTTTAGCCCAGGCCTTATACTGCCAGATGATTCGACGGGCCGGTTTAGTAGGACGAATGGATGCTGTTATTGAAGCGGCAAGAAGAGTTCGCTACACAGGATTTCGCTTGAACGACGAAGAAGTTGTTATGCAAATGATGTACTGGATCTACTACAAGGCACAGGTCAGTGGTTTCGAAGAACACGAGACGAAACAGGCTCTTGCATGGGCAGAAGCCGTGGCAGATTTGCTTGAGGATCCAAGACATGCTGGAGACAAGGGCCCATTACTTGCAGAGGGCGCAAATGATGTACGGGCTCTTCCGGAAGTTATTGGCGTATTGTTGCAGTTGGCTGCAGTTCGTGCTGTAAAACATACGGATGGGAAAGATTTGGATGGGAAGGTCGCAACTTATGCTACAAGGCTACTTGGAGCACCATACGACTTGAGCACTTCTTTACTCAATCTCAAAAGGCCTGAGGTACGAGTGTACTCGAAATCCGACGCCGTCGACTCGGACATAGCCAGTCAAACTAAAATTGATGGTGGAGATTACTCTGCAGAGGAAATTCAGAAAAAGACTATCCGGGCTAAGAATCATTGGCTTGTTGCTGCAGTACCAGTGCTACATGGGATGAAAACAGCATTGCATGTTTTCGGTCCATCAACGGTAGCTTCATTGAGATTGAAGGAGCACATACCTCGATTAGAGAAACGTGTTAATAGGTACGCATCCGACCTAAAGGGAATCGCTGCGGGAAATCTGGGTTATAGAACGTATACCAATTTATTTGGCTCAGCATGAGTCACATGTTTCTTTTAATGATCGGATGAAAACTTTTGTATTTGTATATACTTGTACAATAATCTAAGGGAGCACAATATACTTCTCTAAATGCTTTGGAATTGCTCCTAGAAGTTTCTTTTCCGACAACCACTTCTTGGAGAACAATCGGTCCGCATATCTGTATGCACCATCGCATAGTACTGTCACAACAGTGTGGCCCTTTCCGAGTTTTTCGGCTAGCTCCTTTGCAGCCGCAACATTCAAACATGAGCTAGCTCCGAGGTACAATCCTTCCTCATCTAGACAACGGTAGACCATCTCGATACTCTTCTCATCACTAATGTGCATTGAGCCGTCTAATAAATCAATGTCTGGTTTTAAGTTGTCTGTAACTCTGCCTTGTCCGATTCCCTCTGTGATACTGGAGCCAGTTCTATCCACCAGCTTTCCACCTGACTGAATGTATGAATGCAACACGCTTCCTGGAGGATCTGCAAGGTAACATTTGACCCTTCCATCGGACTTTGTCTTCAAGTATCGAGTGATTCCCGCTAAGGTACCTGCGGTTCCTGTGGCACAGGTGAAGGCATCCACTTTGCCATTGGTCTGATTCCATATTTCTGGTCCAGTAGTCTCAATGTGGGCTCGCCTATTCGCGATATTATCGAATTGATTTGTCCAGACCGCGTTTTCTAATTTGTCCGCATGTCGCTTTGCTTGGTGATTGTAATTTTGTGGATTGTCGAAAGCTACTGCTGGCACTGGATACACTTCGGCACCCAATAATCTCAGAAGGTCAATCTTTCCTTGAGATTGTGTATTGGGCATGTAGATAACGAGCTTGTAACCTTTAGATCTGCAAACGTGTGCGAGACCAATTCCTGTATTCCCAGCGGTGCCTTCGACAACAGTTCCTCCGGGTTTCAGTAAACCCCTCTCTTCGGCGTCTTTGACAACGTATAGAGCTGCTCGGTCCTTGATTGATCCTCCAGGGTTCATAAACTCTGCCTTTCCCAATACTTCACAGCCAGTTGAATCGGAGATGTGGTTTAATCGAATGAGCGGGGTGTTTCCAATTGCTATGATTCTTTAGTCAATACTTCATAATGCGCCGTGAAATACCAAGATTCAACGAACCTCCAGTTAAACCTTTTACCACACCCTGAGCTCTGGAAACTCCAATTCCATATTGATTTGGAGCTTCCATCTGAGCAACATTTTCTGCAGCTCTGACAGCTGTGGTCGCAAAGCGACGAACACCAGATCTGAACATCTTTGAGATGATTTAGAAAAACAATTGGACTAAACTTTTGCACTTGACTTTTGTACTTCCCGAGATTCTTTATCCGATTCTAAATGCTTCGCACTGGCCCGATGTCGCCATCGATACTTTGTCCCGCAGGCGGGTCTTATCGCTTATCGCTGACAACGGCTCATGACTAAGCAGGGGTAGGAAAGTAAACAAATCAATGTCAACAAACAGCAAACATCGAATGTGAAATGAAAAGTTATTGATCAGCTAACACGTCCATGCAGCTTGCTACAATAGTGTTCCGTCACTCACTATAGTTTCTTCTACGAATACCACAATTACTCAATCCGCATACAACGAATATACGATCACCAAACGAAACAATCTGCGATTAAAACGCAATTTTTCATCTCACACCTGAACCCAAGAAGATACGATGCCAGGCAAAGTCTCTAGCAGGAGCTCGAGGACATCTGCCTCTGGATCTCGCAAATCTGTTACGGCGGAACCAAGTAGCCGCAGATCTGCTACATCCAAATCCTCAGCGCCACACGTTGAAGTTCCAGAAGAAACACCAGATAATGAGTTGCGAACACAAGTTTCATCCATATTTCGAGATTCCCAAAGAAACACCGCATCGCATAGAAAATTGGTTGTTAACTTGCGTAAAATACAAGAGGCTTGCTGTTATGAGCCAACTAGCAAGAAGAATAAAACTGGCGCAGAAGACTTTGATGAGGAGGAATTTACATACGAGTTCACAAGATGTGTTCTAAGAGTGATGCCGATTAAAAAGAGTGAGAGTGTTGGAGAGAAGGCGATTCGTTTTATCGGGCTGTTCTTGAGACATGCTAATGAGAAGGACAATGAAATGACCCCAGCAAACGAAGAGGAGGATGGAGTCTTGGTTGAGACGCCGAGTACGAGACTCACAAGTCACCTTATGTCGACTATATTACCTCTTTTGACGGCTAAAGAGAAATTTGTGCGGTTCAGATCCACGCAGCTGATTTCGCATATCATTAACTCTCTCGATTCGATTGATGACGATCTCTTTCAGCAACTTCGACATGGGCTTCTGCGCAGAATTCATGATAAAGAAGCGATGGTGAGAGTGCAAGCTGTGCTCGGTCTTGGCAGATTGGCTGGAAACGAAGCAGAAGGGGATGCAGATGAAAGCGATGATGAATCTTCTGGGGGTTTGCTTGTGAAACTATTAGCGGTCTTGCAAAATGACCCCAGTGCCGACGTTCGAAGGTCTCTTTTGATTAATCTACCAATATTACCCAATACGCTCCCATACTTGCTAGAAAGGGCTAGAGATCAGGACCCTGCGACTCGTCGGGCACTATATTCTCGACTTTTACCAGCACTTGGGGATTTCCGACATTTGTCACTTTCGATGCGTGAAAAGTTATTACGATGGGGTCTTCGCGACCGAGATGAAAACGTTCGCAAAGCGGCAGGAAGACTTTTCAGGGAGCGTTGGATTGAAGATTGTTTGGCCTCAGCTGCAGCAGAGTCTGGGGAAGGTGAGGTAGCCGAAGAGAATAAATCACCGAATATGGATGCGCTATTGGAGCTTCTTGAAAGAATTGATGTTGTTAATTCTGGGGTTGAAAACGGGGTTGCGCTAGAGGCGATGAAGGGCTTTTGGGAGGGTCGACCCGACTTTCGAGATGCCGTTACATTCGATGATCACTTCTGGGACACATTATCGGCTGAGGCTGTATTCATGGCAAGAAGTTTCAATGACTTCTGTCGGAACGATGGAAATAGCAAGTATGAGGCTTTGATTGAAGAGAAAATGCCCGAAGTTACAAAGCTTGCATTTTACCTCCAGAGGTATACTGCCGTTTTGGTAGAGGCTCTCAAGAGGATTGCAACACAGGAGGAGATCACCGAGGATGTAGCGGAAGAGGAAGATACCGTGGAGCAAGAATTTATTGTCGAACAATTACTCCACATTGCTCGAACTCTGGACTACTCAGATGAAGTTGGACGACGGAAGATGTTTACGCTTCTAAGACAGCACTTGGCGATTCCTGATCTCCCAGAGGAAGTTACTAAATTGACTGTGGAAGTTCTTAGAGGAATTTGTGCCGCAACTCCTGCTGGTGAAAAGGAATTCTGTAGTGTGGTCCTAGAAGCTGTTGCAGATGTCCATGATACGGTCATGGATGAACAAGATTTCGAGGATGCGGAAGAGAGCTTCCATTCTGCAAGATCCGACGCTAGTGACGACGAGAAGCCCACTAGAGGCAAGAAAAAGCCTCCAATGACAGAAGAAGAAGAGCAAGAGAAGGCGGTCCGTGAAATCATGGTCAACATGAAATGCTTACATATTGTGCAATGTATGCTTGAAAATGTTGAAGGGAGTCTTAAGGAAAATGCGGACCTTGTGGCCATGCTCAATAACCTTGTCGTACCAGCTGTACGTAGTCACGAAGCACCAGTGCGAGAACGTGGTCTTCTCTGTATTGGCCTGTGCTCGCTTCTTGACAAATCTTTGGCCGAGGAGAATCTCGCTCTTTTCATACATTTCTTTAGCAAAGGCCACTCTGCTCTTCAAATCACTGCTTTGCAGATCTTGACTGACATGCTCAATCAACACGGCGCCCAACTCCTGGAATCGAATCCTTCAATTTTGACCAAGGTCTATTTGAAGGCTTTGAAATCTGGTGCCAAAGACCCTGAAGTCCAGGCAGCAGCTACCGTTGCTGTTGCTAAACTCTTACTAGGACGTGTAATTACGGATGCCTCGTCTGCTATCGATGATCTATTGAAGACATTGGTTGTCCTTTACTTCGATCCCAGCACAGCTCATAACCAAGGTGTTCGTCAAACACTTACCTATTTCCTACCAGTTTACTGTTACAGCAGAGCAGAAAATCAAGATAGGATGCGTGGAGTGGCATTGGATGCTATGCATAAGCTATTCGAAACACAAGATGACGATGAGGATGCCGAGGCTGAGATGGTTGGCCTTGGGACGATCGGTGCCCATTTGGTAGATTGGACAGACCCTAGAAAATGCTATGTTCCAGGAAATCAGCTCACGTTGTCCGATGATGCAGCCAAGAAAGCAGTCAATGGAGATGTGCATCTTGATTTTGCTATGGATATTCTGGAAAGGTTAAATTCTTCTATGAGACGTATGTTGAAACTTTCACCCCTAGTCTGCTACTAGACCTAAACTAACACTTCAAACAGTAGAAGAAAAGAAAACCCTCACACCTCTTCTCGCCAAGCTTCACATCTCGCCAGCTTCATCCGAGGATAAGCTTCGTGCCACATATGAGGAGGTAACCGAGGCCGTCGAGAACAAAAAGTTGGGCCTTGATGCTACTGGTAGGAATGCTTTGTTCAAGATACACGTTACTCTTGGCAAAATTGTAAATTCTTTCGCCGAAAAAGATGCGAGAGAAGAAAGTATTTTGAGAGGAGGAAGTGTGATGAGAGATAGTGTAAGGGGTGAAAGCGTCCCACTTGGTGACAGCAACAGGAGCAGGGCTGGAAGTGTTGAATCGAAAAAGAGCAGAGGTCCGGAAGTGATAATGGACAACCCAATCAAAATGGAGAGCGTAGAGGAAGACGAAGAGGAAAATGCGGAGGAAGAAGATGTCAATGAAAGCGAAGGAACGGTGGTTGCTGACCAAGAAAAGACTATCGTTCCTCCCGATGAGGAGGAATCGTTGTTAGAACAACAATTGCAGGATAGTCTGGTTGAAAGTCTTCTGGATGATGATGGAGATATTGAGATGGGTATGTAGGGCTGAAATGTATATGAGCAATGGTTTGGAATACTTCTCCTGGAGTTCGGTTGGGATTAGTGTGTTGGATTAACGAATCTATGAATTGATGCCCTCATCATTGGGATAATGAATCTGTACTAAATTCAGCATACTGCGATTTTACTGCGAGTGACTGACGTTGTTTTTGTATTGGGGAAACGCCAAAACCTACTCGGCACCTAAAATTTGCAATCAAGCATCCTAGACGGTGCTATCATCGAGTATCATTTCTAAAGCGGATTGAGACATTGCTCAAAAAAGCGCAAACTAGTAGTTTTGAAATGATACTCCCTATGTCATCTATATATACTCTTCTTTAAAGATCACTAGTAAATAAAAAGACTTACTCCCTTCAAGCCCGTCCAGAGGACAAGATAGCTCTTTTATATATACACCTAAATCATTCGTAGTGCCTTTTGGACAACGCTATCCTACACCATGAAAGCTCTATAGATATCACAATTTCGATTTCCCATCCGAGTCATTACTCCACAAGGCATCCCATTCTACCTTGTGCTCTAAATGTTCTTTCCGGGTTGGCACACGCACTTTGTGGTGTTCACACGTGCAATAAATAATCGAGCCATCTTGACTAGTCATGGTACCACGAAGCATCGCCATCGTTTTGCCGTATTGAACTACTTCGGTGTAGATGCGAACAGTTGTGCCTGGGATTATTAATATTGATCATTCTCTAAATGTGCCATTTCTAGCACATGATTAAATAGAAATTTGCGTACCAACAGGAACAGCCCTTAAATAACTCAAATTCAGCGTCCTGGTCACACCGCCCAGAAAACTACTCCCCGTTAGCATTATCATATGTCTCAATTTTGCCCCCAGATTTTAGAGGAAAATAAAAACATACTCCCAAGATCCAGGCTTAGCAACAGGTCCCAAAGCAAATGTAGTACACATATCAAATATCACACCTCCGGCTCCTCCATGCATCACATTGTTGATATTGCTGTATTGTTCATCTATTAAAAATTCGAACGTTACGGTTCCCGAGGAGGTTGCATCGATGATTTTGATGTTTTCCATGAGGTGAGAGTCGAAGCCCTTGAAATTTTGGGCTTGGGCGATTAATCGATATCTGGGGGTTTGTTAGAGGGGGGTGGGAAAGGAGGACACAGCACTTAAAGGGAAGAGGTGGAAAATAGATGGGCATGTAAAGTGAAGAACTAATATGAAAAAGTGAGACCAGACAGAGCAATCTTCACAGAGAGAAATCGACTTGATGCTGAAGAACTTCTTGAAGGTGTGATACAGGACTACTAATTACCCAGGAAGAGTCCTTCATTGCACCGAAGGCGGCCAAAAGAATACTACCATTGTACATGTATTGTACAATACTGTATCATGTACTCCCACTTGGGGCATAGAAACAGGTAAATTCTTGACACGGAAACATAGAGGAAGTAAAAATGAATACCTATCAAAAATCGCCTCGACACCCTTCATAGCCTCCTCCCGTGACTTCGACATATTGCACCAAATACCCCGTTCTCTCTTCTTATCCCCCTATCCTACCCAAATTACCCTTGTACAAATTAAGAAAGGTTAATTGGCATAAAATGGAGGTAAACTGGGCAAAGTACAAAATGTTGAAGCTTCACGACAATTCTGTAGCTTGAATTGTAACCAAGATCGAGCACTAGACGCGACTTCTTGCCGAGGTTCGGATAGCGGATCGGATCGTGAGGTTTGGTGGGGTGATCCTGTGAAGGGGTTGTGAGGTGAACCGATATCCCAATATCTCAAACTCATCATTGCTACAACTTCGAAATTTAATAATAATTATAATTGACGATATATCCAGCTGAGACTCTCTAATTTGTATAATTTAATGATACACAATTGGTACATAACACTGAACATTTATTTATCCACCTATAAGATGAATCGTTGTGCGTAGTGGCGTGGTGGTGCACGTGTAACACACGTGATACTTGGATTTCCGTCCGTGAAAATATATTACACAGCATCATAAAATAATTGAGTTTTAAGCCTTATTGGAACGACAATTGTTTCCCCCCTAATACTAACCACCAAAAAAGTCCTTGGAATACTAGTTTGGATATAATCTAGAATCTACGACATGAAATGACATACAGAGAAATCCTTGCGGTCTTCCATCATACGCTTGCAGGCTACAGCCTTTTGTCTTCCGCATACTGCGTCTCGTCAAAGCCCCCACGTCGATGTTTTGTTTCATATATAGCCTGACGCGATGTCATTTCACTCTTTGCCAATTAAGCACCTCTTACCCCTTGGTGACAACAAGAAGAAGATCTGAGGGTCCATATCCGCATCACTCATACCCTCGAGCGTGGAGATCTTAGCTTCAGGGAATGCGCGGAAGAAAAGCGCAGTCGCCAGGCGAAGCTCGATTTCCGCCAAGTGCTGTCCCAAGCAAACTGTGTTTACACAATATTAACGCTTGGAATTCATGCAAAAGGATGGAATGTAAAGACTCACCTCGTGATCCACCACCAAACGGCATATAGGCATCCTTCATTTCTCTTGTCGTAGCATTCCATCTGCTCGGCTCGAAGCTTTCTGGATCCGGGAAGTATTCTGCATTACGGTGTAAGGTATAGGCTTGGGTGGATACAGTCGTGCCTCCTGACAGTGCGTAGCCGTTGAACTCAACGCCCTCTTCCGGAACTACACGCGGTAATGCAGATGGTGCGGCACAGTAAAGACGTAGCGTTTCCTTGATAACATTGTTCAACAATGGCAGGCTATGGAGATCTGCGTCGACGAAGTCAGATGGGAGAGTATTGAGCTCCTCCACCAGTGCCTTCTTTATCTCGGGGCGCTTGCAAACGGCCCACGTCAGATACGTCATGGTGTTGGCGGTTGTGTCGCTACCAGCAATTATAAATGCCATAGCGTTGTTCACAATGTCGCTGTCAGAAAGACCATTCTCATCGCTACGGAATAGCTTTTTAAGAAGCATAGGGTGAGACTCATTCTCTACGGTTACACACTTCGATCGCTCAATCGACTCTTCAGCGTAGTGTCGGAGACGCTTCGCTGACTCGGCTGCCGCCTTGAAGATAGGGATCGGAACCACACTTGAAACCTTCGCCATGAAGGGGAATGTGCCCCGAATACCACCAGCGAGCCCATTGGTCTCGATATCCTGGATGTATTGGTTTTTCTATGGGTTCCCACTCAGTACAAGTCTCACAAGAACGGAGTATTCTTCTAGTTCTCCCCGATAGGACCAGCACCTACCTTTCCAGATTCCAACATCTTAAAGGATTCCCCGAAGCTGAGTTCTCCAATTACATCAGTCGCCATGAACATCCACCATTTGAAAACGTCCGCTGCTCCTCGCTTGGCCATTTCCTCTAAGATTCCCTTGACTGCGAGATCCATATTTCGGCGAATATACACTTCTACGGGCCTGAGCGAGGATTCCGACATTGGCGACGATAAGAGACGTCGGAGATGTCGATGATGGCCAATTTCAGTTGTGTTGAACACATTGAGGACGGTTGGGGGGGTGAAGGATTTGTACCACTGCGATTTCTTGAAGGAACTCTTGACATTGTGGATCTTTTTCGTTGCAGTGATATCGGAAACATGCACCTCCGTTGGGCTCACTCGGACGATCGAGCCTGTGAGTAAATGTTAATATCGTAATTGCTGGGCGCATACACATATGTGAATGCTTACCATATTTGCAGTGCAGGCTGTGAACATATAAAGCTCGGTCCCCTTTAACGATTTTATACCGTAGGAAAGCCGATGTCCATTTTGTGTACCAAGGACCAGGCAATCGAGCCAGAGGATTCGCGAAAACATTGTAGATAATAAGCTAGCTTTGGTGAGAACAATACATGGCATAAGTTCCGGAAAATTCATTTTCTCCAAAGGCAAAGTAGTGGTGCAAGGGGAACTTTTCTTACCGTAGCGATCGTAACAGCTACGAGGACTACTACTGTCCCCTTCTCCACGGGCAGGGATTGAATGTTGAGCAACATGGTCGGGCACAATACGTTATTGAGATTGAGCATTCACAAGAAAGGAAATTTTACAACTACTATACTAACCCCAATTATATGCAGTACCATAACGGTCTCCGGCAACTGGAAGCAAGTGCGAGCAGAGGAGCTCATTGAGCCTTCCATCGTTTACTTGTCTTTCGTCGATTTCAGAATGGACAGCTTCGTAGTCCGAAGTCCGAATATTAGCCATGTTTGATCGGAACCGAAAAAACGATCCAGTCCGTGAACTGGGGAAGCTAAGGTTACAGGAGCACGCGGTGAACGAAAAAAACGGCATATCAAACCCGCCAAAATCAAAACTTTTTTCAAAATAGTATTATTTCGAAATTGAATAACAATTTGAAAATATATTACAAACCATTCAAAACAAAAAATATATTATAAATTATAAGCATTTAATATCTTGTTCCTAATAAAGAGTTAAAAACACTGATTACTAATTCAGAATAAAATTGGAAATAATATTGTTTTTTGGTGTGCCGTTTTTTACGTTCACTGCGTGAGGAGGAAACTAATCGAGTTCCCAACCCACTCTTACACCTAAAACTTTTTTGATGATTACTACTAACATGATCTCATACTGAATGATCACAGAGATTTACAATCACATACTAGAGCATATCGATAGAGGTCAAACGGCTAGAATAAGAAAGCTAAATAGATAGAGAGATTCTTAAGAAATTTGTCTATCTCTTTATATAATAAAGTATCGCTTAGTTTAAGCTAGTTTCAAACTAAGGTAAACTTTAATACGATATCACTAGACACCTAATATTTGTTACATATAGCCACTCTCTTGATCGCCTCTTTCATGTCCTTCGATTTGACCGCGAACCCTACTCTAGCCCAATCCTTTTCATCGTCCAAATCATGATGATATGATCTACCAAGAGCCAAGGCTGAACTATTCACCAACATCTTCCAGACTTGACAGCTCGAATCGCGAACTTTTGTACCTGAGGTAAGATTGTAGTCTTGATGTAAGCGTAGTTTGATATTTTTTGGAAGATATACTTTTCGACAGTTCATTTGTATTGTTTTGAGAGCAGTACTCATGATGTAGTACCTACAATTTAGATTCTAGTCGTCAAATTTTATTCTATCTGAAGAGCTAGCTATGTACAGAATAAGTAATCATTATATAGGCAGTACTGTAGCACTAGCTCGTCTTTGGAATGATAGACTAGGAATGACCTAAAGTCATCCATCGCCCGTCTGTGATATAAGTTTTTATCATATGACATACGAAGACTATCGGTTGATAGTAATGAAAATCACAAAGTAGAATTAAAGAATTTATAATCAAGCGTATCACATGTATCACAAGGGCAATATGAGAGTAGCCTTGAAGATCAATAATCAGATAAAAGAACTATAATAAGGAAGAAAGGTCTTCTTCCTGATGTGATCAAGATCTACGTAGAGATTGATGATATAATTAACTATTCGTTATTTACTAGGTGAGGATCTAGGTATAACAAAGCGAGGACATGTATCCTATAAGATTTCTACCCCTTAACCAAAAAAGAAGAGAAGTATCCCTTTAGGGTAGAAGTCATTTTGTACATCTCTTTAGCATTCATTCCCTCTTACAGACAACCTCTAGTCCGTCGCTTTTATTTTGTTATAAAAGTTATGAGTATGAGGAAACAACTCTTTGATATAGATTGATATACCCTAAGAGAATATTAGAGAATTGATTATAGTTTAAATTTAAAGAGACTTACATATGCAAACTCAAAGTTTTTTGGGCAAGCTAATTATGAGTATAGTTGCTAATGCAATCTGTGATTTGCTAAGTCTTGACGCTCCCTATGAAGCCTAGTAATCTCGCGACGGTGCTTTTTATGAAGTCTAGCAATCTCGACATGGTTTCGTTGATGAATTTCAGTATTCTCGAGACGGCGCTCTTCTTGAAATCTAGTAATCTCGGTATGAAGTCCAGCCATCTCGGTACGAAGTCCGGTCATCTCGATATGGTGTTGTTGATGAATTTCAGTATTCTCACGACGGTGTTGTTCATGAAGTCCAGTCATCTCGATATGGTGCTGTTGACGAATTTCAGTATTCTTACGACGGCGTTCTTCTTGAAGTCCAGCCATCTCGATACGAAGTCTGGTCATCTCGATATGGTGCTGTTGATGAATTTCAGTATTCTCACGACGGTGTTGTTCATGAAGTCCAGTCATCTCGATATGGTGCTGTTGATGAATTTCAGTATTCTCACGACGGCGCTCTTCTTGAAGTCCAGCCATCTCGGTACGAAGTTCAGCCATCTCGATATGGTGCTGTTGATGAATTTCAGTAGTCTCGAGACGGCGCTCTTCTTGAAATCTACGAAGTCCAGCAATCTCGAGACGTAGCTCTGTAACCAATTCGCCAAGGTTGACCATTTCGTTGTTATCAGATAGATATCCTTCTTCTTGTTCTTGTTCTTGTTCTTGTTCTTGATTACGAACAACTAGAATTTGGTTCAGAACTGATGGATTGATGTTATTAGCAGACATGATATTGAAAAAAAAATTAAATGTAAGAAAGACAATGAGGTATTGTGATATTGTTGAAGTTTGTGTAGTGTTATTAGGATTTGTTTAGATTTGTTTGTGTTTTTTGGGATCGATTTGAGTAAAAACATTGCGATGTTATATAATACATACCTAACAATAGAATAGAGACTGAATACTTAGTGCATGAGGAGTATGGGTATGTACAATTGTTTATTGAAAAGTCACATGATGAAAAGAAGATTTCTATGAATTTATAGTGATAGTTCTCCACTAATTCGAACTGTTTCGGCAAGTAGTCAATGTATTAGTCTCAAAAATGAGCTGTATTAGTTTACACTAGCTCCCAATGTATCTCGATTCTCATGGTTTCTTACTTGATATGTGGAAGTATATGTTTGTAAATGTAGGTGAATGACTTCAATGACTACTGTACTACCGCTTTAAGCGAATGCGAAAGCAACTAGCTCTTTCAGTAGCCTTTATTTAAGATCTACTATTTTTACACAACAGCAAGCTTTTTAGATAAAATACAACTTTGATAGTTGGAATCCACTCACTATGGATACAATATTATCTGTATCCTTCTTACACAAATAGTATATATTGAACACGTTATTGCAGCTATCGGTTCTGGGATGGAGAGATAGTTTGTATCAGTAAGTAAGTCATCGTGTACTCACATTCCAGCGAGTGCCTCACCTACTACATATACGTGAAGGTTATCTTTTATGATTCCAACAAAGATTCCAAAGCGACCAACAAAAGCTCAAATTACATCCATCACACAGCAACTCCTGGGCAAACACGTTGATCTCATAAGTCTAATAAGATGAAAGGCGTCTTCCAAGTGCCATTCTTACGCCACAAAATGCTGGCCTATATGGACTTTATACGGTAGTACTAGTACATCTAGATTCACTTTTTCCGCCTGAAGCTTAGTGGATTGTTTGAATCCAGTACTCTTAATCCTATCATCGATCTAAAAATACTACCCTTCTCCGTCCACGTATCCATCATCTAAATTGATCTGCCCTCCGAATCGCATTCTCAGCTGGAAAATGTCGATTATCTCTGAGAATTAGTTTTCAAGAATATAATTACCCAGAGTCTGCTACTTCGACTATTGCAATATAAATTGCTATACTGGAATCATTAGTTGCATATCTTCAAGGAAGAATGGTCAGCCTTTAATACATAAAATTATTGTTGGCCGCCTGACTAGCTGGCTGGCGGAGAGTTTATCATCTACAATATAAAGATAATCGCAATCAACAACACACTCCAACTTCCGAAAAAGCTATCCGAGTCAATTTACCAGTCCTTATCTTCTCATACTCTCGAACTCAAAGCTCCTCCGACGAGTATGCATGAAACTTTTCATAAGAGGTTAAAAGCTCAAACCATTACATCTACTCTTAGTTAATACAAACGCTTGCTTGCTTCCATCAATCATAGGATACAGAGCTGCACCATGTCGAGTCCTCCATAGTAGACATCGCCCAGAATCAAAAAGCAATAATACTTGAGCGTAGAGATTGTAAGCGCTAGCGCACATAGGTATGATTTTAGTTATCCTTGAGAGTCTTGACAATGTATAACAACGCCCTGAAGTAGCTAAGAGCAGGTTAATCCGATACATAGTAGTTTAGAAGTGGTGTGGTATGCACTAAACTTGATATCACGTGACCTTATACATAGCTCGTCTGTTCAGTCATTGTTTAGGGGTCAATACTTAGAACTTCTCTATGGAAGTATAGTTTGTAGATTGTTCCTCAAATGCAAACACCATTCTCTTCTGCAGTATGCAAGAAGTGATTATTGCTCTCGTATCTCAGTTCATTATCCTTAGTACTTTCCTAGAATAAGACATCAGACTAGCGATTACTAGACACATCCAAGAATCTATCAGACATCACTTCAACAATCGAGAAATCATGCCTTCGACAGATCTTTCCCGCTTCGCAAATCTCCCCGCGGAAACCAGACTCCAAGTCTGGCGACTTGCGGCGGAGAACGCCTTGATCCCTCCTCGTGCCATCATCGAATGGCGCAATGGACCGCCAAGAACTATCCCAATCCTTAGCATTAACGCCGAAGCTCGTGATGTGGCTTTATCCCACACAGATTTGAGAAGCATTCCTCGATTCTCTTTGCCCGAAGACCCGGTACATTTAGACCAGCTAGGCCTCAATCTAGAAGATCGAGAGGAGTTTGTTCGGGATAGCCCCCGGGGTTGGTACAGCCTAGAAAAAGATGTCTTTGTCATTGGGTCAAATGACCGTATCTCACATTCCTTCTGTTATGATCATTTACTTAGAAATGCAATCAAAACTATCGCAATTCCATCTTTTGTGTTGCATTGTGACGGCAGAGAGTGTGTTCGTCAAGTTCAATGGCAGATGAGATACATGATGAGTTACCAGGGATTAAAAACCGTAGTACTTCTTCGGGATGATGCGGCGCAAGAACAAATTTCCCACAGAAACCTCATCCACAACACATCTTTCTACCGCCGCACGAACGACATCAGAATCAAGATCGAAGACAGCCTACTTTCACAGGTGTAGTTGGACCGAATCGGATTCAATGCCGCTTTTTTCAATGACCTCGTCTCTACGATGCGCAGAGTCGTGATGCCAGACTGGCAGTCACCGGAGATCAAATGGGGATGCTTGTTTCGAAACCGAGCTTGGGATGACGAGGACGAGGACATCAACAGACACACGCACGCACACGGCGAAGTCGTATGAACGCGAATCATTTGGCATTTTGGAGTTGGTAGATCGAGGTTTAAATTAAAAGTTGCCCAAAATCCCCCCCCCCCCCCCACCCAAAAGCCTAAAACCTAAAAACCCTACAACAAAAATGCTATGCTCGACATTCATAAATGGCTTTAATTTCACACAAGTAAAGTGTGAGCATGATGGCAGGCAGGAACTAGCCTTCGATCAATAGATAAAAATTGTAAGTGATCAAAAACGAATTAAAAACTGTATCAAATTGTCAAATGCGACGAGATTAAATGTGTGAATGTCGTGACTAAGAAGATATAAGTAAAATGAAGATGTAACAAGATTTTCAGGAGAAAATATCTGAACCAAATATCTGATGCACAGACATCTCCCGAGACAAGCTTTTTAGTTAAGCTTCATAATAGGGCGGGGAAAAGTCGTGAAACATAAATTTTACACAATCCTCCATAATTGATGATCGACTTGTTGATCTGCTTTTCTGATAAATTCGGGTTTCTCTTCATCAGGAAACTTCGCCAACATAGGTACGGTTGTAACTTGTTTCGCCTTACATCACTGATAAGAAGCATTTGAACATCCGTATATTTCTTTGTCCAGCGCTTAATCTCGCTTTGCAATGATCACCATCAGTTCAATGAGAGATGTACGTACGGGCGTCTCATGTGAGCCATGGTGTCTTGATTTTCTTTGAATTGAAATTGTCCACAAAGGATGAAGCGTAAAGCAAGTGAATCATTGAAAGTGGTCACTGGAACCTCAAATTTGTGGTTTGTTAGACATACCGATTTTGATTTGACTCATATGAGTGAAGATTTTTTTGAAAGCGCATTAAAAATCACGATGAACTGGTGACGAAAGGCAGGTGGTGAAAATTCAAAAGTACTGAGGATTGTATGACAGCTTTGAGCAATCCAGGCGTGTGTACTCCCTATGCCTCCCGCCAACACTTAATGGCAGGCATTATCTGACGACAGCGAAAACAAAAATGCAAGGGTAAGTTTAGGATATTTTACTTGTGTTTGTTTGCTCGCGTCATGATGAGATTACATCTCGAAGCCAAAATAGATGCGGGAACAAAAGAAAGGAATCTCCTTTCTTCCTCGTTTGAAGTCGCATTCGCATTCGTTCAGAGACTAGAAAGATGGATGACTACTACCTAGTAGGAACAAAGGAAATTGAAGAAAAATTTAGAAGCGCTTTCATGATCAACTCCCAATTGATCCGAATATCTGAACCCCAGACTCCATATGAAAGATGTGACTTCACAAGTGGGGGGAGAGAACAAGGCTGGCTCCTTTGAAATATCGTCCCTTGCAGCAAACAAACATACAAACAAACCACAGCCACATTGGCAAGTCCTACGGATATCCCGAATTAGCAACAGGAGCTGACTTCCGGTACCTCTCAGGGATCGAATGAAGATTTGGGGTCGGAATACAATGCACCTCATCGCTTCAAGGAAAAGGCAAAGGGTGGATCTTAAGGAATCAAAGGAAGTTCAGACGGTTGATCGGTTGGATGTGAAACATTCACAGACCCTGTCAAGAATTAGCAAACATTGTAATTAATAGGATGAAATTCCCATTTGAATTTAGCCGTCGCCTTTTGGTTCTTTGTGTGTAGGCTCATAGGTAACGGCTATTCTCTAACAGTTGGAGATGAGTAGATCTTGGTTACATTCGTACCTGTACCTGTACTTCGTACCTGTGATGCCAAGGATATAATGATAATGAATTCCCCTATTTCTGATCAGTACTAGGGATGTAATCAGGTGAAGTTAGTACATCATACTTAGACAATGATTTAATCCAACTGTTTTTCCCTTCCTTTTTTGAATGGCTTCTGTGAAATCTTTCATCACACTTTCCCACACTTTCCCACACTTTCCCACACTCACACACGCCTCTTTTTAAGTGTCCAAATTGAGGCTGAGATTGCTTCTCCAGCAAATAATAAATACCAGGGGAGAAGAAAAGGAAAGCTGTGTTTGAAGTTATTAATAAGAATTTCCCTTTCCTTCCCTTCCCCACAAACTCCGTACTACTGCTGGGTACTGGGTATCAGGTAATACCTAGGTAATTCAATCCATAGGCGATTCACCCAAATCTTCAGTGCACTAACAACCAACAAGAGAACCCTCAAATCAATCCTTTCAGGCTTTGTCCTTCTCTGATTCGCTTCCTCAGGCTTGGCCACAACCCCAAAACGAATCCACCAATCCACCAATCCACCAATCCACAACAAATCCCTGTCGATTTGCAACTCCTCCACCAGAAATATTAATAAACTCCAAATACCGAAATCGTTTCTTTCTTTTTATTAATCACCTCTTTCCACAGGGGTGATTTGTTGCTTCATCTATCAAACTGGCCAAATTCATCATGAAGTGGTTTCGAAGAAAGAAGAAGCCGGCAAAGGAGCTATCAGATAAACCAACTCTCGTACGCAGCTATACAAATCGAGCAGATCGAAGGCATCATGCAGCATATGCAACCCCGCGTGGATCTATCATAGGCAAGCTTCCCGATAAAGTTCTCGAACGTATCTTCATACTTGTATGCCCTCATTCGCAAGACGAAACTTACGAGACATGCGAACAATCTTCTCTGGATGATTGCTGTCCATTATGCGATACAAGAGATTTGGCTCATTGTGCGCAAGTCTCAAGGAAATGGAGGAATGCAGCTATTGGCGTTTTGTTCGTAGTCCAACCATTTGTGCGAAGTGTTCAATTAAGCTGACTCGATTCTTGTGCAGGTATCATAGTGTTCGGATTGATGCAGTTCATTTCTGCGAACTCGAAGAGATATTATCAGAGAAGAGGAAACATAAAGGTCGATTCAATCGCAATGCAGAACCAGAGGAAACCCCCAACGTTAGGTTGCAACTACTTTGTAGAACGATTCGCGATAATAGAATGTTAGGAGAATTGGTGGAATTTCTTAAAACACCATACATGACTAGAGGAGCCTGTAGAGCCGATCTTGCACGCAGCGTGGCAGTTTGTCCTAATATGCGATATCTCGATCTTCCCGAGGGTATCTTTTCAGACGATCCTTCCTGTCACACTCTTAAACTCGAAATTCAAGCGCGATGCCCAGATCTACGAAAGATGACATATATGACTGGCTCAGAGAGAAGCCTTGAACAATTGGCAGGTGGCAAGATTTGGAGAAATCTGGAGGTATTGGAATTTACAAGACTCAACATGGACCCTACGATCATTCGACGTGCCTTGGGCTCATTGACTGGGCTTCGAGCTTTGAAAGTTACTGACACAAAGACTTTCAATGATGAAATATTCCAGCACAGCGATTATCTACCGCCATTTCCAGCTTTCACTGAATTGGTTTTCGAAAACACACCTAACGTTACAGCGATTGGCTTGGAGGCGTATCTATTCCGTTCAGACACGCAAGAGAAACTTACAAACCTTTCATTAACAGAAACGGGCATTCATCCTTCCACTTTGCATAAAATCACAGACAAAGCTCCCAGATTGACCTTTTTGTCAATTGTTGAGTCAGTACATGCGTCCTTCCCAGCTCTTCAAAATATTCCACCACTTTCCTCGACGTCACTACAAACATTGCATTACGAAATTACATCCTCATCATCCGCAAATACATTCAAGAGCGTTGTACAAAGTCATTACTCATACCTTACCACCTCCTTAATTTCCAATAGACTTCCTGCACTTCGATCCCTTTACGTTCGCGATTCCGATTTCCCCGAATCTTTGATCGGTCTCGCACCTCCTGCTCCCGCATATGCGTCCGATCCAGACAATTTCGTACCACCTAATCCTTTTGATCGTTCCTTAAATGCCCCTTCTGCAATGCCCACCAATAATCGATTTAGCTCCAACAATCCTTTTGCAGCTCAAGCAAACCTGTCTCCGATGATGCCTACTGGAATGGGACTTAAACAAGAATTAGAGGTATACAGTAAAGGTCTTGATGAGATGGAATGGAATTTCGCCAAAGTCCAACCGCCAACTGCACCCGGAAGAAGAGGTTCGGCAACAACAGCAAGGCCGATTAGCAGTTATGGACTGGGTGACAGTATGGGTAAAGCATGGGCTCCAGGCCATGGCGCAAGAAGAAGTGTTATTGTCGGAAATGGATTTGGCGGCTTTCTCGCCGTGCCCGCAGATGATCCTCCCAGGCCCAGCAGCTCAGCTGGTGAAAAGAAGAGACATTCTAGGAAAAACAGCAGCCAAGATTTATGGCGGTGATTGTACAGGCATGTCATTGGGCCAGATCTCAATTTAGAAGCGTTGCATTTTGGGTCATTCTATCAGCTTCATATTGATTTTGTTAATACATACAAAAGCCTGGTCCGGTCATACACTTTTCTTTTGGAGTATTTTTTATACGATCATGTGAGGTGAACAATCTCACAGAGTTATATTTGACGCGATGAGGATTTATGGAGTATACCATGGATATTTACGTTAAATCTATCTTACTACCTTTTTTTGCCTTACCTTGCGTGCGTGGAGCGTTTTATGTATAATACCCTGAGGGCTTTTATGGTTCATGAATGGAGAATGGGAATAGGATATCAGGAGATGATTGATAGTCGATTTTTTTTGGCATGGTTAGTGGATTGAGAGATTGAGGATTATGATGGCATAGTAGATAGTGGAATCAAATGATTTTCACTATAGTCTGTGGGCAGTGACGACATGATATTTATTTAACGTGAAGTCGCTGAACACATCCATCTTGAAGGTGTTGTGGAGGGCGGCGAGGGGTGCTTTTTTGGGGGTGGGAGCCTAAAGAGAGGTGATGCAGAAAGTATTCAGGCGATGCACTGCAGAAGGCCGTTGTTGAGGAACATGCGGTGCATTCTTCCAGGACCCTATCGAAAAGAGGCGTCGGAGAGAACCACGGGCCAATACTTCAGTAAGTAACGGGGAATAATTCTCATATCAAACCCGCACCTCTATCAATCGATGCATAGAAAATTCACCAAGATATTACGCCATTTCATTTTGTGAATTTCTGATGTGAGGTTTTGATTGAGATTGAGGAGATTGGATTGGAGAGAGAAATGGGATGATGACGTTTCCCTTCTTTCCCCCTTTTTTATCTTGGTTCCTTTTGCTTCGCGTGTATCATAATTGCGATTTCAATGTCAAAGTCGATGTCAAGTAACTGAGGACTGGATCTGAGGAAAGGGATGGAGGGGATATCGATGCAGAATTTAATTGGAATCAATCCATCTCATCTTATCTTATCTTGTGTTTTCTTTGAGGTGCGAATGTGGAATTCTGCGAGTGTTGGGGCTTGGGATGTCTATTTTATGTCTTGGTGAATTATGGAATCTTGGAGTTAGGAAATTTGGAGTTTGGAATGAATATTTGGAAGTTGGAAGGTATTTTATGCTAGATTTATATGTTTATTTGTGTGTATATGTGTGTTTAGACTGTGTTGAGTTTGTGTATAGGGAGGTGTTAGGAGGGTGTCAAGTGGCATGTTGTGGATGAAATTTCTGCTGCGTTGATACTTATTGTGATATAAGATTCGATGGATCCACGGTATTGCTATGAGTGGGAGTTTGAGGATATTCGATGTTTGCTCAAGTGTGAACCGAGAATATTTCAGTCCAGTCGTAACTGCGAAGGAATTGGAATGGATGACAAAAACGAAGATAGAAAGTCTTTGAATTTTGTGGTTGATCTTAGGAATATCGCTATGGCTCCAACCGAGTGGGGTTGATTTGGTAATGGCGTGTTTCTTCTATCAGTGTATTCTTTGTTTTGGGGATTGAAGGATGTTATCAAGTTTGTGAGCTCGCGCGTGCATCTGATTGATTGACTTGTCGAGCATGTGTATAGAATTTCAGCCTCAGTGATGACCATCCTCGCTTGTACTATCTTAAATCTGTGCCTGCGTTGATATTTTGGTTCTCTCGTACTTTGTGTCCTCATCACCATTGTCATCAGTGTTAGCATTGACATCAACATCCGTCATCATCTCTATTTATCACATAACTCAGAGAAACTTATAGCCCATATTTAGTATGAAATTCTTGCTCACAAAAGCCGAAACCAATCGCAAAGTCATCTTGGTCATTTTTAAGCTTTACACCAAACCTTCCAATACGTATGCATAGTAGTTCACTATTCAAATCTGCGTGTGTTCACACTGCAGCTGTACTGCGGCCCGTATTCATGACAATAGTCTTTCACGAGCGTTGGGGAATTCATCTCAAGGATCTATATTTCTTTAGTGGTGGAAAATCGCTAGAACTTTTCAATAAAGAAGTCATTTCTCTAGGCCAAAAATTAGATCTGGATCACGTGGTGAAGTTTAGTTGAGACTGAAATTTGGGGATGATGAGATGGTGATGTTTGAATGCTGGTTCAGGAAGTACTGAAAATGTTGATTGAGGAATGAATGAATTGATGGCGCAGAGTAATTTCAATCTCGAGTTTGTCACTAACATAGCAATTAACAACGGAAACATATCACAAGTCATCGTAAGATTAATGTTTGAAGTTACTAGCACTTAGTTTAGTTACAGCCGAGATAACCCTATCCAAACACATCAACCTAGTCTGGAAGTTCCGGATATAAACTCACCATGCCAATCTTTTCTTCAAAAATCTCCCTACGAGCATCTCTGTATATAATATCTATAACTCGCGTCGCATATTGTTTTAATTGGTATGGTGGTAACATAGCTTGACTCTGTGAGATAATCGTTGAGGGATTTCTCATGAGTCTTTCCACGGGAGTTTTGTTCGGGTAGCCCCGGGTTCGAATTCTGGATTTGGAAGTTTACTTTTACTTTACACTCATTCAGCTAGTGACACGAAAAAATTGGAGGCTTTCCCCCACTGCCTGTGCAAAGAATGATACATATTTTTGGTTTTTGTGCATCTCCACGTATGATTCTTTTTGAAATCGTTCATTGAACAAGAGAAACCTGATGTTCTTCGAAATAAATTAGATAAGTAGAACTTCAAAGAAATCATATACTAAGCGCCCTCATGTTGACCCCGTAGCCTCCTTTTTTTTCTCCAAATCTAAAATACCTCATTAGAGTTGTTTGAGCTCTGATAGTCACACTGCCACAGAATACTCGACTAGCGTGGATAGATTATGGACCCCTGTCATATTTTTGCCGAGCCCCTTATTAGCGCTATACTTCTTGGCGTCATCGATATGTTCTTTAGGTACTCCGTGAAATGGTTTGAGCAATCGATGATTGAACGATTCGAATCCGTGTTTGAGAGATCTTATGTTTATAACTTGCTTACCAGCCAGAGTCCTTACTTTTCTCAACCACCGTCCATTATCCTTAATTTTTCTAGGGCTTGTATGCTTGTTACGAAGATGGTAACGATCATTCACAACACCCGATGAGTCGTTATTTATCGATATCGTTAGTACATTAGAAATTTAATTTTACGCCCCCGGGGTGGTCCTTCCCACTTTGTATATTTCCGCCCGTCTTACTAAATCGAGATTAGATTGTCCTATTAGAAATTACTCTCTTCTGGAACTTTTTGATTCCCACCTAAGAACCAAACATTTCTTATTCGTAACGAGTCGTAAAAAACAAATGTTCAGTTCGTGAATTCGGGGACTCATAGATGCTTGTTGAAGTCAATTGGAGTATTTTTTGTCAAGATTGAATGAGAGAACATTATTTAATAGATTTATAGCTTTCGTACTTCTTTTCCATCGTGAATTTGTTACTGAACAGGAAATTTGGTAGAATATCAGCAGTTCGGAGCCCGGTATTGCGTGAATGGTACTCATCAAACTATTCATGTATGTAGTTACAATAAGGTTATTCCAGTACTTTTTTGTAGACATTGTGTTTCGTAATCGATGCGTGTATGTATTCGTATATGCCTGCTTGTATTCTGTCTCGATATGCACCTTCCCATTTCGTATATCGTTTTAGGGTGTATCAATTCCACCCGCAATGAATGTTTCAGAATCTTTTACTTTCATGATAGTAGTGTGTGATTTACAATACCATGCTTCTAGTTGTGCATTCTAATTGTATAGTTGACATATTTGTATGGAATCATTTAATAGAGACACAATAAAACGTAGACAAGTAAGTCACAGGTTAGAGTATCAAGTAATGGCTTACATCTCTAAATAATACATTCCTTTCAATAAACAAGAGATATGGTGGTGGAGTGCTGGCCTAATCGGTTAGCCCGGGCTCTCTTGAATGCTTGGAGCTGTACATGCTCTTCTTTTTTTCTTTTTTTTCTTTTTTGGGGGGTAGAGCATTAAGTAATGGGTTATGTATCTAAATATGATCAAGCCTTCAACAAACAGGAGATATGGTGGTGGAGTGCTGGCCGAATTGGCTAGCCTGGGCTCTCTTGAATGCTTGGAGTTGTCAATGCTCTTCCTTTTTGCATCTTTTAGGTGCCAAGGAGATCTGCCACTATGTATGTCGTCTAGTGGTGCCATACGCCTTGGCCAGCTTTGAGACTGGGTATCTGCAAGCTTTGGGGATTTTATGAGTGATGTGAAGTTCAGTTAATGGCAAAGTATTCAATTCCCTTCATCCAACTATTCCCAATCAATCGCAAAAGCACAGTACTCACAGATACCACAACATTTGTTCCAAAAACATACGCCGAAGCCAGACAGACTCCAAAGAATTCGATACATCATCATGTACTGACTGATACTGGGAGCTCGCATAAAAGTACCCTTAGCCGCACGAATGAGCCGACGATCGGCTGGAACAACTAGAACAAAGGGCTTCTCCAAACGCGCGTGTGCAGGTGCTTTACGGTTGCTTTCTTCGATACTTGGCCAAATGCGCTCAATCAAAGTTGCTTGTTCTGCTGTCGTCAAAAGGGTCGCTGAAGCCGGCTCGATTAAAAGTGCGGCTTGGAATCGCTGAGCACCAATTACAAGAGCGCAGATGAAATTTAGCTGCAACACGATCACCAATGTCCTGGGGTAGATCGCCACCAATGTAGATGATTGTTTGGAGATGGGCCGCGCAACAATTCAGCAACTCAGGATTCTGTAACGCATCAATCAGTCAAGAAGCAGGAAAAAAAAAGATAATTGATACCTGAGCCAGCTCTGCTACTACGGATGGCACAAATATTACTATTTCAGCCGGAGATTGCTTAAGGGCATTCACTACTCCTTGAGCCGTCGGAATAGCCACCGCAACAGGAGCAATAACAACATTCCCATAGGAAATAGCACCGACAAATAATTGAGCAAGAAGCGCTCCCTGGTCGATTATTAATTTTGTTCCTTCCTTAGATTTAAAGCAACTCACATGGAAGGGTGGAAGTGTTGCAATCACTCGCTTGCCTCTTATGAAGCTATCTTGAACAGAAAGGATTTTGTTGGGTGCCTCGCAGGCATTGGCATTCAAAACTTGAATGCATGTTTCGTGTGTCCAAATAAGAGGCTTGGGAAATCCGATGGTCCCAGATGTGTGCCTGAGAAGGGACTGACCAGCCACCAATTGAAAAAACCAAGAATTCTTGAAACGCTTACATGATGACGATAGGGGTTTGTCTCAAATCCTCAAAAGTCTTACTCCATACGTAGTGCGGATACTGCTTATTAAGAATTTCTTGAACCGATGGCACCATGAAGTGACGCAATGGTTTTACGGCATCAAGGATAACATTGGCAGGGGGTGGAATGGGATTTGAAGTGATCAATGTCTGACATTTCAGGTGATCAAACAAGGCACAGTGTGCGGCTGGACTGTTGCGAGGTGAAGTGACGAAAAGCTGAGAACGATACGGTCATCAGTACATAATTGTTGCAAAAAAAAAAGTAGAAAATAGCAAATGGATCATACGCACCGTGTAATAAACTTTGGCTGCAGCAAGAACTAGAGCTGAATAGCGGACGTCGTTTGTGCCAACATAAGCCAAGACCTCAGGATTAGCTCCATATCTACCGGGACCACCGAGCTGTTCCACTATCAACCAAGCCAGACCATCAATGGCGTTTGCTAGCTGTGCGTAGGTAATGGCTACTACACTATCTTCGCTCACCCATTCACCATACTTATTATCAGGTGGCTCGCGTGCAAGTCGTTCGACAGCATGCGGTGCAAGAGCGTCTTGCCATTGCGCAACTTGTTCATGTGTCCTGACCATGATGCAAAGCTGAGCTGAAGACGTGATTCTTGGAAGCTCTCGAGTAGGTGTCTGAGAAAATGTCGAAACCAAAAGCAGTGTTGCTACCGCTAGGAAGGTGAATTTGCCTTGAAGGGACTGATATCTTAATCTGTTTGCCGCGTGCCTTCAAAGTTCAATGCAAGATAGTAACCCTAATGTTTGAAATTGCCTGTCTATATCGTTTTCAATGTGATCAAATCATTGTATAGCTGGCAAGATGAACAAAAAGTCGATTTTTGGTATGATGGGGGCTGGTATGGAAGTGAACAAGAGGTAAGTTTTTTGTTTAACATAGATGGCTGTAAAACAATCCCAACGGTTGGTCTTGATCCACCAAACCCTGTTCACAAGCAAGATTCGAAAAATAAGCAATTTTTATTTAACAGAATATCTTCTTCCCCCGCCCTTAAGGACTGCGAGAACATGCATATCACGTAAGACTCTCCGCACTTGTGAGCTTTTGGGGTTGCCCTTGTACAACTGGCCCTTCGATGCTCGAGCTGCTAAGTAGCCAACAGGCACAAGCCCAAAGCCAGATTCCAATAATTGCCCTTTCATTGGTATTCTTTGAGAAACAAATGTGTCAATTGAGAAGATTGAATTCTTAACGAGGGAATAGAGTTGAAACGTTTGATTGGCCAAAGCAATTCAAAACGATGAATATAATGATATTTTGTCACTCGCTGTGCTTGGGGGAGAGACCCACCAGAAAGAAGAATCAAAAACAGTCATTGGGAGTTGGGGTAGCAAATCCTCACCGGGAGCAACTGACAATATGTAAACGAGTAACTTAAGCAGTGGTTGAACTCCCCCCACGTTACTCCAACGTGTGTATCTTCAATGTAGGGTCATATTCGTGGAAATTTTCATTCATGAGATACTCGAGTAGCTTGCCTTGACTTAAGTGTTCGTCATGATATTCTTTACTGCATTCTCGTACCTTTTCTTGCTTTGCGAGTTTTTTTGCCTTCATTTTCCCATTGGAGCTTTGGAAATCCTTTGAATAGATAGCAGTGGATGAAACTTACAATGTACGAACATCTTCTGTATTATGCCTGATGAAAATTGGAGTATAATAAATGGGTCATTTCGGCGTTGGGTCCCCTTATAAGTAGGTTCTACTAACGGAGATATCCGTCTTAAGCCAAAGTTGTGGAATCTCGAAAAAGTCAAAATAGCGGAATGATGGATGCATGACATCGTCGTTAATTTTATTGAACGTTGAATGGTGATATGTCGGTATGTACTTCGTGTGGTAGCATTTGATCATAGTCAGCGTAACGATAACAAATTGCACGGAACAGAAGTTATGAGTCATCGGCGTCCATGATTAGTAAGGCGAATTCGCATCAGGTCGAAAGATCAGTAAGCAACGCGCACACCAAATCGATGCCTTGGAAAGTTCTAGGACATGGTAATTTCCTCTCTCCTATCTCGAATCCTCTACCTAGACGTTGTTGTTTCAGAGGGGGCGATGAAAGAATATAGAATATCCGAGTGGTCGATTCAAATGAAGGGAAAATTGTATATCGAGAGTGATAAGCTAGCAGCTCCCTAGATTAGATCAATCCGTTCAAAAGGACTGTAGACTGCACTGCAAATATTGGTGAAGAATTACTTAACCTCACTGTGACTGTGACTGTGACTGCGACTGTGACTGTGGATGCATTTATTGTCATCGATACCGATATCTCATGAGTGGCGACTTACTAATTACTTGAAAGCACACAAGTTCACAACATCCTGTGAAGCAAGCAAACACAACAGCCCTTGGTAAACATTATCAAGTTCGAAGCAAACATCCGATTCCTCGGCACATACCGCTAGCCTATTTAAGCCCAGACCCTCTTTGGCGGGGGTAGCCAAGTCCCAAGTGCGTGCCAGCCTTATTCCATCAAGAATACTTCGTACTTCGCACCTAGCTTGAGGCTATCATTTACTTATCATTTGACAGTCCAGTCCAGTCCAGTCCAGTCCACTTTCCAACAACCTCAATACATTTACAATATCTCCTGTCCTGTCCTCTCCTGTCCTCTCCTGTCCTGTCCTGTCCTGTCGCAAACATTTTGCAGAGATTTCTATTGAATTCTGTTGATTTCAAGGATTGCTAAACTTTATACTTTTATATTCCAAATCATTTAATAGAGTGGCGGCGATCCTTTTCAAGCTTTTGTACTGATTTGCGCCTGTGTCAAAAGATCTGGACCGCCGGCACAGTTTACCCCCCTGGTGAGTAGTTTGGCAGTTCAGAATTCCCGCATTATTTTTGGTACAACAACTGACTCTTCTTGCAGAATATGCGATTGCTAAATTGATATCATATACCGTGTATGGTATAATACATCCTTCCTAAACACTCCGAATCATTCTCTCCACAAATCACGATATATGATATTTCCGTCGTCGGCCTCCCCGAAAGACGATACTAAATAACTCACATCTCGAACCTGCCGGAACCTTCTTTAGCCACATCGGTTGTTAATTTGCGCTGTATCCGTTTGCAAAGACTAAGGTGGAGGGAAAACGTCACTGGAGTTATTCTAAATTATTCCGACTTTCGCGCTACCCATCGTTCGTCATCCTCGAGCACATCCGTAATACCCATTGTTAGATCTGGACCGCAGATTGCTGTTTATATTTTGGGTAATTGGTCTAAATTGTCGAGGAAAGTGTGTGAGAGATCAGGGAGGATTGTGAACAGTCTATAGAGTCTGGTAGATTATCGGCAGGAAAAGAATATCTGTGGAGACCTGGATTCAAAGAAGATCACACTTTCGAATTTGCCATCTTCCACTTTGACGAGAAGGGGAGTTCAAGTTACTTTGGCCTGTCATTGTATGTCATCAAGCGCCAAAGCTAGACTCTTGGGAAGGGGGCACCAATTCATATGTGAAATTATAGTGCAGTCAAACACTGCCGAGTGGACATAAAGTTGTTTGTCACCTAGTTGTTTGTCACCTAGTTGTTTGTCACCTGCATCTATACCTCTATCTCCCCCACTTGTTGCCAATAGGGTCCGTTCGTTCTCTTCTCTGAAGAGCTAACGGGCTACTTTACCTATCAAATTGGGGGGTTGTCGTCTCAGCGCGAGACATCGCCTCCTTGTGTCGTCTCTTCCATTGGCTGTTTGCATCAAGAAATCCGACCTACACCGACTCTCTAGTGGTGAGATACTGGTAAAAAAAAACCTAAAAAACCTGTGTTCGGACAGGGCCCATTCCTGTGAGCTTTTGAGTAAAACATAACCTTGGCCCGGGCTTGCTTCTTCGATTTCTCCTCACAAATCAATAATAAATTATCATCATGACTCCCACACCCCCTTCTACTACGTCTTCAAGCGCCGGAGCTCACTCTCCAGAAGGCCAATACCGGGTTGTAAGAAAGAGAAACAGGATTCCTCTGTCATGTGGGCCTTGCCGGCATAGAAAGTGAGTCCAATACGTTCTATTTTATCAGCATCTAGCCCATCCAGCACGGATGTACTAATCCTTCTTACGAAATAGGTTGAAGTGTAACAGGTCGCATCCATGTGAGAATTGTACGAGGAGAGGTGACGCCTCCTCGTGCTCGTATGCCGCACCAGGAACACGGAAGAAGAACCAAAGTCAAGGCTCAACCAGTCCTGATGATATGCAAAATCGTATTGACCGTTTAGAAGGTTTAGTTTTATCGCTGATGACAAATGGTGCTTCATCTGCAGGTCCAGCCGCGGCCGCTGCTGCTGTTAACCGCTCCCACAGCGATAGTGCCGCTTCATCCTTTCCACCCGACTTAGACCGAGACGATGATGATATGATTAAAGAAGATGGTGACGAAGATAGTGATGTGGATGGCGTTGCTGATTCACTAGGTATTATGAAAGTTGATACCGATAAAGGAAAAACGACATATTTAGGAGATTCACATTGGCATTTAGTCTTAAAAGATGTATGTTGCAGCCTTCATTTCTTTTTTCCTTGTGTGCTTTCATTACAAACTCTCCGGATTAATGCAAATCTGCAAATATGCAAGTCACTAGAGTAGCCTCTTCAATTACATATTTGGCCATGACTTTAGGTGCTGGGCAATATGAAGCATTTTGTTTCCAATCCTCGTCTTTCGTTCATGTTCTTTGCAGATCTAATAGATCAAAATTCGTCACTAATTTATCAAAAAGATCGCAGAAGTCAAATCGTATTTCAATAACCATAAAAAGGAACTCGAAAAGAACTACGAAAAGATCAAGTCTCAAAAGCCGCCTGCCAGTGATGGTCCGGCCTTTCTATTCGGTGCCCATACACCGGCTACAGATGAAGAGCTTCGAATGGCACTTCCTACCAAACCGGAGGTTAATAAGCTTATCACCAGGTCCGATCAAAGCCATATCAATAGAACGAAAGGGTGACTAATTGTTTATCAGATACTTCAACACATACGATCCAGCTATACATATCATACATGCCCCGACTTTCCACAAGGAATTGCAAATCCATTGGCAAGATCCCACAAAAACCTCGATAGTATGGCTGGGCCTTTTATATTCAATCCTCTGTTTAGCCATGCAGTCATACCAAAAAATTGGGGATGAACCACCGGAATGGAAAGGTAGAGAGCCCAAATTTGCTTTTTCTTTGATCATCTTTTCTTCTTCTGTTTACATCGGCTTCCTTTCATGGTGCTAAATTCTTATTTAGATCGCACTCTCGACATATCTGGTGAATTCAGACAACGCACGGTTCAGTGCCTTGTCAATTCCGATTATACAAAGTCATCATTCTACACAATTGAAACGCTAATATTATACGTACACGGCGAGTATACAAGCCGTTGGGATGCTGAAGTGGGACTTTGGGTCATAGTCGGCATGATCACTCGACTCTCAATGCGCATGGGCTATCATCGGGATCCAAGCAACTTTGCTGGTATCACTATCTTCCATGGGGAGATGCGTCGTCGACTATGGGGGTTTATACGCACCATGGACACAATGTTCTCCTTTCAACTAGCACTCCCAAGTATGATCCGTAATAGCGACTGTGATACAAAACTTCCTCGCAACATATTTGAGGATGAGTTTGGTCCAGATTCGAAAACATTACCACCCGCAAGACCGAATACTGAACCTACCCCTGTATCTTACATGCTCGCCAAGATCAGCATAGCCAACGAATTCAATTGTATACTGGAGGAAATACAAAGTGTCAACCCTAAGGGCATTTCATATGATGATATCCTTGCCCGCGATAATAAGTTATGGGAATTGAAACACAATCTTGCTCCCCATCTTCGACTTAGGCCCTTGGAAGAATGCACGCATGATCCTGCGACGCTCCTGATGCATAGGTTCAATGTGGATATTCAATGGCAGAAGGTTATGTGTGTTCTTCATCGCAAATATCTTGCACGAGCGAGACAGAATTCTCGCTACGATCATTCCCGTCGCGCCTGTGTCAACGCTGCGATGGAAATTCTTCGACATCAACACAAACTTCATCTTGAATCTAAGCCTGGAGGACGATTGCGATCGATGAGATGGGCCATCTCATCTCTTACCAAACATGATTATCTACTGGCCGCAATGATAGTATGCTTGGAACTTCATTACCAAATCATTTGTCCACCGGACAAACATTTCTGGAAAACAGAACAACTTGCCGATATGCTCAAGGCAGTTGAAACTTCCCAAAGTATCTGGAGTGAAACCATCGAAGAATCTATGGAGTCATTCAAAGCAGCCAAAACCCTAAATATCATTCTTGAGAAATTGAAGACTTCTAGGGAACCAGCCGCCAATGCTTCTGCCACACCTATGAGTACAGCCGGCGCTTTTTCGCAATTCGATGATGAGAACCTCAGACCTGAACAATCGGCAGCTATGACTCTTGGTATACTTTCTGGTGGTTTGTCGCCAGATTCGGCAGCGATGTTCAATAATATGGGCCAATCTTCAGGATACACAAATATGGATCTGAATATGGGTGAGTCAGGTGGAACTGGTCTCACCCCTTACCCACTTGACAACAGCTTTAACCCCTTTGCCGCCATGAACGCTGGTACATCTCCCTTCTCCATGTTCGGCAATACTGGTAATGCTCCTGGAATGATGGATTTACCAGCAAATCTCGACTGGGTAGGTTCATAATCACGATTTTTTTGTCCGAATCTTACATTGAATTAAAATGCTGACTGAGAAATAGGAACAATGGGATCATTACATTGGAAATTCAAATACAATCGATCCTGCATTTCAGTTCTATCCAACAAATTTAGAACCTTCACCACCTGGTGGGGATCAAGAACAAGTACAACAAAATGATCCGTCGAATCCATTTAGTGGTCCTTTCATGGGCGCAAATACTCCTGGTAGATGAAAATCAGTGATTGAACAATTTGATGTTATATTATAGTACATAGCAATATGCGCGTTAGGGGATAAATGGAGCAGTGAATGTTGTTTAAAGATACCATGCGGATTCGAGATTTGGCCCCTTGGGAATTTGGGAGTTGTGATAAAATAGGAAAAAAACTCTTCTCGACATAAAAAATTTAAAGTCCAATGATTCACCTCTTCAATGTGGTCTTACATGGTGATTGATTTGATAGAATGGGGTGTTTGAGTAGTGGTTGCGTATACTATTGCATCTATTCTAGGCTATGATGTGTAATCGGCGCAAACCTGAGACGCGTAGACTGACTTCCAATGCCTTCTTGGGGTATGCAGAAGACCTTCTTCATCTTTAGGGTTGATGAGTACGTGAGTTTGCTCTTTTTATGGCAGAAATTGGAAGTTGATTATAGTAGAACAATGTCTTTCTGGACTTGAAGATTTTGGGATTTTGGGATTTTGAAAAGTTGGAACTGGGAGATTGTTTTGGTGATGGACTGGATAGATGGATGTGATAATACGTTTGAGTGATGGTTTTGGAGGAGATGTGATTAATGTGCGTGTTGTGACTATGAGATTGTTTGAATATTTGAATGTTGGTATTTAGACGCATGGTGATTTTCCCCAAGAAAATTGAAGTAGCAGTAGTAGTAGTAGTAGTAGTGCAGGTTAAATTTGTAGCAGACATTCATTCCTCTACTAAGCGATTCGTCTTCTATGTATGTCTCAATTCTCCACTTCCCCACCTCGCATTCACTCACTCCCCTTAAACCTCACTCGCTTCCATTTCATGCACTTCATCCATTCATCCTATCACATTCCATCTTACCATTCATTTGCACTCTCCAAAAGAAAGGAAAATCAACGCCCCTCCCCAAAAAATCCAAAAAAAAAAACAGTTCGAACCAAGACTAATAAGCCTGCTCAACCCCCAGAAACCACAAACATTTACTGCGCTGCTGAGGTTTCAAGGCCCATAGGAGTAAGCCAAAGCAGCTACACTATGATTCCCCTCATCCTAGCGATGTTTGTTGAGCTTTTGTGTTCTATATAGTAGAAGTTGGGCTTGGACGTGGGGGAGGGAGGTGTTCAAAGATGGGTTTCTTTTGGGGTTTTATGGTAAGGAGGTAGTTTACCGATTGTAATAGATGATCTTCTTTATCGTTTGTCATACCAAGCTCTAATTCTTAAGAGTGCATGTCTTTTGGTTATTTTACTTGGTTTTATCTTTATACGCATGAAGTATCACCTCCGTATGACATTTATTCATTTATCCATTTTCATCTATGATATTCTTCGATGCAGAGACCCTTACATCCTGAGTTGCTATTCAACATATCCGAAGTTGACTATTTCATCTTGTCCCATTCTACCACTAAAAATCTTGTACTGAGTATCCAACACATCGATCAATAAAATGAACGGTGAGTGAGTATTCGCTTGCATGCAACAAATCTCCTTTTGTCACCGAGAGAATGATAGCCTCATTGCTACCAATCCTATACCCATGATTCCAACATATTCTCTTCTAGAGTTATTATCATCCTATCTCTCCCATCTATCTCTTTCAAGCTTCAAAGAGTGGTACTTCGCACCTTAGTGCTTCAATTCAAGTACGCTTCGTTAAGAAACGCATGGAGTGAAGTACGGGCCTTTCAATGACGGTAGTATTCATGTTAAAAATACCTACTTCCCTATCCGCAAGTACCATTCGTATTCAGTATCTCTCAGGTTCGAATTTGGACGTGTATGTGGATGAAACAGCGTGAATAAAAGCTATCGATATTCAAGCCACTTCAAACACTGAATTACATACTGCCCCCCTTGAACCACGCTTTTAGAGTATGTTTGAGATATATTTATCATTATCAGCTTATCTACCAACTAGCCAACTAACCTACGTCGAGTCAACGCCGCGACCGACTGTAAAATAAAACGCGCAAACTCCCTTTCAATTCGTTCATCCACCATCCATTCGTGCATTTGACAACGTTCGGGTATTTCAATATTTTCTTCCTATCCGGGCTATCCCATTTCCCATTGCCTCATTCTCCACATTCAAATTTAGTGCTCCAGTTCATCCATAGGAATTTCCTCAATATCCTTTCCTACAATTCCTTCTGAGACCTTCCAAATTTGAATGAGATTGTCTTCTGCTGCGCTACAAACTACCCATGGTTCATTTTGGTTCCAGCTAAAGTCTGCAAGATGATTTGTATGACCTCCGTGCATAAATAATCTGAAGCGGATTAGAACTTAGCTATTTCAATATACGAGCGTGGAGTACTTACAACTCAGGTGGGCCATCATCCTGATCATCTGGTAATTGCTCCATGCCAACTCTGCTAAGGTCCCAGAAAATAACTCTGCGATCATAACTGCCACTTCCTAATACAGCCTCTTCAGTTGGATGCCAAGCAAGCGAAGTAACAGCATCCATGTGGCCTTCAAGCGTATGAAGCCTTTCTTTGAGATTTCTCAAATCCCAAAGACCAATGGTCTTGTCTGCTGATGCGGTAGCCAGGACAAACTCCGATGCGGGGTTGAAAGCGAGTGCGTTGATAGCATCAGTGTGACCTTTGCCTTTGCTGACTGATTTATCTGTATCTGGTTGTCTGATATCGAGGATTTGTAAAGTCAAATCATCTGAGACTGTTCCAATCAGGGATTTGTGGGAGGGGTGATATTGGACATCGTTGACGATAGAAGTGTGGTGGGTGTAAACTTTACTCGACTTCAATTTGTTGTCATTCGCCTGTAAAGTATTGAGATCCCTATTACCAAGTCAGTAGATCCTTCGGTTTCGAAACTTGTTTTGCCTACCATAATCGGACTGTTTTGTCTTCGCTACCAGTCGCAAGTTCGCCAGCAACATGTGGATTCCAGCCTAGACCAAATCCTTCCTTCTTGTGTCCTATAAGCTCAATTTGTGGGCTGACAACGCCCTTAGGAAGGCTGCTGTGCTTGGTACGATCGAAGATCAAAACCCTGCCATCAACACACATAGTAGCTATAATATTTGGGTTTTGTGGTTGGTATCTGGCTTTGTTAACCTCCCCCGGATGATCAATCTTCTGTTCGATGGTCATTTTGATCGCTGCCTGCTCCCCAGATGATGATTTTCCATAACCTCCAATCTCCTCTCGATCCTCATCGTAATCAACATGGTTTGGGGTGACATTTTTTGGCAACTCGACATTAGCAATTTGTAGATAGTTCTGTGCGCCGTTCGAGGTATGAGTACCAATAAGAAGCCTGTGGACGGAATAGTTCTTTCCTGCTGGTCTTGAATTTATTAGTGACGTTCACAACCAAAACAGCTCGATTGGACGTACTCTTTAACATCGGGAAACCATTGAGTTGTCAAGGTAGGCCATTCAAGCGCAGTGCTAGTAGAATATTAGTTGAGATCTGACTGGAAGAGTCGTATGATAGACCTGCCTTAAAATCATATCGTAGAGGAAAGGGCTGTTCTTCTTCCATGTTTTGTACTCTGATCGCAAGTTTAGTTATGATCCCTTCTTTCTTGGGGAAAGATGAGATTAGTACCCTCATTGATAATCTTTTGCTCCATATCTTCATTATCATCTACAGATTGGTTCACTTCCGCATCCATTAGTAAGTCTTCACAAGATTGAGCTTACAGAATGGATTGCGCTGCACCGCAGAAGCAAACTTACTGTTCACATCAGGATCTTCTGATTGAGGAGCCATATTGGCGATTGTTTCCTGCTCGCGAATTATTGAGGTCTGGCGTAAAATTCCACTTTATGTTATCAAAGGCACTCAAAAATATCTAAAAAGTTAGAAAAGGTAGCTCTGTGAATACCTCCTAGTACTGTACATTGCACTAAATTTAATGGGAAGACGCGCTCCAAAAGCGCGCAATAGGTGGGTCGTTTATAGCTTCGGATCGGCCAGGTCGGCCGCTAGCGTTAATCGTGACGTTAGTGTGAGTGGTGGGAGAGCTTCTTGTTGATATCCTCGAACGAAGTCAAATTGGTTCTTTTCATACTTCCTTGAAGAGATTATTTCTCATTATTTTACCACCCCGCCAAGCCATCCGTGGCAGTCGATAGAAAAAGAAGAACCAGACCTCCACCATATAATCCCTGTTTGTAGCTATTTGCGCCCCTCGTTTTCACTTTCTGATCGAAGCAAAGTGCGCCACTTCACTTCAACAATTATAAGCTTCAAATCACAAACTATCTACAACATTCAAACATCCCACGCATCCTGCGTATTGTTTTTGCATCATGGGTGTCCCAAAGTTTTTCAGATGGATGAGCGAGAGGTATCCCTCAATCTCGCAGTTGATTGCGGAGAATAGGATACCAGAGTTCGACTGTCTGTATCTGGATATGAATGGTATTATTCATAACTGTACCCACAAAGACTCAGATGATGCGACCTTTCGTATGACGGAGGAGCAAATGTTTATTGCGATTTTCAACTACATTGAGCATCTTTACGGAAAGATCAAGCCAAAGCAGCTGTTCTTCATGGCTGTGGATGGAGTGGCTCCTCGCGCAAAGATGAATCAACAACGAGCTCGAAGATTTAGAACGGCATTAGATGTCGAGAATGCCAGAGAAAAGGCAATTAAAGAAGGAAAGGAAATGCCAAAAGAGGAGGCGTTTGACAGCAATTCAATTACGCCAGGTAAGCCGTTCAGGAAATATGATGTTACGAAGCTAATTATTTAGGCACGGAGTTTATGCAAAAGTTGACCCTTCAACTGAAATATTTTATCGCAAAGAAGATCTCAGAGGATGTGGATTGGCAAGGAACTGAGATTGTGCTCTCAGGGCATGAGGTTCCAGGTGAGGGAGAGCACAAAATTATGGAGTACATTCGCCTCAAGAAAGCACAACCAGATTACGACCCTAATAGACGCCATTGTCTTTATGGTCTGGATGCGGACTTGATTATGTTGGGATTGTTAAGTCATGACCCTCATTTCTGTCTCCTTCGTGAAGAGGTTACTTTTGGCAGGCAGAGTAAAGCCAAGTCTAAGGAGTTGGAACATCAAAATTTCTATTTGATGCATCTGTGCATTGTTAGAGAGTATTTAGAGTTGGAATTTCAGGAGTTAAAGGAAGAGGGCGTTCTAGGGTTTCCATTCGATCTTGAGCGCGTTATTGATGATTTCATCCTCATGGCGTTCTTTGTTGGCAACGATTTCCTACCGAACCTTCCAAATTTACACATTAACGAGGGAGCATTGGCGTTGATGTTCAAAGTATACAAGACTGTTCTGCCTAAGGGTGGTGGATATATCAACGAGGGAGGAGTTATTAACATGAGCCGACTGGCAATCTTGCTTGAGGAGTTGTCTCATGTTGAGTACAGATTTTTCGAATCTGAGAGTTCGGATTCATCATGGTTCAAGGCTAAACAAATGTCAAAGGAGGACGTCATGGTAAAAGGCAAAAATAAGGGCAAGCTTGTTATGACCACGGCACAGCAGCAAATATGGAAACAAGTCAAATCCTATGTTCAAAAGAGAGGATCAGAAGTACTGGATTTATCCGACAAGCTTCCCGCAGCAGATAGAAAATTTGCGCAGGACCTAGCAGACAGTCTGCACCTAGAATGGAAGACGGTACAGAATGATGATGGCGAACGTCACATGCAACTCTCTTTCCCTGCAAAGCTCGGTGCCGATGATGAAGAAGATGATGATGATGATGAAGAGGAAGAATCTCAACTTGCCATTATGCGAATTGTCAAACAATACGACAAAGCAGAAGTTCTTGACGTTTCTAAAGAACAAGCACAAGCTGAGATGGACCGCAAATATGAAGAGAAGTTTCAAGAGTGGAAGGACAAATATTATGAGGGCAAATTTGAATGGGACCGAAAGAACGAGACTGAGTTGACGAAACTATGCGAGAATTACGTCCAGGGTTTGCAATGGGTTCTTTATTACTACTATCGTGGTGTCGTGTCGTGGCCGTGGTATTATCAATACCACTACTCGCCGATGATTTCTGGTAAGTTATCTTTCTGGAAATTTTTATTGCTAAGCTAACAATATCATCAGATGTTATAAAGGGACTCAAAGCTGACGTCAATTTCAAGCTTGGTCAGCCATTCCATCCATTCGAGCAACTCATGGGTGTGCTACCGGATCGCAGTAAGAAGATTGTGCCAACAGTGTATCACGATCTCATGACAAACCCCGCTTCTCCTATCATTGACTTCTACCCCCGAGACTTTGAGCTAGATATGAATGGAAAGAAGATGGAGTGGGAAGCTGTGGTCAAGATTCCATTCATCGACGAAAAGCGATTATTGGATGCCATGGCTACGAAGAACGATTTATTGAGTGATGCCGAGAAGTTCAGAAATGAGTTTGGAGTCTCCTTGAAATTTACTTATGACCCAGATGTCGATTTTACCTATCCATCTTCATTGGTGGGCATATTTCCGGATATTCCCCACTGTCACTGCGTTGAGAATATTTTCGACTTGCCGACGATTGAGGGTTTGGATTTTTACCATGGTCTCATGGATGGAGCAAAGCTTGGGTCTGCATCTCTAGCTGGATTCCCAAGTTTAGGCTACCTTCCATACAACGCAACATTGGGCTTTCATGGGGTCAATGTTTTCCAGTCAGACAGTCGTAATGAAAGTATGGTTGTCACAATTGAAGATTGTGAGATTCGTACCAATGTCAAGACAGCACAGCAAAAACTTGGTAAAAGAGTATTTGTTGGCTATCCTTTCTTACAGGAAGGCAAAGTTGTCAAAGTTTCTGACGAATTGTTTGACTATCTACCCTCCGAAGATGCAAGTGGTCAGCCTATTACTAGACCCCACGGACCTCGCGAGATTGATGACTTCCGCAAGAAAGCAGAGAGAATAGAAAGTACCTATAGCAAGCGCCTTGGTATTATCATTGGACCAGTAGAGTCTTTAACTCATGTGGAGATGTTGAAAGGCTTGAAAAAGATGGATGACGGTGCAACCATCAAAGAATACGCTGTTATACCAGGCCAGGACACAGACTACGCTTCGCAAGTTGTAGTGGATGAAGTGACCAGTGAAGATCAGCGATTCTTGGAGAAAGCGGCTTTGCCCGTGGAAGAGGAATTCCCTGTTGATGACAGAATATTTTTCCTTGGAGACTTCAACTATGGCCGCCCAGGACTGGTTGAAGGTCACACGGATCACAAACTTCAAATATCATTGTCAACGATCAAAGGGAAAGAAGTGGAGTTTGGCAGAAATATTGTTCACGACTCCAAGAACGCTACTCAGTATACACCGTCCTTTGCAGTGGCCAAAATGCTCGGGTTGCACCCTTTGGTACTCAGCAAGATTACTTCATCCTTCCAAGTCTCTGCCGTAGGCCAACTCCGCGTCAACTTGGGACTAAACCTTAAATTCGAGGGCAAGAAACTCAAAGTTCTGGGCTATTCTCGACGAGCTGATAATGGATGGGAGTTTAGCAATAAAGCCATCGAACTAATCAGCACGTACATGACCAAATTTCCTCATTTCTTTGCTGGTATTCAAAGAAAGCCTCAAGGAAACGATTATGAGGAGTCCGACTTTCCTGGCGCTAGTATCAAAGAGATTGTGGCATGGCTTAAAACCATCGAATCCAAGAACTTTGAAAAGGTGCCTCTGGATGCTGAGCAGCTTGACTCCGATACCGTAATGGCCATTGAACAAGCAGCCCAGCATGCTTTGGTGAATGGCCCTCAACCTCAACGAACAACCCTGAAGGCTGTTCCACGTGGTGCCCTCTTAAAACCATCTGATGCTGAACATCGTTGCGGCAACCAGAAATTTGCTTTGGGTGATCGTGTTGTTTATGTTGCAGATTCAGGTCGTGTTCCCATTGCCACACGTGGTACCGTTGTAGGAATCTCTCGTACTCCACGCACCACTCTACTCGATGTTCTGTTCGACGTTACTTTCATGAGTGGCACAACTCTTGGAGAAAGATGCTCCCCGTTCCGTGGATCCACCGTACCAATTGCTAGTGTACTAAATCTTACCAACAAGCAATTGATTGCAGGTTCTAGAGCTGCTGCCGAGAAACGACCTGCTCCAACTAGCACGCCTTTGACAGCCAATGGCGGTTACGGTTATGGACGAGGACAGCAATATAGAGAATCTGGACCACCCCCTCCTCTTCGAGGCTCTTTCCGTGGTGCTGTTTCAGGCCAACGTGGAAATTTCACACCCCGTGGTGGACGTGGACGTGGTGGGTTCACTAATGGGAATACGAACGGAAACTCTGGTGATAATGCTACGCCAGCCATTCATAGCAGCATGGTTATTCGAGACACGACACCCGTAAATGCCAATGGCACCCGAGGTCGCGGAAATGCATTGGCAGCTGCTAGAGGTGGCAGCTCTGCAGCCGGTAACGTAGCATACAACAATGTTCCTCCTCCATCGACGTCAGATTCAAGGGGTAGAGGTAGAGGCCGAGGTGGTAGAGGTCGCGGTGCTTCGAGAGGTCGAGGTGGTAATCCACATCCTCCACAAGCTTAGATTTGCGATTTTTTGGCTCTTGACTTTTTCTTCACTGGTACTTCTGGAAAAGAATGGCGATATTGGGATGGCATAGGATTTTCACGATGTTACATGGCATAATATATCATGGAAAAAATGGAAACGAGTAGTCTGTTTTTTGGTTGGTATTTTTACGAGACTAGATTAACGATTTCACGAGTGGGATGGTTATGATTTGCTTGTATTGTCACTATGCATGCTTTGATCGGATATATCAGACATAGAAGACAGTCAATGGACTTCAAATGCAACAAGCGCGCAGCAACATCCAATTATTCTTGGTATGTTTGAGGGAATATACGAATTGGTGGTATAGAATAGATTGAATGATATTAAATCGAGAGAAAACATTTAGATACACAGAGAATCAAATCTTTCAAATCTACCATGCATTGCAAATCATATGGCGTGAATGTTTAAGGGTTTCTTCTCTTATTGCTCCACTCGGTGAGACACAGTAGTCAATTGTGAAACAGTGCTGATATGTTCATGAAGTTGAAGATCCGGTTTGAACGAGGAACGAGGACCGTCTTAACTACCAGTGAAAATCGGTCACCGCATATTTTGAGCCATTTTACAATCATACGATCGAGCAATCCCTAATAATCGCTAATTTACAAAACCCCCTCGATTGTATCAAGGAGGCCGAGGTATCTATCTACAATTCCGTTGCTCCTTTCTTATTTCGCTCATTTGCTTCATTTCACCACTTTCTCCGTTGAATAAAATAGGGGTGAGTTACAGGGTGGTGGTTGGTTATCAAGAGCTTTCTTGTTCCAACAAAACTAAGGATTCTAATTTCAGCTATTCACATTTCCGCTATTGTTCCCGTTCCCGTTCCCATTTTCTGCCACCGGCTGCGTTACTTCTGTAGGAGAAGTGACCTGGGTATCAGGAGGTGATGTAGTCGCTGGCGAAGCCGAAGACGAGTTCCTTGGAACATTCTTATCTTGTACGACTTTAATGATATAATCACCTGCATCATTTGCGCCATCAAGACCTCCTATACGCGTCTTGAAGTATTGTGCATCGCGAAGCATTCTATTTTATCATTAGTCGCTTGAATACCAGAGCAGGAAAAGAAATTGACATACCGTGCCTTAGCATCTTCACTGCCCAGAACCACGTCCCCGAAGGCCTTCCCCAATTGCTCTCTGAAACTTTTGAAAACCAGTTCCATGATCATATTCACAGTCATGTCAGGTAGATGCTTATTCAAGACTTTATGCAACGTAAGTGTCTCTTTTGTCATCGTTTCCATGTACGTATTGATAGAAGCAGCTCGAGTCGCGTCATCCCAATCAATCATCTTCATACTTTTAATATGGGCAGTTGCTCTTCCAGACATGATGTTGAGGAACTTATCGTAGATCAACTGTTGGTGTTCAAGATACGAGCGGCGGATCTTGTCAAACTCGCCCATGAGAACAGAAACTGAAGAGCCCGTTCCAGCATTACGTCGGACGTATTCACGGATGTACGGAATGAGAACAGATATAAAAGAGGTGGCCTGAGCGGCGAGAGCGAGATGTTTGGTAGTTATATTCTTAAGACCTGCGGTGGTGGTAGCCCCGGCACCAAGAATTAGTTGCTGTACGCGGGAATTGAATAAAGTTAGGTAGGAGAGTATCGATGTAGCGATCTCGGAGGTCATGGATGGAATGCCAGTACTAAGGTGAAGAAGTGTGGCGAGACCGTGGAGACAAAGAATTGCAGATATGGGAAGGATGTATGATTGATCATCAACAACTGCTGAACGAGTTTGGGTTTTACTAGGTGTAGAGGTAGAATTTGGTGTCGATGTTCCGTTTTTTTGGTTCCCATTTGATGGGGGGGTGAGTAAATTTTGAGTCCCGAGGGGTGAATCAGTACAAGGCTGCCATACTTTGCTACCAGAGCTCCAGGCTTCGACATCCTGTGTACTTGCTGAAAGTATTCTAGACAAAAGTTCCTTATCTTCATCAGTGAAATCTTTTGCATTCCAAGGATCTGCTTCCATGCCTGTGGCAAGACTTTGCCGCTCTGATTCACCTAGTTGTTGTACGTAATCTTTGATGTGACCGTTGACCACATTTTTTAGTGATGTTCCACTTCTACCCGATACAGCTTCGCATTCATTTGTGAAAAGTAAGTTCAGTGTGAAATATCTTAGAAATCTTTCAACCGAGAGATGGGTGCTTTGTTCTGTCCTCACTCTCAGAACCTTCACTATTTTATCTTGAGCAATATCGACGGCTTGCCCGAGAAGATTAGACATATCTAGCGTCTGGTGCATTTCTTCCTGCAACTCTCTGCCAGAATTGCCCATTAGGCTGGGGCTCATCCTAGCATTGATTGACCCTATAACTGGGCTTCTTGGTGGCGACTTAACTCCCCCGGGAGTGTCAGGGTCCCCAAGAGTACTAGTGACATCTAAAAGTACCTTCACTTGAGTTCCTAACCTTCTCAAAGTCTCACCAACTTGGATATAGGTTTTTTTTAGGAGTTCTTCAGCATCATCTGGATCCAGTGAACGTAAATTGCGAGCTAATATCATAGACTTCTCTTGTTGGTTTTTTTGCCTAGCACCTCCAACTGTGGATGCCGACATCATAGAATCGGTATCGTCATCATTAGAACTAGGGAGGAAGCGTCGAATAATGTTTCGCACCTCTCGCAACACGGCTTCTCTGAATGCAGAAGTTGCAACCGAAGTACATTTTGCCCTATACAAGCCGCCTAGGGTCGATAGTAATTCTGTCCGAAATTGGTCAGAAACTGTAAGATATGTGGGCTGTTGCGACGATGTTTCGCGACTATGATTGCCTCTTGATCTCAAAGATGCATTGCTCCAACGCTGTAGTGTATCCTCGGCAGATACTGTATCGACATGTCGTCTGAGATCACCGAGTAGGGCTTGAAGAAACCTAGACTCGAAGCTTTTGCCAATCCGGAAGCGCAAAATATCCAAATCGTTATTCACCCCTTGCAAAGCAATGGCACCTCTCAAGTCTCGGAGTTGTATCTTATGCTGGCCCGGTTTGCTCAGCATCTCCTCACCTGCAATAAGTTTTTCTAAAGCGTCGATGGCATCTAGTGCTTGCTCCACATCACCGTTCTCCACCATTGATTCACAACTCGCAACGGCATTTACTATTTGTTTTAGTTGTTGGACCGCATCGTTCAATTGCTTCAAATTCTCTCTCCTTCTTTGCAGATTTACAATCTTTAATCCACCCACAGCCATTTCTTCATCTAACTCTTCCAATTCCTTTCTCAATGTTTTGATCCTCTCTACGGAAATTGCTGCTTCAGAATGAAGTTCTCTCAAAGATCCTAATGCCGCGAAAAAAGAAGTAGAGGCTGTAGATATCGAAGATATTAGATGCACCTCAATAGTGTCCATATACCATGACAACTTCTCCTGTAGAATAGCATTCGTAGCTAGTGCCTTCCTGGGGTTGATTGTAGAGCCATTGCTTGCTCGACGTTCATCGGGAGAGCCGATAGTCGGCCGGATAACCTCTGAGCGTTCGCTGACAACGTCGAAAGTTCTAGGGTTTTCCAAGTGGAAGTCCTCCTCAAAATAGACGCTGGGGACTGTGGAAATCGGAGTCGGTGCATGTATAGCTCTTCTTCCACTACTCGACTTTTTCCGTGCCGGTGCCGAGGGAGTGTCCAGCGATGCAAGAGAAGCCAGAGAAGATTTCCTAGAAAGTTTTGGTGTCCGCACGTCAAAATCTAGGATATCCGCAAAATCGTCCGCCTTATTGCCTTTGCGTAGCAATTGAGTCCCCCCCTCTTCCTCATTCTCTTTCGCTCTCTGTAATGCATCATAAGTTGCCCCTACCTGGGTTAAATACGACTTGAATTCCGAAGGGTCAACATGGGGTATATTTGTGAGAGTTACTGGGGGTATATCTCGAGCCGTCGGAGGTTTATGTGCACTCGATGCGGGGGCAGAAGTGTGGGGAATGAGACCAGTTCGAACGATCGGTGGTTGGAGTAAAGTCGATATAGCTTGAATTTGTTAGTTTCTTGGTTTCTCCATTCATTCTCGAAACATACCGTTCTGCCCGGATTCATTGAACCCGTGCCATTGTGAGACTGAATCCAATGTCCCCCCTATCGAGTGTATCGAGCTAGCTGTTGACCCGCGCCTTGGATAAAGTCTGCTACTGGAGGAACCTGGTCTGCCAGTCATCAGCATTTTGATCTCACTTGATTCTGAGCTGCGCAACAAACCTTGGGAAAGGATATTCATTCCGACCTCCAGGAGAAGTAGGGGAAAGATTCTCCACAGAAAACCGCGATGCCGGGGAATGATCCATGATTCTGATTATGTATTGATCACCATACAACGAGCCTCAACCTCCCCCACAGCCGCGCAATCCTAATCTAAAGTCTGCAACAACAGAAAAGCAGATTAAAAAGTGGCCAAGGGAAAGCCTTCCGTCAAACTACTTAATACAGGCCACGGAGGCGCATTCGTAAGCTATAGATTATAGAAGTCAACACGAATTTGTTGACAAGAGCAATCGTTATGGGGGTATCATTGCTGGTAAAAGGAAAGTTGAGAGAAAGACTATATCAGAATTGTCATATCGTAGAAGCGTACAAGTTGCATATTCATTAATTCATCGATTGTTCCATTTGTACGAAGACTCATTGACGATGTTTCCGTTCTTTCAGCCTTCCGTTGATACAACGATATTTATTGTTATCATCTGATTGGTCTGTCGGGATGATGAGGCTGAGTCTCGAGGCTAGAGCTGGTGAGGTTTAAGCTGTGGCTAGTGAGCAATTCCATGCAAACACTTTACACGAATCGGTCGCGTTCGAAAAAGGAGAAACGCGTCTTATCAAAAACCTCAGGATCTGCCCACTTAGCAACAGCAGGACAACAGATCAAATATCAACACTGCCAATAGCCCCGCAATTTCATATTCAACACCACAAAATTATACCAACAATAAGATGGATCGTCAATCAGTATTTTCTCTGAGTGTTTTACCACCTGAGTATGGCGACAATGAAGATACTAGAGGTCAAGTGCAATCTCAATTAGAACAATTTATTCTTCAATTCCGCATTGACAATGCCTTCATCTACAGGTAGGGAAGCGATTCACTGTCTACGATATCCTACTAACAGGTTCATACAGAGATCAAATCCGAGAAAATGTTCTGTTAAAACAATACTTTTGCGACGTTGATGTTGGGCATTTGATATCCTTTAATGAAGAGCTTGCACACCGACTTGCGACAGAACCTGCAGAGATTATACCCCTTGTAACAAACCCCTACACACTATGCGCAAGCTATGTCTAACGCATACACAGTTCGAAAGCGCATTGAAGAAATGTACACATCGAATCGTATACCCCTCGGATAGAGATATTGTTCTTCCTGAACATCAACTCCTCCTTCACTCCACAGCTTCGGAGATTTCCATTCGAGACTTGGACGCCCTCGCCATATCCCGACTTGTACGAGTACCGGGTATCGTTATAGGAGCATCAGTACTATCATCGAAAGCAACAGCACTAAACATACAATGTCGGAATTGTCGCTCTACAAAGATATTACCAGTAAATGGCGGGTTTTCTGGTGTTTCATTACCCAGAATATGCGATAGACAGAAGATGCCTGGAGATCCACCTTGTCCCATGGATCCATATGTGGTTGTTCATGAATCTTCTCAATTCGTTGATCAACAAATTATTAAGCTTCAGGAAGCTCCAGATCAGGTCCCAGTGGGAGAACTACCACGACATGTTCTTATTTCAACCGATAGATATTTGACAAACAGAGTGGTACCCGGTACGAGATGTATGATCACTGGCATATTCTCTATTTATCAAAACAAGAACACGAAAGGTTCTTCTACAACTTCAGCTGTTGCTATTAGAACTCCATACTTGAGAGCAGTTGGTATTCATAGCGATGTCGATCACACTGCAAAAGGAAATGCAGTGTTTTCGGAAGAGGAGGAACAAGAATTTCTCGAAATGTCACGCAGGCCGGATCTCTACAGCGTATTTGCTTCCTGCATTGCCCCGTCTATCTACGGTAACAACGATATTAAAAAAGCGATAGCATGTCTCCTGTTAGGCGGATCTAAAAAGATTCTTCCTGACGGTATGAAACTTCGTGGTGATATTAACGTTCTTCTTCTCGGTGACCCTGGAACTGCCAAATCTCAACTCTTAAAGTTCGTCGAAAAGGTCGCTCCAATCGCTATTTATACTTCCGGAAAAGGTTCTTCTGCCGCTGGTCTTACCGCCTCCGTTCAACGTGATCACTCAACTCGAGAATTCTACCTCGAAGGAGGAGCAATGGTGCTTGCAGATGGAGGTGTGGTATGTATCGATGAGTTCGATAAAATGCGCGACGAAGATCGAGTAGCCATTCACGAAGCTATGGAACAACAAACTATTTCGATAGCTAAAGCAGGTATCACTACAATCCTCAATGCACGAACTTCGGTTCTCGCTGCAGCCAATCCTATTTTCGGACGTTATGATGATCTCAAATCACCGGGTGAGAACATCGATTTCCAAACCACAATTTTATCGCGTTTCGATATGATTTTTATTGTCAAGGATGAGCACGAAAGGGGCAAAGATGAGAAAATGGCAAGGCACGTCATGAATGTTCACATGGGTGGTAGAGGAAGGGAAGAACAAGCCGAGTCTGAGATTCCAGTTGAAAAGATGAAGAGATACATCAGCTATTGCAAATCGTACGTATTACTCCTAATCGGCTTCTTTATAACTAGGACATACAAAACTAACAGCCCTCAGTCGTTGCGCTCCACGTCTCTCCCCAGAAGCCTCGGAAAAGCTCTCTTCTCACTTCGTTTCCATCCGCAAACAAGTTCACGCCACCGAAATGACAACCAACGAACGCTCGTCCATCCCCATCACAGTCCGTCAACTCGAAGCCATTATCCGTATCACAGAATCTCTCGCCAAAATCTCCCTATCCCCTATCGCGCACGAACATCACGTCGACGAAGCCATCCGTCTCTTCCTCGCATCTACCATGGACGCCGTCCAACAAGGTGTCGCGCAACAAGGAAGTCGTGAGCTCCAAGACGAAGTCGCGCGATTGGAAGAAGAATTAAAAAAGAGGTTGCCCGTAGGTTGGAGCACATCTCTCGCTACGCTCAAGCGGGAAATGTGTGAGGGAAGAGGCTTTAGCGAGATGAGCCTCGAAAGGGCACTGGTCGTGCTGCAGCGAAGAGATACAATTGCCATTAGAGGACAAGGTAGTCAGGTTTATAGGAGCGGCGCTTAGGGTTAACGTTATGAGCGTGCTATTTGATGTCTACATGAATGGATACCTTTACGTTTGGCGTTTGGACGAAAGAAAGACAGAAGGGAAAGTGAGAAAGGATATTATATTATTTAACTCAACGCATTGAAAGCGAAAAAGGAACATCTCTAGTTTTATACCTATCTAGGTAGTCTCTAGTAATGATATCAGTATCAACACCAATTATCCTCTCCCGCTAAATTGAATCTATCTACCATTTTTGAATTTCCACCTCCCCGCCCCCCCCCTCCCCCAAACGTAAATAAGAGCTACAATCCCGACCGAAATCCTTCGTTCAGCCGAGAAAAAAAATGAAAGAAAAGAACAATCGGTCTATATGTCTTTTCACCCACTGTTATGTTGAGAAACTTGAACCTCATTCCCTAGCCTATTATCTTAACTATGTACAATCGTGCCACATGTAAACTCCCTGATATGGAGGTCTCACCGGATACCCACGGTTGTGTGACAGAAAACCCGTCGCGAACACGTCAATCGCCAATTTTAATATGAATGCATTGATTTTTAGTCACAATATCAAGAAGTATAGAAGGTTTGAAGTTCGAAATTTCATTTGTATTTTTTTTTGGTATAAAGCAAAGATCCATTGTATCCGAACGACTGTAGTATATGTACCTGAGAATTGAATTTTGTATTATCGAGGACGTGACATGAGCAATATGAGCAACTTTGTTTTGAGTTCCAAAAAGATCCTATCCGCCGATAGCTGAAAAAAAAAAAAAAAAAGGGAAATGGGAAGCGTGTTAGCCATGCCCGTGAAAATGATTGTGTCCTTTACTCCTCCGCCCCCCTTCTAGATACCCTATCTAGATATCAGTGATCTCGTTATCGTTAAAGTAATCCGAGAGATAAGAAATAGTCATGATCATGAAGCCTACAACAAGAAGGCTGCGATACCAGCAACGGCAAGAGCACCGAAACTAGCATCAACCTTCATGGCAGCGCCAGTGAATTGAGCTGGACCGGTTGTGGTAACAGTGCCGACAGTAGCAGGTGTGGAGACCAGGGTGGTAGCTTGAGAAGGAGTTATAGCTGGGACAGTAGCAACTGGAACGCTGACAACTGGTGTCTCTTGGACTGGGACACTGGCGACAGGTGTCTCATGAACTGGAACACTGGTAACTGGAGTTTCATGAGCTGGAACACTAGCAGCTGGTGTCTCGTGGGCTGGAACACTAGCGGCTGGTGTCTCGTGCGCTGGGATGCTGGCAATAGGAGTTTCATGAGCTGGGATGCTGGCAACCGGTGTCTCGTGAACTGGAACGCTAGCAACCGGTGTCTCGTGGGCTGGGATGCTGGCAACCGGTGTCTCGTGAACTGGAACGCTAGCAACCGGTGTCTCGTGGGCTGGGATGCTGGCAATAGGAGTTTCATGAGCTGGGATACTGGCAACCGATGTCTCGTGAACTGGAACACTAGCGACAGGTGTCTCGTGAACTGGAGTTCCAACGGAAACTGTGACAACTGGGAGGGTGACAGTTCCCGGAGCAGTGATTGTGTGAGGAACTGAGCTGACAATAATTGTAGTTGGTTTAGGGCAGTATGTAGTCAAGTAAGATACAGTGATGGTACTTGGAGTTGGTTTGACAGAAGGAACAGGTGTAAAATACACTGGAGTTCCAACTGAAACTGTGACAACTGGGATGGTGACAGTTCCTGGGGCGGTAATCGTGTGAGGAACCGAGCTAACAGTGATTGTGGTTGGTGCAGGGCAGTATGTAGTCAAGTAAGACACCGTGATAGTACTTGGAGTTGGGTTGACAGAAGGAATTGAAACAACTGGGACAGTGACGGTTCCTGGAGCAGTAATTGTGTGAGGGACCGAGCTGATAGTGATTGTGGTTGGTCTAGGGACATATGTAGTCAAGTAAGATACAGTGGTACTAGTGGTTGGCTTGGCAGTTGGAACGGTTGAGGTGTAACTGACTGTGCAAGGGCTATCAAGACAGGATTAGTAAGACTCAAATACATCAAATGAGAGAAAAAACGTACCACTTTGTGACAGTCAAGGTTGTGGCTGATGAGACGGTGTAGGTGAAGTTACCAATGGCAACGGTGGTGGGAGATGGACAATAAGTGGTGTAGCTGCTGACAACTGTGGTGGTCCAGACGACTGGTGTAGTCTTTGGTGAGGTTGAAGAAGTAGAGAATGTGTAGTTTCCATGAGGAGGAACAACGACAGTAGTCTTTGGAGGCGCCGAAGAAGTAGAGGATGTGTAGTTTCCATGAGGAGGAACAACGACAGTAGTCTTTGGAGGCGCCGAAGAAGTAGAGGATGTGTAGTTTCCATGAGGAGGAACAACGACAGTAGTCTTTGGAGGCGCCGAAGAAGTAGAAGATGTGTAGTTTCCATGAGGAGGAACAACGACGGTGGTCTTTGGTGTAGCACTGGACTTGACACTGCTCTCGCTGGAAGATGGGCTGGTTGGTACCGAGGTGCTTGATGGATGAGGCTTGCTAACGGTGCAAGGGCAGTCCGTAATAGTCAAAGTAGTTGACTCAGTGACAGTGTATGTCTTGGTTCCAAAAGTTAATGTAGTTGGAGTAGGGCAAACGGTTGTAAGAATGTCTGTGGTGAAAGTGGTCCATGTTGTGTGCTCGGTCTCTGTTGGCTTGGCAGGCTTTGTAGTTGGCCCAGTGCTAAGAGGAACTGTTGGATGGCTGGTGATGACCGAGGAAGCGCTGCTGGCAACACTCGATGAAGCTGGAACAGATGGGACAGAGTTGCTTGGTTTGATTGACGAGGATGCTGGAACAGTTGGAACCGTCTTATCAATGGTAGTAGAGTATGTGCAAGGGCTAAAATGTTACGTCAGCATTGTGACCAAATCTTTCTCGACCTGATGAGTCAAAAGAACATACCAGTCAGTGATGGTCAGGGTGGTAGAAGCAGTGACGGTATAAGTATTCGTTCCCATAGAGAAAGTAGTGGGATGTGGGCAGACAGTTGTATAGATATCAGTAGTGATAGTCTGGAAAGAAGGGATGTCAGCACATGCGATCTGGTGGGGCAAGGAATATCGACTAATATCAATGAACAATGGGAGGAGACTAACCGTATACGCGATATTGGTCCCATTGGAGTACTTTTGACCGTTGACCACGGCAAGAAGCCCGAAGGCTGTGAGGAACGATTGGAATGTCTTCATATTTTCTTATTTTCTCTTCAACGACTGTGATTGTATGATTACAATAGCGAAAGTGGGATGATATTAAGATATTATGGTGATGGAGGGGGAGGTTGAAAGATGAGATTGATGTAACAAAACCTGAACGAGTGCGGTTATTGTTGATGTGTGCTTTGAGGGAAGAAAGAAGAAAAGGTAGATGAAGATGGGATGCCGAGTTCATTAAGTAGTTGGCGAACTGCTACGCAAGCAGGCAGGTACGAATTGCATGCGTGCATTAGTGTTCTTTTCTTTTTTCTTCTTCCATCTTTTGTTTATCTCACTCTGACATTTAGTCACTCCGTCACTCGGGACAAGAGTATGTCAAAGATGAAGTCTGGTACTAAGCAGGTAGGTGCGAAGGTCGGTACGAAGGAAAAGTTACCTACCTAGTATTGGAGGCGTGGAGTAGTGTAGATAGTAGGCAACTACTATACTATTCGTGTGTGGATGGGGAAAGAACGACTATCCGCCCTGCTTTGCCTTGCCTTTCTTTGCCTACTGCCGTTTTCTGCATTTGCGCCTCAATCAGAGTCTCTGGCAAAGTCCCGCCGCCACCTTTCAGGAATGATCCAATCGAAGCATTTGCCGTGTGGTACCAGATGCTACTATGCTGTGCTATCAACGTATCAAGGTATCAATCTTCATTCTTCAGACCTTTCCCTCCACCACCCACCACTCACCACTCACCACTCACCACTTGGGAATAAGTTTTAAGTTTTAAGTTTGGATCTAATCTTTACGAGCTTCGATTCTCCACAAATGAAGAAGTAACTACTGCACCTGCTGCATATACTGGCTTGGTGTGCATCTGCAAGTGGCTGTACTTGGACCAGGAACTGGAGGATGGTGAGGGTGGACATGGAAAGGAAAATCGAGATGAAAATTGAAATACTTTTAATTCTTAGAGTGGTGAAATGTGTGGAAACTTCGTACATTCGCTCCAATAAGATATCAATGGACTGCCAGCTACCCAAACTAGATAACGAAGTAGCTTTGATTATCATTCATTTGATATTCAAGACAGGAAAAGAAAAGACTTCAGGCCCGGAATACGATGTGATTGATTGATACGATGATGATGATGGTCAGAATGGTGTAGAAAATGACACGAGGAAAAAAGAAAGACTGAAATCTTTATTCCGGATTCCGAGCCATGTCTCATTCGACTTTTTGCTCGCCCACTATTCTTCATCGGATGTTCTTTCCACTTTTCCCCCAACTTCCAAAGTCAATTTTCCCGCACTTGTACGCTCAGATCTGCGTCATTGGTGAGCTTGATTGATAGCATATCTATTTTGATCCGAAGGTTCAGTCCAACACGAGAAACTTTCAACTCCCAAGCATTTGGAGAAAAGAATTTCATTTACAGAGCTACTTGATGCTTGATACCCTTTACGCCTGTGGTTATCTGGTTAGAGGAAGTAACGACTTCTACGTCCTAACTCCTCCTTTAAGAATCTCCTTTAGGAGTTATTCCGAACCTCACACCCTTTTCATTCGTTGACAGCTTAGCACCTGGACATTTCTCGTACCTTCTATCATCTCTTAACCAATCGCTGCGATGATAGTTACTCAATGGCTTCACGTGTGCCTGACTACTTGCGACCGTCATCGCTACTGACATGGCGGACAATGTCTTGATGGCAATAGTGTGAGCTTGGTGCGGGGCCTTGTCACGTCGAAAGGTGGTTAAACTTCCTCGGCCATGACTTGATTGGGCTGTTCTTGGGTCGCGCCCTTTTCCCTTCTTCTTAGACTCCAGGTCCCAAATTTCTAATCGCCCTAGGTAATAGCCGACAATGCGGAAAGACCAGATGCATGCTTAAGCATAAGTTACAAGTATGATAATTGGATGATCGAGACTCTGAGATAATCGTGAACTCGAACAATTGGAGTGAGAGAGGATGAAAAACTTGTTAGATCTGTTATCCACCCCCGTTAGCGATTAGCGGAAAAGCTCGTCTCTTTTTTGTGTCGTGGTACCCGTTTGCTGGAATCAGCACTCCGATAAGAGACTGTCTCCAGCAGGACGGAATAGCCGAGACATCAAAAATACACTCTCTTTTCGATATTCGATATCAATTCAGACAATCATTCTTTTGATATGAAAATACGCCACATGTATATTTCTTAATCACCTGTTATGTATCAAATGATGTATAATGTTTCAATCTCAATGTAGATTGATGACATTGTGAGGAAGTGGAACATAGGCGTTTTTAACTTGTGAATCTATTTGAGTGATAGAGTCTACGGCTTTCTTCATCCATGTGGAGACTGTGCGGTGCACACAATCATCCGTCTGCCAAGCATCTTATCTAGTGAGAAATCGTGGACGTGAGAATACGAGGAGATAGTAAAGTAACATCAATCCTAACGAATCAGGAAATTTCTGAACTCAACATACTATTCTTTTCCTGTCAAGCTTCATGCAAGAAGAAATCTCAACACTGTATGTCATTGTTGTCTTTGGCTTGCCGCTTGCTAATGCAATGTTATCGATACAGGTATTCGCCATAAAGATGGAGACATGGAGTGGGTTTGGCGATATGGGGAACACAAGGTCAAAAGTTCACGTAGGGCTGGAGGAGCAGCCTGGAGAGCAAAACTTGCTTTGCAACATTTACTAGTGAAGCGTTTAATTAAAGTAATGGAGGGATTTCAACGACATCTCTCACTGCTTCTAGACCACAAACTCGGCTTACCAGAAGACTGAAGATCTTTCCAAACACCGGAACCCAGATCACACCTTTTACATGGATTGGAGCCGCAACACCGCAAGATTCTGATTCTGACGTCAAGTGTGTATTTTTTGGTGGACACTTTCGTTCTGATTGATTTCGGTCCGACATAACACGAAGATCAGGACGAATGACAACAGCGATTGCAAAAAGCCCAGAGGGCTCTCGGACGACGTTCAGAATTGGTCCAAGAATGTTCCGCCATCGGGATTGATTGCCAAGTCGATTCGCTCCTGGGAAACCAACAAACTATCGTTTTTCATCGGGAACAGCCCACACCACGGCGCGGACATCTATTTTTGTAAGATCTTGGCTTGATAATCAGCCTGCTGTAAGTGTTGGTCGGTAGTCAGTAAAAATACGACACGATCACATATGTGGCGAGCCGTCAACGGACAGCGGATATAATCATCTACTGTTGTCTCATCTTTTGGAAACGAAAAAAATCATCAGTCCAATCGTTGCCTCTTCGATCCAAAAATTCCATACTGTGTCTTCACATGTCATCAAATGTCTTCAAGTACGAGGTGTAAGGTTAAATAGATAATATTCTCGCTGCCCACGCCGGTATACGGACCATCATCCATGATACCTATGATCCAATTTCGACATTTCGAGAATTTCGAGCCATAAGAATGGTTCCGTGTGATAGATACATTTCATGAATATCGAGTCTGAAGATTTTGATTCAAGGACTCTAAGCCCTTCTTATACCTTCCAGTACAACGCCGTTGACCCTACATTACGCGTTCACACGAGGATGGCATTCATTCACATTCTAAACTTTACATGCAGCCACGCAACCTATGTTATTGTCTAATACTATCACAGCATTTGAGCCATATCACCATACAATCCTTCACATAACCAGATGACTTTGCACAGTATGGAGAAAAAAATCACCTTCACGTTCGCTATGCACAAACTTTCTGTCAAAACCTCGGCACGATGATTTTCTCGCAGGCTCTTTAACAAGACATTCTCTCAAAATACACCATCACTTCTTCAAGTTTTCCCGAGCCTATATGATGACAATTCTGATCACATTTCCAATGCTACAAGCTCACAACTACCGGTATTGTATTGAATTCTCAACAACCCAGAGTCCGGAGTCCAGAGTCCAGGGTCTAGACTCTCCGTGGGCGCAGCAACGAACTATCAGCACGGCCTGTAAATTCAATAACAGTGTTTGTAATTGCCGATCCCGATTTGCATTACCTAGTTTATGCACGTCGTCGGCTTGACATAATTCACAAGCACAAATGTCTCCATTTTTTTCAACTTCGCCTCGTCGGGGATAGAGGAGAGACTTTGAAAAGTTTTCTACTTAGAGTTTTCATCCTTCTTAATTCGTGGTAGTCTCATTGTCATGGAGACTCACTCGGAATATTCCATCTGGTTAATAAGCCCATCAAAAAGGCTTTAGGTCAAACATAAATCCGTCTCACACTTTTTCGGTTGTGGGATTTTTTCTTCACTCAGGTCCGTAATTATGTGACGTATATTGGGGCGTGAAGACGAGAAGATCTTTGCAAATCTTTTCATCTAGATTCTATGGCAGTCGATGAAGGATGGATGAATCCAGAATATCTATACGAGACTCCGACAGGTCTGAGATAGAGACTTTCACCGAGTTCCCAAATCAGTTCCTCAGTCCGTATTAAACTATCGTATATTCACATGAACGAAATGAAGCATGTCTACATCCACGTACATCCACATCCCCGTGGTTTGGCCACCTAAGGCTACAGAGGTAAGCGAATCATAGCCGGTCATTACCTTTATGCTTCTATCGGTCACCAGCCAAAGTCACCAAACCTATCTCCTTCACATGCCAGTTGGCAAAAAGAAAAAACGGATGCCCAAAAGCGGTGTATCTTCTCACATTTAACCCAGATGTACGGGAAGAACTTCCGTCCAAAAACACGGCCAGACTCCAGTAGGGCAGCATAGCAAAATCTAGATCATGAATCGCTACTTTCACCGGGGATCCTCCAGTAACTTAATCCGAGTGGTTGCTTCTATAGAAAACCTTACTCAGCAATCGGAAATTACGATAGGCAGTGCAGTTCGTGGTTTCATCGCTTAATTTACCACATGTCGAGCCCCGCTATTACGCCGGTGCTCTGGTTTGAGACTTTGAATATTGCTTAGTTGTTGATCTCTTCATGGTTCTTTGTTATTCCTGAGTCCTGAGGTTGCCCTCCGGACTACTTTTGAGATATTGAGCATCAATTGGGACTTCTTTTTTACTCTACTCTGTATGTATACTGTACACTGATGAGACGAATATGTGGAGTTAAGCGTTGTATCAAATGGAGTCAGGGATCCAGGTAGGTAGAGAGGTGCGTATGTTGTGGCCGACGTAATGATCGAGTGATGCGTGGAATTCCAATCAATAAACGTGGGAATTTATCGAATGATTCGCATGCCTTATGGATAATAAGGAATTGAGTTTTACAGGCTACACAATGGATTCGTGGCAGTCGGTAACTCGAGAAGTCGTATTGTCAATTAGACAAAAGAGATTTTTTAGATTTTTAGATTTTTTTTCTCAGCCCCTGGCGCAGGCCCTAAATGCAGGCCAAATTGCATGGGCGTCGGATTCCTTGCGGGTTCCTGGGACTACTGCAAGGGCAAGCGAGCCCTTATGGATACTCACATGTGTCTATTCCATAAGGATTGCTGTCCTATGGCGTAATGTGTAAAGAGTTTTTGCGGGATTTACATGATTATTCGATGCAATTAATAATTGAAGTACAGGATGTCAGGAACTCACAACTCACATGAAGTGGACTAAAACTCTTAAATTTTACACGACATGTGCAGTACACACATGTAAGCTGCAGTTGCAGCCGCTCTTCTCATCAGCCAATCTACTCAAAGTCACCCATAATAATTGAAACAGTGAACAGACTTTTCTATACGGCTGATCCTTGCTGAACGCACACTTCCGCTGCCATCCTAGATAATATCAGGTGAATATCGTCCCCGCTATCGAATTGCCCCCCCTATTGCAAGATATGAGCAGACCTTGTATTGATGTTGTTTAGAGAGGCTTTCAACGTTACCAGGTTGCAAAGGTCGAGAACAATTGGGACAATGATTCATTATTCGTGTAACAATGTTTACCCACTCCCAGTCTCCAACGAGTCCGAGGTTTTGGAATAATATCGATTCCGTGATTTATCCATTGCCATGGTATTACGGCATCTCCTTGGTCAAATGCTTCGATATGTTGAATTTTCTGATTGCGAGGTAACGACTCAAAGAAGTAATACATCGATACTCACATCAGCCGTTCATATCATAACTGGTCACTGCAGGAAAACACTTTCACGCACTCAATCTTTCAAGCACAAACACAGATAATTTGACAAATGACTCGAGTCCCAAGATTTTAGAGTCTAGAATACCTTGCCGTGCTCTTTCATTTTCGTTAAGAAGGAAAACACTGGCATCAAGAATTGCTATTACAGATATGAATCATGGAAACAAATATCGTGAAGTTCATTGGCTACTTGGATTACAAAGACATTCTCCACATAGAGACAACCACCAAATAAACTTTCACGTTTCCGCTACGCATGCCCTACGTATCGGTTGCCGTTAAGATTCAGGAACAAAACTGTACAATCCAATCAAAGCGTAGTCGCATCAATCCATTGACTCCATTCTTCCCACCAAAGGAAAATTCTCAATCTCGCCAAGGCTAGCTCTCCCGAGTCTCAGATGCCAGTAGCTTCCTGATGGGGTTTGGTGGCGTGTTTACGAATTTTGCCTGGCGTGGCCGCCTCCAATAGCGGAACGTGGAAAGGGTGCGGAGTATGCACCCAGAGAAGAAGCAAACGTTCTGGATGCATTTGTGTATTCGATTCCGATTGAACTACTTATGGATGACATGACTCCACAATTGCCGTAGCTTGGGCTCAGCGAGCCTGAGCTAAAGCGTAAATGTCCGCGCTGGCGTTTTCCCTGATTGAATCATGGTACTCTAGTCGTGTCCCCTGAATTCACACTCCGTCGTCTGTCTATATAATCCGCTGTACCTCCATTTGTGTTTCTTTCTTTTCTTCATCCACGACGTTGTCAACAAGAGTTCACTCATTCCTTTAAGTTACTCAAACATTCGATCTGAGATCGCACTTGACTTTACAGTCACTTCACAGCTTCCACAGTCAGCTCAACAGCAAAACTTGTCTCTACGACACCAGAACTTTTCAGTCTTGACGACTTTGACAATATCAATCTGCAAATTCGATCCAAAACTCTCATTGCCAAATTCAGCAAACAGTTTAAATTGACCAACTTGAAGTAAAGCCTAGTCTTACTTTACCCCAACCAATCCTTACAAAGTTAAAAAGTTTTTACAAACAAATCACTCAAAATGCAATTCGCTACTTCCATCCTTGCCGCTTCCGCAGCTCTCGCTACCATCGCTTCTGCCGGTACCGTGCACTTCGTCAACCAAGACAGCACCACCCGTACCTTGGTCTTCACTCCTACCTCTGGCTGTGCCGCCATCGATTCCCTTACCGTTTCCGGAGATTCCACTGCCGACCAAACCTTCCCTACCGGCTGGATTGGCAACTGGTACTCTGTCTCCGAAGGCGCCGACAACACTTCCGGTATGCTTGGTGAAGTCTGCTTCGATTCCTGGGGAGGCATGACCTACTTCGATGTTTCTGCTATCGTCAACCCAGATGATGTTAATGGTGTCAAGGAGATGTTCCCTTTGAATACCAACACTCCTCTCTCTGGTTGCCAAACCTTCCCTTGCGACAATGCTTACAACCTTCCCGACGATGTCCAAACCCAAGCCACTGATTCCGATCAGCTCGTCTGCCTCATCGGTAACCTCGCCACCACCAAGCGTGAGGCCAGAGCCAAGGTCGGCAAAGAATTCGTCACCGGTGGAGGATCTGCTTAGATTCCTCGCTCCTTCATTCTTTGTTTTGGTAGTCGAGCAGGTGCAAGATATGTACATACCGACCGGTCTCACTTACCAACGCATACATACGTTACATACATACGAAAAGAAAAGAAACAATGTACGTCAGCGCCGCTAAAGCGTGCTGCGATGTGGCATACGAAGTTTATGATTGTTCTATCATGAGGATATATAAAAGGATACACGGACGGACAGGACGGAACGGACCTCCTGATTGGACAGGCTGGACTGGATATTTGGATATGGTTGTGGTGTATTGGCGTGGGATTACCCTTTTATTTTTGGGAACCCTTTCTTATTATTTTGGAAGCTGGTGATTCGTTTCGATTCGTTTCACTCGCTTCTTACATAGACTTTTCTTTTTTATCACTCACGACTTCAAAAGTTTATGGTTTTTCAGATGGTGGTTTGGTGGTTTGAGGAGATGGGATGAGGGGATGAGGGGACGATTTTACTTCTAACTTCTTTCTATCCACTTCTTGGATACGACTAAATTATTCATTCTTTTGATCACACCTCTTTTTCTGTATATGTGCTTTTCATGTGTCTGTGAGTGTGTCTGTGAGTGTATCTGTGTGTTTTTTGTCTGTGTGTAGTGGGAAACCCAAATCCAATCAGACAAAATGAAACGAAGTGAAAGGACGAAGATGAAACTCGACCTAGGCCATTAATTACCCCACCAGTTCCAAGTGTCTACAAAAGTGGGATGAGAGAGAATACCAGGAAGAAGCTTTAGATATTTCTTGGATTCTTGATTCCGCTCCTCCGATCCGAACCCCGATGCTCATGCTCATACTTCGGAGTTTGGAATTTCGAGTTTGGACTTTGGACTTTGGAGGTTTCCACTGTTATTTTTTGGTGCGGGTGCCGGTGTGTGTGTATATTAGTTATTACTTAGGTAAACATCCAAGTTTGAAAGGGAAAAAAAAAGTTATTACTGATAGTTGAGTTAATAATATAATTACCGGTAACTTATAGTACAGTATCACATATTTCCATAATCCATATTTGATAAGTCGGTACTCAATCATGAGATTGTAAAATCTTTCCTACTATTTACACAACATCGTTGTGAACATTTCGATTCTGTAACTCCTTCATAAACGTATAGTCATTCAACCGCCTCCGTTTCGTTTCTAATTTCCGTGCAGAAAAGAGTGACGCCACTAATCGAGTCGATAGCTAGTTGGGTATATATACTATTTCTGGATCATCACATGCCCTCGAGAGTGATCACTAATCTACACTTTAGTAGGAAATTTGGGAAATGCTTTCTAGCACTCCAAGTTATAGATGCATAGCCAATCAAGCTCTCGATCCCTCCCCCTCGAGCCGGCCCATGAAGGGAATCTACGGCTGACCTTTGGAACAAATGGACCCCGAAAAGCTCTTCGGATCTTTCGGGCTATAATCCACGAAGGGTTATGAGCTGAAAACAGACACTATATCACTGCGCCACAAGCACGAACCGGGCTCACAGCGGTGATGAAAAGAGTGACACCGCCAACGGAGGCGACAGCTAGTTAGGTATATACATTATTATCTTTGGATCATCACAATTTCATATTCTACAATTGATTCAATGTCAGCGAATTCACAAAAGTGAAGTGTGAAGTATCGTACCATTCATAATCACGTTCAAATCCACATCACCTTCCTTCACCCTCACTAAATCATTTATCGATACCTATATCTTTTTACCCATACCCCGCTCCCTGTCTGCGACTTGTTCTGCACTCTCCTCGTCGTCCGAGTCAGTTAATAATGATGATGATAATAATGTCGTGCTTACATCGTCCAGATATTCATGTTCATTTTGGATATCTGTGGAGAGAGGGTGGGCTTGAATTACCACTTTCAATCGATGAGGCAAAAGTCTTTTCTATTCGTCTGAGTGTTTGATCATGCCTTTGCTCTCGAACATTTCCTTGATTCTATTAGTAGTCTTTAATCTTGCCACATTCTTTGGTGGTCTGTATAGCCCCTAACCTAATCACTGCAAGATCAGCAAAAGCTTCTTGTAAAGGGTCTGTGAATAAAACTATGATCCTTCACAGACTCTTTTTATCGTAATTCAAAGGCTGCTCCCCTTCGGACACGCTGCTCTTCAACAAACGCTAAAGATCCTAAATAATGCGTTTCTCGGTAGGGGTTCAATAGGGGTTGCTAAAACAATTCATGATATACACGAGAGAGCTTGTGTAAATTAAAATCTATTTGTGAGAGTGTGAATAGCTTTAAAAGTAGTGGAAAATCCTGGTTGTTTGATTTGAACATTATAATAAGAGGAGGCATGCTTTTTTTTTCATATTATATACAATGGTGATAGCTTCTAGAAATCGTATTGTTGGAAAAATTGGGATGAAAAGGCCTCTTTGCTTGTGTGCCTTTTTGGTGGTGTGGAATATCGACGTCGCTATGAAATATATAGGAAACTAGACAAAGTGAAATGGTTGTTAAGTTATCAAATGTAAGTAATCAATGGACTAACCGGTTAAAATAAACTGTTAGTGGATGCAATGGAACAGATGATAAACCTGGATTTGGATTATGGGGTATTGGGGATATTGTGTCAGTGATTTGTGATAATCTTCGTTAAGTTGTAGAGTATATACTAACTAGGTGGTTGACTACTATATAGCATGGAGACGGGAGATGGGAAATGGGAGATGGGGAATGCAACGCCTGAGTAAGAAATAGAAATCAATTTGTGGTCTGGTCTGGAATCGAGGTTTAGATGTTTGACGAACGGAGGGGTTGCAACTACCGAGGGATGTGGGACTTTAGAGAAATGGATAGATTGAGTTGTGCTTGTGGGATTGTGGTGAATTTTGGATAGATAGGTGGATAGATGGATCATCTCGAAGGGGTAAGAAATAGAATGATAGGATGGGTTCGATTGAATTTTGGAAGAGTTGAGGGGTTTGGGGGCATGATATTTGGTTTGACATTCGAGCTCTGATTCTCTTTGATATACCAGTGAGGAGTGTGCGTAGTACGTATAGATTGATGGGATATGGTAAAAATCGACTTATAATCAGCAACATCCTTTGAAATATTAGTTCGGATATTGTGAGAACTGTAGTGATGAGGTCATTATAGGCCATCCGAACAATGGAATAGGAGATTCGATGTTAGATCATGGGAGAATGAATCTGTTTTGAATTTTGGAAGTTGAGAAGTGTTTTGTTGGTTCACGTACTGACTGGTTGTGTTGCTATCGAAGTGCTTCATGACGTTGGATATGAGAGGGACTTAGTAGCTTCAATTCACTTACTTACTTCCTTGTGATTGTGCTGTAATTGTGCAGTTGAACTTCTTTTTGGTCTTGTGGTTCCTCGATAGCGTTTTTAACTGAGAGAAATTGCCTGGAAATAAGGCATAGTTGGTTGTAGTGGAGCAAGCTCACATAGTTTTGGACTTGTCTCGAGTGGGAGTCGAATTTGGGGGTGTTAGATGGCGATTGTTGGATTGCCTGAAAAGAGACAGATCATTTCATTTCGTTTCTCAATTACCAGCGTTCGGATGTGATAACCGTGAAAAGTCACTTTGTGCATTTCATAGGGGAGTGAGGATTGTATTGGCATGACTGGTGTGGTAGAGGAGAGACGAGGAGAAGAAACAAGAAGCGAAGGGACGGAAATCATATTAGAAGAAATAACCCAAGTGACATTTAAATTTAAGAAGCGTTTTATAAAGAAGGATAGTCCCCAATTATACATTCCAATCGCTCAATCTACCCGAACTCCACGCGCAATTCGTGTATCACAGTGCTTGGTGGGAACTAACACGCCGTCTAGGCCAAAAACTTCTTTCGCCATGAACACAACACCGTTAAATGAACAAGGGAAACGTTGAATCCTCCTCCCTTGCTTTACCTCTCCTTGCGTAAAATTCACCCTAATTGATACGTCGCCCCTCGATGATTCGCTCGTCATCAGTAACATGGGATTCCCAAACCTTAGCATAACATGAACAACCGCGCCCGTCAATACTCTGATACTTAACAATGTCTTCCCCTCGCTCCCGCAGTATATCTTCGACGCTGCTGCAGAAATCGCTTCCACCTTTTAATATGTCCAACAGAAACTCATAATACAGCTGTCTACCGTATTTAGGAGGGAAATAAAAGCATCTATGCAGATGCTGGAGATACAGCAAGGTATCATTAGGTATATAATTCAAATCGAAGGCAGTGCGAAGACCTTGGGTGATCCAGCCAGCAGCGATGGCGGGGCTCTGCTGTATTTCATCGCATACAAATTTAGCTATGTCTATGCCTAAACGTTGCAAAGTGGTCCTAAACCGGAAGAATGCTACTGATGACAGTAGGAAAAGTGTCGTTGTTGTATCCTAGTGCTCTGCTTCGAGATTCTGAGAGATTGTAGTAGGCAGCATTGTTGAAGAGCTATGAAATCCAAACCGTAACTTATCATGCAACGTACAAGATGTGTTTGATCAGGTTCACTGATTTACCTCACGAGACAAAGCCCTATGTCTAGCACGACCCACTTTCTGTTATATGTGAGGACAAGGACTAAAAAAACGATCAACCATATCTATGTCCTTGAGCTCTATTGCAGAAATCGGCGCACGCAAGAAATAGTTACTTAGATTGGAGGTTAGAATCAACTGATCTTGAAGCATTGAAGCAGTCTAACGGAGAAGTTTTCGGTCAGCCGAGCGCTAACGATTGGCTACTAAACACTTTGTGCTTGATAGCTGACACATTCCTCTCACTCTGGAAGAAGTTCGATCTTCGCTGACTTCGAACTGCTAGAGAAAAATTCCGAGGACTTCGATGCGAATATCGCAAGGCACTAGGACCCGATTTTTACTGTGTGAAAAGCCGAACTCTGCTCTTTCGATTACTGAAAGACCCCATTCCACATGCATATGACCTGAGATCACTTTCAATACATGTCAGATGTATGATCGACCCAAACTCCCAATGACAACGCCTGGAGAGATTTTCAATTTAATTGTTTTGCATATTCCGAGCTTCCAAATCAGTTCCTTCATTGACGGGAAATTTACATCTTGATAATTGCCCAGCAGATGCTGCTATCTAGAAATTGCATTAGCATGAGATATATCGAGCCGCTCGAAGCTGTCTCATAGATCATCCAGGGTGGGAGGGGCGTCGTTAATAAAATCTATGTAGTTGTTCGACCAGCTCTAATCAGCTGTGGTAGAAACATTTCCGAACATGAAGGTAAGAAAGGCGTACCACCAAAGGGGTTCTGCCATAGTAATCAGTATCACGTGGAGAAGCAAGACCTTCATCGAAGAGATTTCGAGTAGTATCTATGCGCCCATTCCCACAGAGTCTGGAGATTGTCGAATCGTCCGGAACAGCTCTGTATGCTGTTAATTAGGGTTTGAAAGCCCTACACGACTTTGAAAGAGCAATTCTGAAATTGGTGCGCGACTTATAAGTGTCGTCTGCAGACAACAAAGTAGCGATGCAGATATTTGTTGTTTCAAAACGTGTGTTAATGGTAGAGAGCTGTGCTCTACATTATCTAGAAAGACAGACTTTCTCCGTAGGCTTCCCTCAGTGGGATTTTACAATGTAGAAAATGCTAAATTCATAGCTCTCTCAAAGCCGAGCCTCATGACAGGATTTTTCGTATTGCATACTAGAGCTCGAGCGTCCACTTTTAGTGCATCGAAGTGAACTTTACTGTCTGGTGGATCTCTTGATTTGGCTTCAGCAGTTTTCGAGGCCAGCTTTTGCAGATCGAGCTTAATGATATCTACCATACTCATGAGCTGCTATTGAGATTTATAAGTTTGCATGGACAGAAGTCTAGTTATGTCAGGAACTTTTCAACACTCAACCAAGGAAGTACTGGCTGAGAAGAGTTCTGGCGAGCCAGGACTAAGCTCAACTTCGTGCTGTTCAATCTCGACCATAATGCTTGTGGCTTCTCCGTCTTTATTACTCCCTTAATGGCGCGCCGTCTTGATCAACAGGATAGAATCTGTATCTGGGAATCGATCTTTTGACTTGAATGATTGAGAGGTTCAAGAACTTCAGAGCAAATCCCTAGAGCCTCAGTTACCGAGTTAGAGTGATGCATGACCTAGTTTTCCTCTAACTTTATATCATCAAAAACGTTTGATATAGCGTGCAAATCTTTACATATCATTTGAACCTCATGAGGGGCTTCCTTGAGACATTCCAAGAGTGCACAGGCTCTGGATACTATCTGCGAGCTGGGTGGCAAAAGCAAGAACGGAGAGCACGCTCGATACTCTAGCAAGTACCTTCATACTTTTAGTAAGTCTCGGAGTGATTCGACAATAAATAGAGATGTTTCAGTCACTCTTAGAACCGAAAGAGCTCATGTCAAATTTCATAGTAAATTAAGTGGACTGAACTGCGACCATGGATAGTCATAGTAAATGGGGAGAGAGACCAGGCTTGATGTAAAGATCCAACAAACAGTCCAGTGGATGCATACCCGCCTCTCACATATGACTAGCCATTCATTTACCGGTGATAGTTGCACAAGAGAAGGCTCAGTGATGCAGAATACGTTAGCACGGTTGCGAATATTTGAGCACCAATCAAGATTATATAATCAAGGTCCAAACGAATGAAGAGCCTGGAAGCCTTGCTCTCAAACGAGTAAACTTTGAACAATCAACATATTATTATCATTACCACTTTGCAAAAAAAGACTACAAACTTCATTCATGTATTATTATTCGCGATAAAGTGCTGCAGGACGACGGGCTTTAGGAGAAATGAAAAATCAACCAAGGTTATGCAAGTAACGGTACAATCTTTCTCCAAGATTTCGCCGCTTCTCAACAATCGCACATGCCACCGTTTCGACATCGCAACAGGCTCATTTCGAGACGATTGCCCCCCTAGATCCTTCGATATATTCCCGTTCACTCCAACGGGCTGAATTTTAAAAGCAACATATGCCATTGGCAATACTAGTCACAGCTCATACACTATCTTGGAATCGACAACAAGCAACATCTATGGTGGTATGTGATTTTGTATACCGCGACACCCAGTATCTATCATCTACCTACATGCCCCTGCGTATGCCGATACTTCTTTCAGAATAGCGACGATAGTTTTCTATGTGATGGCTTCAATTATTATTCATATGGTTAGCTTGAATGGCTGAAGGTTGCTTTCACCCCTCACTAATAGTTGAACCTGCGGATTGATGGAAGTAGCTGATATTTATCGGCATGGGCAAACCACAGGATTATTTGTGAATATGCCATACCTAATGAGTCCTTGATATGCTTGAACGAATTCTCTACACGCCAATTCCGACATCAGCACTTTTGATATCTGCAAGACGTCAAACAGTGGTTGCTATTTTAACAAGGCTGAAGTTGGCACATGTCTTACCGTTATAAACCTCCCTGGATTATGATTAGGTCTTCTACGGTCCTATGCTGGTTGGATCTATTTGATTCAAAACAAGAACTGGTCTACAAATATTGGACATTTAACATGGCGGTTGTTGCTGGGTGATTTGAAGCACTCGTTATCCCTGCCCAAATACTGAGTCTCCTCACAAAGCTCTAACCTTTGACTGCTGCCCCAACAGCGATATCAATCCATGACTCTATGAAGATACTTGGGGTTCCAGTCACTTATGATAGATGTTATCATCATTCACATCCATTACTAGAACGACCCTGCAGAATAGTACAAGAATCCAAGAACTCCACAATCAACAACAGCGAAGCGCTACCAGAACACCGTCTACCCTTCAACTACTGGGCTGGCTATCTTTGCAGAAAGGTTTCGAGGGAGTTAGCTCCTAATCACACCAGGGACGTGGTCTGCACACATTGCTGGGAAATATTCGAGGGTTAGAATCCCTTGAGCCTTGTGTAGCTCATGCAGAGGCGGACTCTATTGGCACAGCCATCTTGACGATAATTTCTTTACTTTCTCTTGTTATGTTTGCGTATCAACGCGTTGTAGATAGAACTTTGCATCCTTTACGTGACTTCGAAATTGTAAACGCGATTTGGATACCGATGCATGGAATTCGGAAGGAAGGACACAAAGCTCGGTAATCTGCTCTGCTCTGCTCACTCGGTGTCAGTATCGGCATCGGACGATTCATTCAAATCTTTCAACTCTAAAGAACAACGAGTGTGCAGTGTTCTTGCTACAATCGTGGCTTATTTTGCACCTTCACGGATTATGGAGTCCCGATGATACGGTTAGGAACACCATTATCAGACTCGACTCAATTCAGCACGCACTACAATCAACACCAACCACCACCACAACAAATAGGCAAGTCATACAATCAGATATCTAGGTAATGTAACACCAAAATCCCTCCCAATTTTTTATTTCCTCATCGTCTTATACTTGTCAATTGTTTCAAAGTTCTCATCGTTATTTTCTTTTAAATTCATTTCATTTATTCAACTCCACTCAACTTTTCTCTCTTAACGTCTATTTGTGTCGCATTGTATGGTTTAATGCCAATCCATCGACTCAATTCTCGCTAAGCCTAAAGAAGCGCGCCACTTTAGCAAAATCATCGACATTGCCTCAATTATGCCTTCAACTCCACAACCAAAAGAACACCCTCCTGCTCGAGATGCGATCGCGCTCGAGATGAAAGACAGCTGGAGCCCCGGTGACGATCGCAGAGATAGAGGTAGAGTCGACCGAGGAGTTATTGAAAGACGGTCGAGAAGATCAAGGTCTCCCACGTCACGTCGGCCGGACGCCGACAGGACACCCAATACAAGAGATCGCAGCACTGATAGGTCCAGGCCATCGCAAGAAGTTGAAAAGCCAGATCGTAGTCCAGACCGCAGAAGGCCATCATCCCCCCGGCCAGGAAAAGATACACAAGAAGACGTATTGAAGCGCAATCAAGGCAGGGAACTACTATTGGAGACGCGAGGCTCAGAAATAGTAAAAGGAAACACAGCCCATTCCCCTCAACAATTAAAACGAAGAAAGAGTCGCAGCCCATCGCCGAGTCGCAACCAACAAAAGAAAATTCGAAGGAATTCTCGCAGTCCAGTACGGCACAACGGAGCTACGAAAGGGTCCCGGCGAGATAGGAAGCGACGAAACCGGTCTACATCACAACATCGACATCGACAATCCGAACCAAACAGGAACAATCAACGCGAGGAAGGAAACCCAAGAAATCGTAGAGATTTTGGGAAAAACGATAAGCGTGGGCGATCTCCTGGCCAAAACCGCGATAAATTTGAAAAGTCTCGTCCCTCACCCGCCCTGGACTACGACGATCCACCCACGAATCGTAATCAACCCCCCAACAAAATTGATGAGCAAGAACAAAAGGACGGAGGAAACCCAGCACCAAATCTGACTGAAAATAAGGAAAGGAAGCGAGACGTTTCCCCATACTCGAGCCGTCGATCCCCAGAGGCAGATAAATACGAACATAAAAATCGCGGTCGTCGTCAATCCCCTCGTGCACCGAAAGGGCCAAAGGGAAATCGGAGACGTTCCCCAAAGCGAGAGAAGGGACGGCCCTCACGAGACGAATATCGCCCTAACAATAAATCTCGAGGTCGACCTACATCGGCAGCTTCAGGAGCGAATAGTATTGAGGTCAAATCGGATAAGATGGCTAACAGAGGATTCTATGGTAATCAGCAAGGGTACAATCCAAACCAACAAATGCAGGCTGCATTTCCTCTAAAACCACAATTCAATCAAGTTCCTCAAGGGCCTCAAGCTGATCCACGTCAATTTTCACAATCTCCACAACATCAAATGACCCCAAATTCATATCATGGTTCACCTCAGGCACAATCACCTTATTCTTCCGGGCGGGGAAATTGGAATGGCTCGCAGCAACAACAGTTTTCGCCCTCTTCGTAAGTTTCATTATGCTAAGACCAATAATTTTCTAATCTGACGAGACTTGCAGGCAATTCCAACAAAACTACCAGCAGCAACCGGGATATGCTACTCCTACTGGCCCACAAAGCCAAATCTATGGCAACCAAGCTCAATCCCCTTCTCATCAAGGGCCTCCTACGGGGCCAATGAACAATAACTTCAGAGGCAACCAACGCAATTTTAGAGCGAACAATTTCAACCCCCGAGGTAGTCGTGGCAACCAGTTCAATCCTCAATGGAATCCTCCTTCTGGTCCCTCCGGCGCCAGTCGCGCCCAGTTTACCAATTCTGGTAATGTCACACCCCAGCAAATGTCACCGCAACAACAGTTTCCACAGCAGAATTCATTTGATTCAGGTGCAATATCAATGCAGAACCAGGTGGACGAAAGCGAAGACTTATTTAGACCTTCAAAAGACCTTCAGGCTGAGGATACTAGCAAAAAGAATGATGAACAAATGCCTCCTCCAAATCGACCACCGCCAACAGGGCCTCAAAGCCAACAGAACTCCTCGAAGTTTAGTTTTGCTTTCAAAGGTCCAGCTAAAGCGGCAACCACTCCGAAGCCAGAAATCTCCCAAAAGCTCAACGCTGTACCAATCAAGCGAGATGTGCAAAATAGTCCTCGTGGCCCTGCAGCGACAAGGAACATTCCTACAGAGCCAGCATCTGCCAGAGCACAACACGCATTCCGCGAACCGCCGCCTCCTGTCACGCGTAAGGTTAAGAAGATTATGCAACGTTTAAAGCCAAAGCCACAGTTGTTACCCGAGTACAAGGCGTCAGATTCGGTGTACTATCGAAAACCTGGTAATGAATCTGTGGTAGGATCTGGGACTTACGGTAAAGTGTTCAAAGCTATCCACGTCTACACCAAGAAGTTAGTCGCTCTGAAAAAGATACGCATGGAAGGAGAACGCGACGGGTTTCCTGTGACTGCAGTTCGAGAAATCAAATTGCTACAATCCTTGAACCACCCAAACATCGTCACCTTACAAGAGGTAATGGTGGAGAAGAACGATTGCTTTATGGTTTTCGAGTATCTATCACACGATCTTACGGGCTTGCTCAACCACCCATCCTTCAAGTTGGACGCAGCTCACAAAAAGCACCTTGCTAAGCAGCTTTTTGAGGGTCTTGATTACCTCCATCGACGAGGTGTCTTACACCGGGACATTAAAGCAGCAAATATTCTTGTTAGTGATGAAGGGCAATTGAAATTGGCAGATTTCGGGCTGGCTCGATTCTACGCAAAGCGAAGACAGCTGGACTATACCAATCGTGTTATTACTATCTGGTATCGTTCACCAGAACTTCTCCTTGGAGAGACGCAATATGGTCCTGCAGTGGATATTTGGAGCGCAGCCTGTGTATTGGTTGAAATTTTCACTCGCCACGCAATTTTTCCTGGAGATGGTGGTGAAATCAGTCAACTCGAGAAAATTTATGCTGTGCTCGGAACGCCAAATCGAAATGATTGGCCTGGCTTAGTAGATATGGCATGGTTCGAACTTCTCAGACCATCTGCTAAACGATCCAATGTTTTTGCAGAGAAATACAAGGAACGTGTTACGCCAGCCGCGTTTGAACTTCTAGATGCCATGTTTCAATATGACCCAGCCAAACGACCTTCTGCTTCTGATGTTCTTGAGCATCCATATTTCACGACGGAAGAGCCAACGCCAAGACAGGCTATTGAGTATGTTATTTCCTTGCTTGCAACCTCCTTTTACAGATGATCATTAGCTAACACCATGAAATAGACTCAAAGAACTCAAAGGCGACTGGCATGAATTCGAATCCAAAGCGTTGCGTAAAGAGAATGAACGCAAGGATAAAGAAGCGCGAAGAGCGGCCCAAAAGGAAAAGGAGAAGAAAAGAACTGCGGAGAGTGAAGCATCTTCTGATAGAGACCCAAAGCGTGTAATGATGGCACCCCCAGATATACCACCGCCATCTGCCATACCTAAAAACCAGGAAGTTGTCGCTTCAAGCAACTAGACCGTTTCCACTACACTCCCCACATGGTAGGGATGAGAAAGTTCACAAAAAGTCGCTTACAGGATTGTACATTTGAAAGAAGCGCTTTTGGCATTCAGGAACCAGGTGGAATAAAGCATTTGTAATATTATTTATATTCATAACTTAATGGGACGCGAAATGCTCTTCATGGGATGAGTTTCAGATGAGAAGTCTAGGAGATGAAAGTGGAGTAAGAGCGGGCGTTCGGTGATGATGAACGGGTAGGAGAAATCCATAATTATCTTCATAACAGTGCTCTATGCATTACGAAAGCGAATTGAATGTCCCTTTCCAGTTTTTTTACTTTCTTTGAGAAGGGGATGCGTCGTGGATGAGGATGAGGATTTCTTGTAGTATAGATGCGAATGCGACTATATTCAGATATCATGTCTTGTAGTGCTTCATGTTGATGTGAATGACATGTGAGACTACATGATGGTACTTCAATTCTTTCATCGATTTTATCACATACAATCGTGTCGGGGCACATTCCTTCTGATTAGATAGGTTCATTTAGCGCTTGACGGATTTAGATACATAATATCTTTCCATCTTTTCTCTTCCTTCTTTCGCTAACTACAGTCTAGGGATGGAAGCTTGATATGAGGGTCAGTTGAAAAGATTTGAAAAGGCCCAAACGACTGATGAACCCTCGGAGCTTTATAACCAGTTCGATCATGTAATAATAAGATGTAATTTGAACAAGAATCCTAGATTTAGAGAGTATTGCCAATATTCAAAACTCTAATTCTTGAAAAGACCACCGGCATTGATATGTCATGCTGATATAATATAAAATGATGCTGCAACTTGAAAAGACCGTCTTTTCACAACTGTAGTACAGTGGTGTCCACTCTTTCCTCTGCTTCATTAATTTCACCCCTTTTATGCACAGATACTTTTCTCGTTACTTTTTCTTTTCTGTTTTTCTTCCTGGAATACATATTAGCCTTAGGTTTCTCAAATTCTTACTACTGCACCGGTTCAATGATTGCTTACCATTTCTCTTCATTTTGTATTGTTTCTGTTCTACGCCATGGGATGTGAAGACAGCTTTCCTGTAATTTCATAGAGGATAGGGATGATAGGAAGAATAGAGGAGGGGAAATCATTTCGATTCTTTTTCTTGTCATTTACTATGCGCATCTGGCAAAGGAGGACAGCTACTAGGTAGCTGATGGAAGCGAGGAGAACGAACGAGATTATGGGAGAGTGAGGAAGTAAAAAGGGGGTGACTTGAAAAAAGAAAACGAGAGAAGAGAACTCACATCGTACACAGCTAAGAAGCGAAACTGGGTCGGGTGATAATGGTATGTTATCTACGAGTATGTTATTTTATGTATTGACTTACCAATAGAAATATTCGAGGAATTTCAAATTGAGAGATTGAAAGGCGGAGAGTTGATTTATCGACTTCTGATTCGATATATTTCCTCTGGTAAATGAACTCGGACTTGAAATATGCAAAGTCAACAAAAGTAATACAAGCAAGCAAACAAAGTCGTTTGGCCTTGTTGATCGCCTAGGTGACCGCGGATGAAACCAGAACATGGAACCTTCTAGTCGCGCAAGCAACATGTACATAAAATTACTCGTATCGGCCGGGTATCTCATTCTAGAGTACAAACACAAGCACGCTTCCTCGAGTTTTCAATCCTCGAATATTTCTTCGAGACTTTGCCTACACAGAAAACGCCTCGCAGCAAGCAAAAACTCAAAATGTCGCATCGACGTACTAACAACTCGACGAAAGCCGAGATCGTCACATCTCAAATCTTTGCATCGGGAACATTCAAAAACGTTTGGGTAGTTTATTCACCTCTCAATACTCTCCTTTAGAATATCCATGCTAACTTCCTCCTAGGCAGGCCACTACACCGAAGGCGACCGCAAAGGCCAACCCTGCGTATCCAAAGAATTCAAAACCGGCTCCGTATACGAAAAACACTATTTCGACGAAGAGCTCGAGATTATCCGACGCACGCAAGAAATCGTCGATGACTTCCACACGGCGAGCATTATTCCCGGGCGAGAGATCATCGTCAACACGCCTGCAATCTGGACGTATGAGAATAGTGCGGGAACAAAGGCCGGACATAAATGTTTGGTGGAGCCGATGATTGAGAATTTCGAAAAGTTTAATAGTAATACCGGGTGGACGGGACAGGATACGGTGTGGAATGATGCGATGCAGGCGCTGAGTCACTTCTCATATCACGATTCTGAGAGACGCTTTTTGTTGTGTGATTTGCAAGGGGGTTTGTATAGTGACGGGTAGTAAGTATCTTTCCTTCTACTGTTGACATCTTATTCCTTGCTCGTCTTTTTCAGTAAAGACTATATCAACTGGTGTGGGGATCTCCTAACACTCCAAATTAGCATTCTCTCAGACCCAGTCATCATGTCTCAAGCACATGATTGTGGACCTGCGGATCTGGGAAACGATGGAATCAAATCGTTTTTTGAGAGACATCGCTGTGGGCAATTCTGCGATCGAGATTGGGTTAAGCCTACTCTCACGGGGAGAGCCCCCATCCCGATGCGTCAAGGAACTACGATGGAGTGTCCCCCAACTCGTTATGATCGTAATCCTCTGTCCAGATTAAGAGAGTATTAGTGAATGAATTGATTAGTGGAGTTGTGCTTGAATAATCACGATTAGCCGGGGAAAGCGAGCTTTAGAAAGCAAATTTCCTCCATCTTGTAGCTTTAGCAACGAATGGAAAGAACATTATACCACTGTACCTCCTTGATCAATGTGACATATTGTTCCAAGATTAGAAGCAAATGATGAGACACAAGAAGAAAGTCTCCTTTCGAGATCTGACGTGCATATGGCAGGAATCTAGATTTATTACAGGATGTCAGACCGCATGAGTCCACTGTGACGGTGTATATTCCTCTTGATGCTTGTTGGGGGCGTGTATGCAGGAACTTGAAAAGGGGTGGGTGAGCCTGTTAGCAAGTAACAGCTTAGCCCCCACCACACCGGATATATCCCATCTTGCCTGAGCCAAGAGTTTTTTCATTGAACAGTAGACTTCCAAGTTGAGAATTCAAGAGAGAAAAAGTAGAAATAGATGTACCCTCAAAGCAGTCGGAAAAATACGAAACGGATGAATGAATCTTCAGAAGATAATGCCGCACAAAAGAAGACATCGAAGTGCTTGACACCTATCTAAAAATTAGCAAGCATACAGATAAACCCCCGCCCCCAAAAAGAACTACCTTGCTACTATCAACAAACCGAAAGATGATCGGTAATCCGTTTCAAATTCATGCGGGAAGAGATAGACAAGAGTCATCCTGCATGGAGAACACTGCGTCTATCATGCTTGGGGTGAGGGGGGGGGGGGGGGGGCGGCACACATTGTATAAACACTGGCGCGAAGTACCCCGGCAATACTACTCTGAAAATCACACTAATCAAGTCACGGACGAGAACCAATACCGTATAAGCGCCCATCCATAATTTGCGCATGCCGATATATTCACCTGCATGTGCGTGCTATCTACAACAGAGCGGTTGCATTTGCCAGGGTGGTGGAGACAATATTTCTCAAAGGGTGAATCCGCGCCAAGAGTACTACTCTGTATCTGGTAGTTTATCGCTAACGTCTGCTAAGCCAATCATTTGAGTTTAACCGGTCGTTGTGTCCCGACACTTTGGTACCGAAGTCTGCGGCACCTCGGAACAGTTCGTAAGAATTAGAAAACCATAAAAATAAATATAGGCTCGTTATCAAATCTTAGACCCTTTCAAAACCAAAATAATGATGTTTCCCTAATAAAATCATCTTTATAAGGAACTTCAAGGAGAATTATTACTTTGTTCTGATATGGAAAAACTGATTGAGGTGTACAATTTTGATGTTCCACTTCTTCTGGGTATTGCGATGGCACTTCGGCACTGATGAGATTTGGTTTACAGGCCAATTGTTGGCTATGCGTTTCAGAAAGAATAGATTGTTGCGAGATAGATAGCTGTAGATTCTGCGGATAAATTGAACCCCTGTTACTTCATCTCTTTAGGGCAATGGGTCACATACATCACATGAAAACCACCATACAATCATCTTCAATTCTATTTCGAGGGTTATTCCATGATGCTTCTTATCGGCCTCGATATAGCGCCTATTTAGTTGTATGAGTTCTCCTCCTCAGTCCTAGTCTCCTATAATAGTATCAACAACACAACTGTTAGTATTATCCATGTTGTTGACTATAGAATCTTACAACCCTCGAGGTCATACCAACCGACGGAGTTATTGGGAGCTTGATAGGGGGCGGTAATAAGCGTTGAGACCGGACCCCCCCCCCCCCTTTGAAACAGCACAGCTGAATATATCTCTCCAACAACTCCCATATGCTTGTGTCTCCTTCACTTGAATTCATCACACAACATTCGCTTAGCTCCTTTCATTTTCCAGTTTTCCGTCATGTTGCGCCAAACATCTTTCCATTCTCATGCCTCCCTTTTGTTCACTGTTATTATTTTCGTCTTTCTGTTCATCGTGGTTAAATCTGACTACTTCATTGACTCTGGCTTCAGTGCCCCTTCTGTTTATCATGAAAACTGCAATGCAGTTCTGACACCTACCGAGCTGTCCAGCTCCCAAGTGATTGCCTCCTCACCCATATCAACCTCTACAGCTGCAGCTTTCCCTGAAAAGATATGGTACAAAGTCGGACCTCAAGGTGTTTCTGCCGAAGCTGAGAGCTTTAGAAATCATTGCCTTGAGCTAAGTCCTTCATACGAATACGAAATACTTGATGATGAGATGGCGAGCGCATACGTTTACAAATGGTTCTCGGATCGGCCAGACATCATCACCACCTACTTCTCACTCAACGTGCCGATCCTAAGAGCGGATCTACTGAGATACTTAATCCTATGGGCCGAAGGTGGAATGTGGATGGATCTAGACGTTTCGTGCGACGAAGTACCGATACATCGATGGGTTCTGAAAGAGTATCGAGAAGCCGCCAATCTTGTCGTCGGCTTGGAATTCGACTGGCCATGGGAGAATGACAACTTCTTACACGCCCAGTTTACGAGTTGGACGATAATGGCAAAGCCTCACTCTCCCCACATGATGCAGGTTATCGATGATATCTTGGTGGGTGTTGATGAGGTAGCACGACAGCACAATGTCTCGATCGATGGTATACAAATGTCTATGATTCCTCAGGTGGTAGATCTCACGGGCCCAAAGAGGATGACATGGAGCATTGTGAAGAGTTTGAATCGGATCCTTGAAAGGGAGCTCGACGACCGGGATATTACAGGACTGAGAAGTGCGAAGCTCGTTCACGATGTGCTGATATTACCGGGAAATGCGTTTGCTGCGAGTCAAAGTAACTTTCCAAAAGATCAAGGGCCGGTTCTGGTAACCCATCATTATGCGGGAACATGGAAGAACAAGCTGGGTGGGGAGGAAGGGAAGCCGTCGGTATGACCTGTTTTTCCACATCATGCGTTTGGTACGAGAATCAAGTATATAATAAAGCGGCAATTCGCGGAAGAGAATGAAGAATGGAGATCATAGAGAGATATCCACTAATATCTTCATCCACACGCGGCAGGAGCTGGAGTCTCCGAGGATATCTCCTGGAGGAGTTTAACGCTCATGTCGGGAGTGGTACCTCTTAGTTAAAAGAAAAAGATTAGCACTCCAACCTTCTTTTGCTCTTGCAATTGATTACCTATGCGAGATTGGTATTGGTGTGGGCCAAGATTTCTCAGAGGGAACCCCAGCAGGCAGAGCTTGTACATTAGACGTTTCCTTAAGTTTCACTGTACCGAAATGTAAAAGCACTGAGTCATTTTTTTTTCAACTCGAATCAAGGTTACATCGCTCTTATTAATGTATGTATATTAGTGAAACCGGACAGTCAGGGTGGGTGGTGCCAAATATCAAATAGGTCCCGTGTTGATATAGATATAGGAAATAATACTTGGGTCAACAGATACAACAAGCGAAATGTACCTCATTTCATATAGAGCTTGTTCATTGGTGAGTGGTAATTCAAAATAATGAGCGTAATTAGCCACATGACTGTCTTCCTGCCAAAAGTCTCGTCGGGCCTTGTAGATCGTAACAAAAAGCTAAGTTCCTAACTTCAAACTAGGTACCTCAACCCAATCAACAACCATATCATCACCTACTTAAGAGAGACTCCGATGAGATGAATATCATCGTTGGCATTGAAGTTAATTTCTTTGAGGACGAGAGATCCATCTGCGCGAATTGCCTGAATCCAAATCCGTTTGCTGAGGAAAATAGTAGCTTGATATGCTGGAATAGTATATCCCTGCGTGCGCGAATTATCTTCGAACTCAGTAAAGGAGGATGAAGTGGTCGATGTAAATTGATAGTTGAGACTAACATCCATGCCGAAACCCTTGACGCCGTACGAGGTAGAGATGGAAACTCCTGCGGAGTGTGACATCTCCTCTGATTGTGTCTTGCTGACACCTTTCGTGACCGTGGTGGAGTCGGATATCTCGCCTCCACTGTTATTGGTGTGCGCAATATGAACATACCAAGCTATTTTTCTAGTGAGCTTGCAGAATGGGTTACTGATGGTTCTAAGGCTTGCTGCGTCTTCGGGCGAGAAATAGACGGTGAAAGGAAGTGTGATTTGGCATTGATCAATTTGGTTGAATACATCGCCACCTTTCGGAATGTTCTTTTTTTTTCGTGAAAGTTGGTGGGGAAGCAGTGAACTCTGCGAACTTCTTGGGATTCGGCAGGACGAGAACTTGTGCGAGGCCATTGTTGGGCTCAGACCAGCTGTTATTGGCACGGAAAGTCCCAGATGAGATTGGAATCTTTTCTCCCCCATTCACGCCAATAGAAGGGAGTCCAATTTCCCACACAGAACAATCAGTTTTGGCTCCTGAGTTCTGATCGTCCCGAACCTTGGGTTTGAAGTAATACGACTTTTAAACCAAATCAGCACGAACATACCAAGTCTTGTCAGTGCTAGGGGCACTCCAAGATCCTGTACATACATCTCCAAGTGAGACGTACCCACTGGGTGCTCTTGGCCTCCAGAAAGCCCCATCGTAACGGCCTCCGCTATTCTCGTCATGCCAAATCAGGTCATATCCAGTAGGACTAGCGACTGCTGCTGTACCTGAAGATCCTGGTCTGCTTCCAACAAGGATAGTAGAAAAATTGCCATTCCTGTCTTTCCATGGAGAGAAACCAAGAGTTCCTAGAGGACGCAAATTTCCCTGAGTTTTCGGGTGGTGGGCTTCAAAGTTCTTCAAAGCTCCACTCTCATAATCTTTCCATACCCAATCGAAGGCTGAGGTCATGGTGACCCTGAGGTTACCATAGTCTTGTGTTGCGTTTGTCATGATGGCTTGCAGAGGTAATAGATGAAACAAAAAAGATGTTTTCGAAACTTAGTGTTGAGATATGATGAAGAACCGAGTGAAAAGAGGAAAACACAGCACTTATTATACTTTTTTTTTTGCAAGTCTGAGAATGTCGACCTTGCTGTTCAGCTGAGATCGATATGATGCAAAGAGCGCTCTCTGACTCAGCTCTCCACAAGGACTCCTTTGTTTGTATAAAGTGGTACAACCTGCAAAGCAGTCTCGCTAATAACTTGTGTATATGATCCGCCAGTGAATTAGCGATACGATAGAATACACATCAGTATGCATGACCCACAAAGAAACACCGTCTTGAATACGATATGCGAAGGACGATATGCGAAGGTGTGAATCTAAGATATGCAAAATGGAACAAACCAAGCCAATATATCATGAACCAAAATCACTCGTTGCCGCCCAATTACAGGTGAAGGGTTATTCTGCACCGTCCTATAATCGATCAACGGTGTCGCAGTTGTGAAACATAGAGAGAGGAGAATTTGCCGTTGAGATAAGATGGTGCGGGGTATGTTGATCTTGTGCACCACCAAAAAAAAACCTCACATTGAAAGAGGTTCTTTTGGGGTATTATCGTTCACAACCCTCGTATCCCAAGCTCACCCTTTCGGAAGTCACTGCATTCTCTTCAACTGGAGGCACATTGTAGTTCAGAGCTGCACTGCCGATCAAAATATTTGATAGACTGCTCGTGGTCGGTCTATCGACCAACTTCTTGCACCAGGTCAGGCTATATGCATGACCATGAATGCTAAGACCATTGGAATTAACTTCTAGGCGCATGTGGAATAGAATGAGGGGTTTGTGCCTGGCTGATTGATGTTGAGAGTCTTCAATAAGGATGTGGCCCCTTAAGAACCAGTGACGATGCACGTCATTTTGATGTCTTATATAGTACAGACATGATTCTTGGCTGGCGGTAGAAGTTATGTTATGTACCAAAGCTGTATAAGAGAACCGATTTGTGTTAAGACAATCGCATGCCTTTTCTTAGCAACATCTCCAAGCTTAGTCTCACTGGCACCCATCCATCGTCTTCCTGTCGGCGTCACCACTCGGCTAGCTTACATTTGAAGTCATCTTCAATGTGATAAACATTATCAAATCAAGATTCAGAGGTGTGATACAATGTAAGAAGGGGTTTCTCGATTGTGTCTGAGTGCTTCGATTGCGCATCGAAGTTAAAAACTTTTGAGAAGATTGCAATATTCCAAATGCGTATGGAGCATCTTGAGTATAGGTAGGTAAGAGCGCGCGGTGGGAGAAACTTATGGATCATGAAGTTCAACACGCGGTTGAGAGTTCTGAGAGCTCCTCCTCATATCAATATGTCGAGGTGCAGTCAGCTACTGATGCATCAAAAGATGTAAATGTGCATCTATGAAGAAAGAATGATCTGCTGATGCATGTATATGTATGGACTTTTCCTCTTTAGGTTAGGTACTTAGTCAGTTAAACGCCTAACCCAGATTTTTGCCGCCACATAGCCGTGGGATGTGAATGCCTTGGGTATTATTCTGTACAATGTTACTAATTCAATTAAAGCCTTTCAGCATACATCACCTCCTGTCTACTTATCATCACAATGCGCTTTCCACATATGAGTGAGTTCCCTTTATCGAGAATTTGTGGTTTTCATGGTGGATATTTTATGTGTGAAGAAGTGTAGATATAGGGGCTCTAGTAGGGGTTGGACGCGCTGCTGCTCCGTAATCCGCATACTGCTAGACGCCGTCCACTTGGCAGATTACAAATGCAGGTGTAGATAGGAATGGAAGGTGCACAAGAGCCTTGGAAGCAATAAAATGGAAGATAGATGAATGATGGAAGATGGAATGTGGAATATGGAGTATGGAGTATGGAAGAATAAGGGGGTTCATGAATCATGATTGAGGTTTCATTGCCTAGAGATGATGCCGAGTAACTCTAATTAACTCGACATTTCGTAGATTGCTCGATACTGCTATGCTAATCAAATGCTTCGTAGCGGTGTCTGGGTAGAGAACAGAACGGTGTGGTTCTGGTACCGGTAAACACTGGTAAAGGAACGATATAAACTTCACGATTCAATACGTAGTCTGCCCACAAATAATAAGTCTGTTCTTGATCGAACACATGATATCTTTGACCGAGAGAAACAAGAGGTATTTGACAAATAGGACCCATCAATTCCTGTCCAACGTGGGTAAAATACGAGAAAGACACAAATAAATAAGGATGTCAAAAGGCTTTACAAGAGGATCTTGATTCTGGTACTCCTCCTTCTCCTCCTCCTCCTCCTCGTCCTCCGTAAGAACCAGGAGCCAGGTATATTTTTTTCGCAAAGTGGAGTCCGCAAAGTGGAGTTTCAAAGATACCTCCTACCTACATACAGTATTCCGTACCAAATGCCAAGGAAGGAAGATCGGACTCTTTCAACTCTATATTATCGGATGCGCCTACTGAGTACAGAGTACAAATTGTTCCATATCAAAGTTCTATCGTCATTGCTATCTAACTACCTAGGTAGCTAGCTTGTAGTCTCTCCTCCTTCTCGCAGCGTCATCAATTTCTTCTAATCATGGAAGCAATTTCGAAAGCTGCAAAAGGATAAGATACAAGATACAAGATATAAGATGTAATACACAAGGAGATCTATTTCGAGCATACTTGGCAATCAAACTCTGTCTCTTTTCTCATTTGGAGAATGGATCTCATCAAAAAGTTCATGAGAGACAGACAAACAGCAGCAAAATCGGTAAAACCAGCACTGAGCAGCCATCCTCGCCTTTCTCTTGTGATGGAATGAATGGAGATGGATTGAGAATGGATTGAGCGGCAAATGATTTCCGCTGGTAAATCCTTGTATATCTTCATTTCCTTGGGTGAATGCTAAAATACGATTGGCTCGCCCCTTGCTTATCAATTAGATTTCACCAGATTAGGTATGATATCCGTTAACATGTCAATATGCCAATTCTCCAAAACCCTCCTCGAGAATTGATATTCCGTGAATTTCCCCTTAAATGTGAAACACAATCTACCGCTTTGGGAAATTCAAATTAAAATTTCTACCATGATCTTCCAATCTACCCTTCGCTCTACCATACAATTCATCCACATTCACCCAAATTCCATGGGTACACCCACTACAAACACGATGGTACGGAAGCAATGGAAGTATCACTCGCACATGCACGTTCCCTTAAATTGAACTGATTGGCGTTGCATTGGGATTCGGGATCTTGATCATTTACAAACCTTTCCTGAATTCCACCTTCATCCGAGCGACAAGAAGAGGAAGAGGAAGAAGAGTTGACCGTAACCGTTTATCAATCTCCACTTTCTTTAATGTCATCCCTCTCTTCCTTCCTCATCCCAATCCCAATCTCAATCTCAATCTCACTCTCTTGATTTTTGCTTTGACATTTTGAGTATCACTCACTCACTCGCTCTCTCTCTCTCCCTTTTTGATCTTTCGATCGTGCAGTTCTTGCACCTTACTTTCCTTCAGCAACTATTCACCTTCGTTCGCCTTGGAAGGCGCAGTCACTCTTTAGAAACCGAATCGTCAAAGTTGAATTCGCAATATCAAATCAATCGGATCTAATAATTACCCAATTACCCTTCTTTACGAAGTACAATACAACTTTCACTTAAAAGCAAAAACTATCCATACATACATACGATTTGTCACAGAGAAGAAAAAGAAAGAAACAATGCAATTCAATTCCCTGGTTCTCCTAGCAGGAGCAACCATCCTCTCACCATTCGTTCAAGCTCAAACTTGGACCACTTGCAATCCTCTCAATGCAACATGCCCCAATGATCCAGCTTTGGGTACAAACCATACTTTCGTTTTCAACACATCGTCTACAGTCACCGATTATTACAACATCACCGCTGGATCTCTCACATATGGCGATGATGGCGCCGAATTCACTATCGCCCAACAAGGACAATCGCCTACCATCCAATCCAAGTTCTACATCTTTTTCGGCCAAGTATCCGTGATCATGAAGGCTGCAACTGGAGTAGGAGTTGTATCAAGTATCGTCTTGGAAAGTGATGATCTAGACGAAATAGATTGGGAATTCATTGGAGGTAATACCACTCACGCCGAGACCAATTATTTTGGAAAAGGAAATACTACCTCCTATGATCGGGCCGTCTGGTATCCAACACCTTCCGATCCAACAGCAAACTTTCACAACTACACCGTCGACTGGACTGCGGAGAGAGTTCAGTGGTGGATTGATGATAGTCTTGTTCGAACTCTCGCATATGCTGATGCGGTTGATGGCAAGAACTTCCCTCAAACCCCAATGACAGTTCGATTGGGAATCTGGTCCGGTGGTGATCCCAAGGGTAACAGTGTGGGAACAATCGAATGGGCTGGTGGAGAGACCGATTTTACCAAGGTTCCATTTACGATGTACGTGAAAAGTGCAGCGGTTCAAGACTACAGCACTGGTTCCGAATATGAATGGACCGATAAAACTGGAGACTGGACATCCATTAAAGTTATCAGGTATGTTAATTTTTTACCGTGATATCGAGAAAAGCGCGCTAACAAATCAAAAAGCGGTAACTCTACCGTCGCGGAGACTATCACCAAAAATGAAACCCCCACACTCTCTCTCGGTGAAAAATGGGACAACCTCCCTAAGACCACCAAACTCGCAGTCTACTGTGGAGGTGGTGCCGCAGTCGCCGCTCTCGTTTCCGCCTTCCTCTTCACCTTCCTCCGTCAACGTCGCAATGGCCGTCTGGAACGTGAAGCCTACAACCAACTGATTGAAAAGCAACAACAAGACGCCTACAAAGACCAAATGGAATTACACAACAAGGGGATTGGCGGTTTCGGCAACAACTCATATGCAACCCAAGGAGATGACGCACTTGGAGGCTGGGGTAGCAATCAAGGAACTGGATACGTAGGACCTAGTGGAAGCGCGAGCGCAATGGCTAGTGGAAGTCCTATGGTGCAGGCAGGCCAACATGGTCCCATGAGTCCGACGATGGTCATGAGAAATGGGGAGATGAGCCCGCATAGTGCGGAGTTTCCTCAACCGCAACAACCGATGTTTGGGGGTAGTGCCAATGGGGGCTCTTACATGAAGATGTGAACATCAGAGGAAAAAGAAACAAACAAAGAAAGATAGAAAAAATCAGGAGGAGTGGGCAAGACGAATGGAGGATTGGAGATACAAGTGGAGAAATGGAAGGTGTAGGGAGTTTTTATGTAAATGACTTTCTTTACACTGTTTATAACATATCGAAATGGGAAGGTTCGCATTTTTTTATTCTGGAATATTTATCTACGTATGGAGAGAAGAGGAATCCGCCGCGACGACAGTTGACACATTCGGCTTGCTTGCCTCCTTGCTTTAATTCTTTCTGATTCCAGATGTCTGTTTAGTTTTTCTCGGGAGCGACGTCAACTTCACGGCTACATACATGCCTACCGATTGACAGAGCGGGTTGAGCTCATCTCTTGATATTGCGCGGGTACATTTTGTAGATACCGTAGCTTATAATGGGCGCTAAAGCTAAATTGAAGAGATTATTACTTTATTATTTATTTTGAATTCGTGTTTTCATGTGATGTAGCGTATCAATTGTGTGTATATTGTGTTTGACCTCTCTTCATCATCATCATCATCATCATCATCATCATTTAATTCCTATACTAATCTTACATCATCAAATGTCCGATAAATGAAGAAAGTTTCTATTTATGGTAGGTTTGTCTCATCTCATCTCATTTCCATCAAATCAAATCAAATCATGATTGAATACCAAAACCCATATGTGATAATGGAGAATTATCCATCGACACATCTAGGTAGGTAGTAGATACTCATAAATCCATATCGAGAAGTAGGTAGGTAGGTAGGTAGGTAGCAAGTACATAAAACGACCACAGGTCATTCTCCAAATCAGATTCTGGAGATCTAATAATGACCTGAAGTCGAGCAAACTCCTTAGTGTAACGATTCTCAATACTTCCTTTTTGGTGTTGATTTGGACAATGTATCGATTCGAGAAGATGCTCGCGGTTTTCTTTTCCCCTTCCCCAAAATAAATAAATGGAGAGAGAGAGAGATAGAGCTATTCATAGAACGGAAATTTTATCCATATTATTTCATTTTTTTGAATATTTTATTTTTCTGGATCGATGGGCCAATATCTCAGGTTCATTTACCGGAGTTTAGTTTTTATCGATTTATTAGTTCTTATTATACTGGTACTGGTACGGGACACGTGCGGGAGTATATATTTAGGTGCACGGAAGAGCAGGGACGAGGAAGTTATATGTGTACCTGGTATATTTTTTATTGTTAATTTGGGATGGGTTGGTGTGTGAGGTGTGAGAGACATTTGCGGAGTAGGGGGATTAGGGGGATTCTGTTATGTATGATAGATTGGATGGATGGAAAAAGGAAATTGGAGTTGGTAAAGGCGGGTTCGGAGCGAGTTCGGGACCGAAATGGGATGGCGGAGGAGCTTGGCTGGGCGGGATGAAAGGATGGGGATGAGAGGAGGAGTGGATAGGATGATTTGCGTTGGGATGAGATGGGTCGAGGTTGATGAGATGGGGGGGGGGGGGGAAGTTGAGGGAAGTTGTTGTGGGTATGGGTTTGGAGAATGGGAATACGTGGATGGGTTGAGATTTGAGATTTGAGATTTGAAATGCGAGATTTGGATTTGAGGTGTTGCGTGGACACTGGAGGGTTCTGGTGACGACGCTCAAGCGAGGGGGAATATGGGAGATGAGGGTTTTATGGTCGGATTTGGGGTGTGGAATGCATGGATAAGATGCTAGGGTGGTGAGTATGTGGGACATGAGGATTCTATGATCGGTTTATGGGTTGTGGAATGGAGGCATGGAGGCATGGATGGATGGATGGATAAGATGCTAGGCTAGGGAGTATGAGCATAGCGTGTGGAATGAAATTGCCATGAAATCTCCATGCATAGGTTTCTCGTGCTCTGAGTGTTCTTCCTGTGGGCTTTTTTTGTGTTTGGGCTTTGTAGGGAAAGATTCTTGGAGGTTTGAATGACTGGATGGTTGGATGATTGAGGGAAGAATTTTGGTGCTTGGTGCTTGAATATATGTGTCGGTTCGTGGGTTCTCAAGGATACTCAACAATAAGATGCATGGAAGATCTCATGTTCGGTCGCATATTTATAAGGTAAGAGGTATATGAGACCTTTATCCGTAGACTTATCCCTTTACTTGAAGTAGTCTATTGACGCTCGACATCGCATAGACTGTACATTTGTAGAATCCTCTTCTTAGTAAATACTGTGGATGCGCGGGCAACAATGGTGTTGACGTTTGAAGGCGAGCTCCGGCGAGGTTGATTGGGCTTGTGACCCTTGATGAGTATAATTGAACAAATCTAGTAAGCTCTTTTTCTAAGGAACTCAAAAAAAGGAATCTCAAATTGAAATGAGAATTCCATCCTCCTGAGCTGATACTCGTTGCCGTCACCTGAAATATAAAGTGATTGACATCGAGCAAGTTTCTCAATCTACCTAGTCAATGGCAGCTTGTGAAGAGTTGAACATGTTTGCATCGCTTTGAGCAACTCATCATTCCGGCTCGGTAGACGTTAGCTCAGACGAAAAATTCAACGGTAGGCTTTTCTGTTGAATTTGTCAGTTGAATTTGCCCAGTACAGTACGGATGCGCTGTATATTCTAGCGACGTCTAACACTAGACATCTCAGGTGTCTAATAGTAGCTTGACGCCGTGACACGCCGTCACATTGAAATTTGCGGAGTTTGGTTATGAAAAGAAGAAGGAAAAGAATGAAAACCAATGTACGCAGGCAAATGGTATAAAGACAGTATTAAATGGAAGATGTTTACTTCCTCCGCGTTGCTCTAGCTTTCGGATAGCACCGCGGGATATTGCTAAGCAGGCATGAGCTATGTGGAGCTTCAAGCTTTCTCAATATGGGGTAACCTTATGTATGATTCTTCTTGGCAAAGAAAAACTTCGGCCCCTTCCCTTGTCCTTGCTGTCGATCTCACCATTTTCCATTTCTCTTCACCTCTTTCTCCTTCGTGATTTAACCACCACCTCTTAGGATCCTTACTATCTCGGCAGTTGAAGACATACACGGACCCCTTTCAATTATTGCAAATTGTACTTCTCACCAACTTGATGAAATATTGCCATCTAATAAACACAGTAGTCGAAAGATGCGAGATGTACAAACGGACTCTCAGGTCATGGCGAACTCTCCGCCGGACTTCCACATTGGATTTCGAACGTCCAAGCAAAAAAAGTTACAATGATGTTGTGTTGCATCACAATCAAATCTTTGCTTTTTCTCCACAGCCACCACCATCCTTCTTATGTTTCCTACATCCTTAACGTTTCGAAAAATCGGATTCATCTGAAAAAGCCACATCAAAAGCAATTTTTCGTCTCATACTAATTGATATATTGGCAAAACAATCAATGTCAAGTTGAGGTCTCCACTTCAAAAGGTATCAAAGCACCAATATCCCGGCTAACAACATTTTTAAGCCCTGCCAAAACATAACAAAACGGTCTAAAGGTCCAGGAAACGGGGGATGATATGCCAAGTGGAGATATTTTGTACCAATCGCATCTTAAGAATGTTTTTGCAACTCTACCATAAGCGCCGAGCGTGTGCTTTGTTCTTCTCCCCAGATATATCGTATTAACGTCTATTTTCCATCATCTCTAAATTAGGATTGTGCTGCCGGGGAAGTTTCCCAAGATGTCAATTCCACGTCTGATAAATAACTATTCTGGCATTAATGCGAGGCTAGTGCAGCTGCACTTGCTTAAAGTGTCTGTCCAAGCTATAGCCTTGATTAGCGCATAGAGGAAAAAGCTCGGCTTAGAGGTCTAGTGATCACGTACAAAGTTGAACATTAATTGAGATAATGGTGTTGTACCCCATATTGAAGGGTTATCATTGCTAAATTGGTTTTCACGAGAAGCTTTATGGAGCTCACCGTCACCATTTCTCCTCGGCACTTCTATTTTTTTAATAACAGAAACGTCGTTATAACCTTCGTCTGGTGTGTGATAGCACCTGGTACTAAGCTCAGTCGGCTGTCATCTGGTGTTGAATACCTCGGTATTTAGCAAGTTTCATCTTGACTGGCCGACAAGCATCTGGATACTATTATCGGCTTGAAACTTTATCTCAAGGCCTCCTAAGAATTAAGCATATGTTATGATCTCACGGTATTCCCCACAAAAATAAATGACGTTCCTAATTGTCGGGTTCAACTTTGAAGATATAAAGTCAAGATGTTTTCCTTTCAACACAATTTCTCTCATCACTGATCATCGCCTACACGTTCTTTCACTTATCTATTCACTAATTCATCTATTCTTATTCGACTGCTCATTATTCATTGTACAAAATATCAATACATCTATTTCAAAATGAAGACCTCAACTCAACAACTCTTGTCCGTTCTCCTCCTTCCTCTCTCCGTCTTTGCCGCTCCAACAGGTTCCATCGAAGCTAGAGCATGCTCAGACGTGACGGTCATCTTCGCCCGTGGAACGACTGAGACTGGAACTCTCGGTACTGTAGTCGGACCACCCTTCCTCGCCGCTCTCGAATCTGCTCTTGGGTCATCTTCAGTCACCATGAATGGTGTCGACTATCCAGCAGATGTTGCAGGCTTTTTGCAAGGAGGCGATCCTGCTGGCAGTCAGACTATGTATGTTTCCCTTCTTCCTCTGATATTTTAGTGTGACTAGTTGTTCTCCCTCTTAAGAACATTTACTCACATGTCACCGTAGGGCCACAATGGTCACATCAACTCTATCCAGCTGCCCAGACACAAAACTCGTCATCTCTGGTTACTCCCAAGGTGGCCAGCTCGTACATAACGCCGCCAAACTTTTACCAGCCGAAACAACAGCTAAAATCAGCTCTGCCGTTATCTTCGGTGACCCAGGTTCGTCCCAACACCTTTACACATTCCACAACGTGGCATGAAATCTTGAACTAACACAATAACCAGACAATGGAGATCCAGTTCAAGGTGTCTCAGCCGATAGAACAGATATCATTTGTCACGCTGGAGATAACATCTGTCAAGGCGGAGACTTGATCTTACTGGCTCATCTGACTTATGGAATGGATACGACGGCAGCAGCGGCATTTGTTAAGAGTGCAGCCGGATTGTAGGGAGGATAACTATTCGCGGTGCGAATTGGATTGGATGGAGTTCCTTGGAATGATATGATACGACATGGGCAGCCCTTCATTCTCGAAATTTGGCATGGAGTTTTACGTTTCTGACGGTGAAGGCTTTTCTGGTACATTCTACTTCCTCTTTTCCCCCTACTGGACCTTTCCTGGCACCTCTTTTCCTGTTAGGAAAACATCATTTCAATTGGGATGAGCTATCTAGACTGTAGAGATTCTCGTCAGACAGGATTGGATGGGTTAGGCCAGTAGGGGGTTTATTTATCTTCCGCTTGCTTGCAGGTTAGCATTTTTATTTTACACACAACAAATATCAAAAGGCTGGTTCGAGAATGGTTTCTAATTTGAATTGATATTTCATGCAAATCGTTCATGGCTTGTGATTTGAGCTATCTTTTCTGTGATGAATATAAGAGAAACCCCCGAGATATGGCTAATCATCTTGTCTACATGTCAAATAAATGTCAAATGCAGAAGACATAAGGAGAGGCGAGTTTTGCGGGGTTTGAAGTATTAGATGTAGCTTACCCTACTAATTTCAAGAATTTATGATTGGTCTATTGATGATCTTGAAATACTATAAAGATTCATCAACAACATGACTCACCTAAGGATTTTTTATATCAAGACAAGGAAGTCACTGGATAATAATCAAAAACTACTCTTATCAGATTACCAGGATGTCTGACCCTGAATTTGACCCCGCTACCCCGCTATCTCCCTCATAAATATATCCCACTCCCAACCCCCATCCCCAATAAAATGTCTCCTCGCCCTCAAGTCCCAAATCCTATTTCAAAAATGTCCTCAAACCTAGAAATCGCAACTTTTACTCCCTCCTCTGCCCTTTTAGCTCTGAGATCCGGCGCGCAACGCATAGAACTCTGTGCGCACAAGAATAAAGATGGATTAACGCCTGATATGACGGATTTCTCGCGTATCTGCTCTGCTCTGAGTGAGAAGCCTGGAGAAAGTGATGATGGGAAGATCAGAAAGAGTAGAGAAGAAGAAAGTGGGGAAATAAATATCATGATTCGACCTGTTGATAACAGTTTGCTGGGGGTAGGTTCGAACGAGAATTTCAGGGTGGGAAGTGAAGTATTTGAGGAGATGAAGAAGGAGATTAGGAGATTTAGAGAGTTGGGGGGGGAAGGGTTTGTTTTTGGAATTTTGAAGGATGGTGAGGGGGGTGGAGAAGGGGGGAAGGGATTGGTGGTTGATAGGGAGAGATGTGCTGAGTTGATTGGGATTGCGAGGGAGGGGGAAGGTGGAGAGAATGTGAGGTGTACGTTTCATCGGGCGTTTGATCGGATTGAACCTTCGAGGATGGAAGAGCAATTGGAGGTGGTGAGTCTTGTTTCATTCGTTTTCTTCTTTGCTTTTGGATTATTTTTGGGGGCTATCTTTGCTTTCAGAAGATTACTGGTTAAGAAAACTCTCCTGATAAATTTAGCTCATAAATCTAAACTTCACATCTCTCCTCACATCCGGTGGTGCTCCTACTTCCGTTCAAGGAATTGTGCAACTCCAAAAATTGGTTCGGCAAGCAGCTGGTAGAATCGATGTCATTGTAGGAGGCGGTGTACGCAGTAGAAATCTCGAAAAGTTGATGCAAGAAACAGGAGCGGGATGGTTCCATAGTAGTGCTGTGATAGGAGAGGGAGAAGCTGTAGATGGCGAGGAGGTAAGGAAGATGAGGGATATCTTAGGGGTTGCGAGAGTTGGTTGAAAATGGCTTGGTGATATGGTTGAAGGATATGATGGTATTGTCTCGCATTCAATTCGTTTGAAAAGGGTGTAGATGTATTTGGGGTTTGAGAAAGCCCTCAAAAATAATTTATCTGGAACATCTCAGACAATATACCTTCCTTCTCCACATACAATAATATCCATATTACTAATTTCTACCCAACCTATACTTAACACCCATTGATTTTTCATTCATCCGCATAAAATCAAATGTTCTAGCTTCTTCCTTATCAAGCTGCACGATTTCAGCTCCAGTGCGCCCATCATTGGGCTCTGAAAAAGGCAACCACAAAGAAGTAAAAACCCATTCCTCAATACCGATATACCTTAGGTTTGAATTCCTTCTCTGATTTTCAGCGCGTTCTTGGAACGCAGTAAATATCCTCTTGGCAAGATCAAATGCATCCTCTTTACACGTTATAACTTGTGAGCGCTTACCACTGATAGTTACTGTGGCGTAAGAAAACATTAAAATGCGAAGTTTCGAGAGCTGGAGAAGTGTATCGCGATGTTGCTCCTAAAGTTATCTATTTAGTTCTCACACATCTAGGTGTCCATGTGAAGTCTTCTCGAAAGTGATACGTACCCAGTTAATCCATAAGATCCCCAACTCTTCCCACTGGTATGAAGGCTGATCCCAAGAAGCTTCGTAGATTTGGTCCATACAGCTTTCATCATTTAATAACAATAGTTGACGCCACTTGAATTGCAAAAGCAGAGCTACAACTTCAGAGATAATAGGATAGCCAAATGCTCGCGAGTGAAACGTGTTGTCAAGGGTTGCTTGAAACTCCCGCAGGGTCGTTTGATTCGATGAATCTTTCATCATGATTAAATGATGAAGTAATTGTATGACTTCTTGACTCAGGAATTCTACAGAGACTCTCTGGAGAGCAGTAATGCCATCAAATAACTCCAGATGTATAGCTCCATATGGCAACCAGAAATTGCCTTCAATACATGGATCGTTCAACAGTCGTAATGTACGAAGCTTCGTTACATCCAAAAGTTTTGATAATTGCCACTGCTTATAGTCGTATTGCTCGTCCATGGCAGTGGAATGATGGTACATCCCCTTTCCCAATATGAGATCTCGCAAGTTCAATCGAAGGTCTGGCTTTTCATCTTCCCGTCTCAAATTGTCGAATTCTACGAAAATATCCAGGAATAAATTACGTGTGGTTTCGCTTCCCTCGAGGCCATCTAAATCGAGACCGAGTGCCGTGACGGTAGGCATACCATTGTTCTATGCAATGTGAGCTATCTATGTATCAAACGGCTCTCATTAAGGAGAAGAATGACTGGAACATCGTTACGGGACAACAGGTAAGAATAAAAAAGGATGGAAGGAAAGTCTCTCCACATAGCGATACGCGTGAATGAATTGCATAGCAATCTTGCATTTTAACACTCAGAGGTACTCTTTGCTGATCCGATGTAGACCTAAAAATCTAATGATACTTCGGGTTTGAGTACTCTAGATCTAGACAAAAGTAGATTCTAAATTCAAGGTAGGGTAGACTGAACATTAAGAAAGGCATTTACTAGAAATGCTGACACCTTCACACTTACAAAGAGAATTCTAGCAATACTCGTGCCCAGAACTTTCAGATCACCCCTCAGACCCCTCAAGTCTAGACTGTGCATGTTTCTGAAATCTGGAAGATTTGACCGAATATAACGGTTCTGAATATGACCTGTACTTTTTGATAGATCGAGGCAGATATCCCTGATTTTGTTGAGACGGAAATAATGTGCGGAGTCAGGAACCGTGCTATTAGTAAACCAGATCAGCCTATCAACTATGAAATATCCAATGCAAAATACCTGACAGAACAGTTTTCGAGATTTTTCATGTTATAAAAACAATCGCAAAGGCAGAACAGAATAGCCCGCTCAATGTAATTGAGGTCTAATCGACGGGTGTGGCGGAGATGGGTCTCAATCGGAAGTTGGGAGATGGCCTGCAGTTGTCGATACTTCCACTGAAGTTCATCCTCATCTGCAGATTCCGGTAACACAATCTCACGGTAAAGCACAGGTCTGAAGATTTCATTGAGTGTCTTACTACTTGTTTAGCATTATTCCTGCATTTCGATTTGATTAATTCACCTTGGATATCAGACATAAGGTGGTGAGAGTCTTCTTTGGTAATCTCTGACCGGCGAGTAATATCCACAGTTCGGGAAGAAGATAGCTCTCCATCGTTCCAGAGGATCGGGAATACAAATGATGGCAGCAGGTTGTCGGTCAGATGCTCATTAATGGACCACAAACGGCCTCCTCAGCCAGTTACAATGATGAAAAAGCAGGATATTATAGCGAACGACTGATGTGAGTATCTTTTAGGCGCCAATAATTATTATCAACACGTTGATTTGCAGGTTCTCGTATCTTGGTGGGAGAAGGACAAACGCAGAGGTCATGGAGATTTGTTTGGTTGCTGCCTCGAATTAGGCTAGCTTTAGACCCCTACCACTCTGCTGACCAATCAGAACTCCTCAATATTTGACAACCACAAATGACCCCGCGATCGCGCCAGTCTGGCAGTGCCCCGCTTAACCGCGCGTTAAACACTAATCTTGGTCCAGACCTTTCCACCTGTGTCAAGTGAAATATGACCTCTAAATTCGGTCCTCCTGCATACTTAGGGTCTATGATTGAGGCTGATTAGAGTATCCACGTATGTCGACCTCGCCGAATATGTCAGCCAACAATCTTTTAATCTACACACATCCTCGAACTCGTATGTTACGGAAAGAAGGTGATCTCTTAATGATATGGTCATGATGAAGAAATTCAAACATGGGTAATTGTTGCAGCAGTAGTTTTCCAGAAGAACAGCTACCTCGTCCCCCGCCGGGACGTAGAGGTTATCCTGTAGGCAATACTCGTAAGCTTGTTCAGGGTCTGTTGGTAACTTGTAGTCTGATACTAACAGTGTTTCCAGATAATGTTTACCATACAAATCCTGTATTGGAATTACTTGAAGAAGAGTACCAAAGTAAGAGAAATTTTGGGTCAGAAACGAAAGGCAAATCTAGGGGCATGAGATACGATCGAGATAGAGATATTGGCCCCAGGCGAAAGAAAGAATGGGAAAGTCGCAGCAAAAGTCGCTCTGGAACCCGTCAAAGAGCTGCTCGAAGTGGTAAGAAATCGCGCGCAATCCGTGCCAAAAATTCTCACAGGAGACCTAAAACGAGTAGGAGAAGACGGAAAGATTTCAGCGAAGATGAAGATGAAGATGAAGAAGATGGCAGTGATATTGACAGCAGTGAATTCGAGGCGAGTGATGATGATGATGAATTTGATAGCGATAGTGATGGTGAAAGTGATTCTGAGATCTATCGCCGGAAGATGTCTAAGTCTGTCAAGAGTCGACGAAAGGAGCAACCGCGGAACAAACGACCCGAAAAAAGAGGCAAGGTGATCGATGAGGACGATGATGATGACTACGATGAGTTCTTGGAAGAGGAGGAAGATGGCGATGATGAAGAGGACTATAAACACGATAACAAGCAGAAGAGTAAGAGGAAGAAGAGTAAGAGCAAACCAAACATGAAAGGAGTTCCAAAGAATAGAGCAAAGGCCAAAACCAAGCCAAAATCGAAGGCCAAAAAGGTGAAGGAGGATGATAAAATTGCTCTATTAGAGAGTGAGGAAGATGAGAATGATGCCGATAATGACGATGCGGAAGACGAGGACGAACAAGAAGAGGCAGACAATTACCCTCAGAGCAAAGATTACGAAGCACAAAGAAAAGGAAAAGAACCAGAAAAGCCGAATCCTTACAGGTGGACAAATTCCTCGCAAATATTTGATAAGAATAAGAGTAGCATTTATCAAAGAGCCAGAGCGAAAGGGTCGGATCGCGAGTCAATTCGTCAACTCGAAATCCAACGTCATCGTAAAAGGCGAGAACGAGAATCGTCATCTAAAAACTCTAAGAAATCTATCTCAGAAAGCCCTGGCGATGATGATTGGACCGACACAGACGCATCTTCAATCGCACTTTCTAAACGATCCGGCAGTACTTCATCTCGTCTATCCTCCTTATTTGGCTCACGAAACAGAAGTCTGACACCGGAGCCGACATCCCATTTGATGTCTCCCATATCACCACTCACTCGACCTTCCATCTCATCAAAAGCTGGAGAAACCGCCTTTGGCGCCTCTGTGATTAAGGCATCACCACTACAAGAGATCGTGTCTGCAGACTCGTTACCAGCAAATCCTGAGCCAAAAGACGCTATTTTAACAGCTCCTCCAGCGGTTCATCAACGGCCAGTCTCACCTCTTACCAAAGCAGCTGAGCCGTGTCCGGAGGGAATGAAGAAAGTTATTTTCATGAGTCGCGGTAAGAGAAGCTCCGTAAAATTAGTACCTTCAGATGGGAAGCATAAGGCTACTGATGATGTTGAGATTATTCTCACCAGATGAGGAATTCTTGGTAGGTGAAATACAGTGAAGTATCTTTTTATCTGAAGATGGTATAAATTTTTGTCCCTTGTTTCGTTCTTTTCTTTTGAGAAGAGCAGTTGGTCTATCGGAGGTGCAACAAAAGGTGTAGAAAGGGAGTATAACACAGTTAATGGCGGGAGTTGCAAATTGGAGTTTGGGTTTGAGTTTGATCTTCGTATGTACCCTTTGCATATATTGTATAACATCAATTACAAATTTGTTCAAGTCTACTAGGTGTCTGTTATTCAATCTGTAGAGCCGGTAGGCTTTCACGAGATTAATGAAATGAATCGCGCAGCAAAAATTAATCCAAGCTTCTAATCTCTTTCCAGGTTTGTCGGGACCATATGCATTTGGCTTTCAAACTGGATTTAGTACATCGAAGAATTTTGTAGGCTACTTGAATCTTAAGAGGGTGTAATTAAGGGAGTGCTAATGCGGAGATGGATGGGAAAATCGGTGTAGAAGGAGGGCAGAATGTCAAAGTAGCAACTGGGGCGAAGAGTACTCAGGCAGACGAAGGTAAAAGTCCCAGTTCACCTTCCACCTCTTGCAGATCAACGTCTGCCCTCTAACTCCGTAATCTAACAAGCAATCCTCATAACGATTTGTATTTTTGAAGGGGATACTGCTACAGATTACATTGATCGGTCTCTTAATGTTTCAAGGACTTGCGATCTAATCTTTCACTTACTGCTTTAGCGAAGGCAAAGACAAGTAGAAGCTCTGAAAAGCCTGGATTTTGTTTTATTGGTCAACATGTATTCTATTACATCTAGGCGCCCTCTCGTCATTTTGAAACTGCCTGGGCATTCACATGAGAAGAAGCTCCTCTCTGATTCATATGGTGCTTGGACGGCCGCATGCTCATCATTTTTACTTGTTACTTATGTTTCCTGTATTTTGGTGAATGAAGCTTACATGGGGCTTGTTTGGCGTGTAGAGAAATATCGAGGTTGTGTGGCGAGACTGTGTATATCGAGGAAGAATTGGAAGAATTGGAGAACATGGAAGGAGGGAGAAGAGCGGGAGCAACAGACAACTGGATTTATTAGTAGACTGAGGCATAAGCAGGGTTGCCAGCAGGTCGGTAGTCCAACAACCAGAAGCTTCCGAATTCCGAATTCAACTGGAACGTTCAAGTAGTTTTAACTTTGAGCTGCTGAATTGCTTTTAAAATTGAGGTATTTCTGAATACTCGAAACTTATATTTAGTCTAACAGTATGAACTACTAGACACACTGGGTGCAAGAGATAGAACTGTGTGTGCAACATCGTTTGAAGATAAGACCAAATGCTCAAGTAATCTTTAGCATAGCTCAATGAGAACGCAAAAAAATGAGGAAAGCTGCAGGATAGGAGCTTGTAGATCAAGAAATCATCAAATCAGCCGATTTGGAAGCACAGAACACCCCTCGCTACAAATAGCGAAAGGATTTTAGCATCTAGGAAATTAAGATTTATGGATCATGAGAAAAAAAAAGCGGCAAAGAGAAAATCATTAGCGCGAATTAAACGATTACCCGTGGGTGCAAGATAAAGCATAAGGCTCATCTGGGTATATTACAACTCAGCTCTATAAATTCCAACAACTTTTAGAAGAAGTATAGCTCGCTGTTCATTAGTGTAGAGAAGTACGCGCGTCAAACAAAAGTCCAGTCCGTTTACTTGCTTCTCTTATAAATCTTCTTCAAGAAGCTCTCAAACACAGTCTTCTTTAAGCCTTCAGACTCATCAACTTGTGAAATCAATTCTTTGATCTCACCAACTCTCTTCTCTTCATAGTCCTCGTAAATCTGCTTGAGATTTAACTCATCGAAAAGCTTCTTCACTGCGGCTTCCTTCGTCTTATCTTTGTGACCATAGTTCTCCTCGAGTATTTGACGTTGTTCGGGTGTTGCAATAGCCAATGCTTTGTTTACGAGCCAAGAGCACTTGTTATCCATGATATCAGTTCCAATCTTGCCAATATGCTCTGGTAAACCAAAGTTGTCAAGATAATCATCTTGGATTTGGAAATATTGGCCAAGCGGGATCAAGATATCTTCGGCTTGCTTAAGATTCTTTGGAGTCGCGATCTTCTGGTGGTGAAGAGCAAGGGCGACAGGAAGATAAAAGGAATAATAAGCAGTCTTATATGTGACAATGAAGTCATACTTGGTCATAGAAAAATTGTCCAAATCGACCTTGTCCTCTGGTGCTGTCAACAAATCGCACAATTGACCAAGTTCTGTCTGGTATGTAACTTCGTGGAAAAGTTCGATGAGATCAAGGTAGGAAGGGTGAGAGCGGAAGTACTTCTTCAATAAAGAGTAGATCGCGGCTTCGAGGATGAAAGCATCGTTGATAGCGATCATGCCGACATTTGGTTGTCTGTACCAACAAGGTTGACCGCGACGAGTGATGCTGCTATCCATGATATCGTCCGATACAAGGAAGAAAGCTTGAAGAAGTTCAGTCATCCATCCTAGTGTGGCAGATTCGAAGTATTGTTCTTCAGATAATGGAGCTTCGAGGAGGAGAGATACTGAGTCGGGAACAGACATTCCACGATTGCATTTTCCGCCAATTGTGTTGGCATATAGAGACTATACGAAGGAAATCAAATCAGTACATTTCATGTCCAATGATTCTTCTGGAAAAAATACTCACGGCCTTGAGCCAGTCTTGACCTTGTTGAGGGAGGTTGTACTTCTGGGCGTGGGCAAGCAAGTCTTCAACCAATTTTGGGAAGACGGATTCGAACTCCTTGAGAGTGGTAGCCTTCGCCATTGTGATTGCGTAAGTGATGATTGATAGAAGTCGATTACTTAGGACAGGACGAAAAGTATTGATGGCGAGAGAATGAGGAGTATGGATACTTGTAGAGAGGTGTAGGACGGTCGTATGGTCACAATGGGGTACTACAAAGAAGGGTTTATAAGAGTGACAGGGTGAAATTAAATTACGAGCGGTGAAGGTGCGGGGTGAGCAGAACGCGGAAACAAGCTTAAGACTAAGTCGCACTTTCCATAACGTGGTTTAACACCGAGTGCACCACTTTTACCTCAATTTGTACTCTCTAACTTCAACACGCGATTTATTAATCAATTATTATATAATCAAACAGAAAAAAGCTCAAATACTCTTAGCTATTGTAGTTATTCAAAAAAAATTTTTTAAAAAAAAAGGAGTATTCAAAAGATTGCCAAATTATATAACATAATATATATGATATTTCTTTATAGAATGAATATTTTATTTCTTTGTATAGAAATTCGAGTAAATAGTTATAAGGAAGTAAAATTCAGAATTTTAAATATGTAGTTTTTATTTCAATATTTTTATTATTCTTTAGAAAAAGTCAAAATTGTTATGATTTTCATTACAAAAAACTAGTCTTATAACAACTATTATAATAATTCGGGGTTTCAAGATCTAATTAGATTTTTATAATATTTGTGAATCAAATTTTGATATATTAAGTTTTTAAAAAATTCTATCGATTGATAGAGGAAGTGTATGGTTACACACAGACGAATTTTGTATGCAAAAAAGAGTGGCCGGCCTACTTGATGATATGGGTCACTCGATAATAAACCACGTTATAGAAATTTGTATACTTCAAATAGCAAATAAGATTTTAAGCAAACGTCGACGTGTAAAAAAAAACTCAATTATATTAAAAAGGAATATTTACTAGATAAGAGATTGACATTCAGATTCAACGCGACGAATGTCAAAATAGTGGAAATCCAAATAAGGAAATATCTTTTAATAGGTGTTGTAACAAGTGTAGAAAATCAGATCATAATTCAAGGACTTGTCAAAACAATATAATAGATCCTAAATTGTTAGATTCTTAGTAGTTTTAATCAATTGATTGAATTGTTATTGAATAATATAGTGCACTCGGTGCTAAACCACGTTATCTGATAAGTTATTTATTAATTTGATCCAAAGCTTTTTATTCAATCAATGTGACGTCGGAATCTTCTTGTCATGTCACTTTCTTAATAGTAATACTGTATAATATACAACAGTGAATTGACTTTGTATGGTTCAAAGACATTCTGCAAAGAACAATATTATGAACTGTCACTCGGACGACGAGATATCAAAATCAGCAAAACAACCAAAGAGCCCGGATCGTACCGTACCTTACACCAAGCAAAGCTAATCAACACCCGACTTACTAGACTGCAGACAAGCTTCAATTCCATGAGCTATAACAAAGCTCATATTCTCGAAGAATCGAGGTAGAAAAATTACAACATGGCACTCACGGAGCGGGAAACAGCACAATTGCGAGGGTCACTGCAGGAAGCAGTTGTGAAATGTTCGGAAAGATGCTTATATCAATCTGCAAAATGGTACAAATGCCTAATAGTAATGTGGCTTACATTCATTGACCAATCTATTTAGGGCAGCAGAACTCCTGACATCTATACCGACAAACGATGACTTAGAGCCGGAAGATTCGCAGATGACGGAAGTTCCAGCGGAAGGACTCCCTCCAATTGTTCTCACTGGCAACCTCGATCCCGAAGAGGCACAACTCGAGGCGAGAGAGATCAACAAATATTTGCTAGCGAAATCCTTCTTCGATTGTCGGGAATTCGATCGATGTGCGGCTGTTTTCCTGCCGGATAGATTGCTCTCTGGAATTTTGTCAGCGACGGCTGGAAAAGGTAATCAAAATGGGGTAAATACAAGATCAAAGGGAAAAGAAAAGGCATCAAGTCAAGTTAGTACAGGTGCAATATCGGGGCTCCCAAAACTGAGCCAGAAGAGCTTATTCCTAGCTTTATACGCAAAGTTCATGTCCGGCGAGAAGAAGAAAGATGAAGACAGTGAGATGGTGATGGGCCCTCACGATGGAGGAAATACAGTAAACAAACAATTAGTCACAATAATTCGAATATTGGAGGCTTGGTTTCAAGAGAGGAAGACTGAAACTGGAGAGTTTGCGGGTAGTCAAGGATGGCTTGAATATCTGTTAGTCAAAATTTCCTTCGATTTGAATTTCCATTAACAAGACATAGCTATGGAATGGTTCTGGCCAAGGATAAAAATGAGGACGAGGCGATGCGCTGGCTGGTCCGAAGTGTTGAGTTATTTCCTATGAATTGGGGATGCTGGTTGGAGATGACTTCTTTGATTTCCAGAGTTGAGGATGTAAGTAAACCTCCTGAAATTTATCATAAAATATTGATTTGCTGGGCAGTTAAATCGCATATCGCCACACCTCCCTCAAAACATTCTCTCGTTCATATTCCATCTTCACACTTCTCTAGAATTATACCAGTCGACGCCACAACTATCCAATTCCCTAGAGCAGCTTCTTTCCATTTTCCCCACCAGTCCCTTTCTACTGACATGCTTAGCTCTTCTTTCCTATCATACTAAGGATTTTGTTACTGCCGATGCCCACTTCAGCCGCCTCCTTGCACTACATCCTCATCGACTAGACTCACTCGACCACTATTCTAATATCCTTTATGTCATGAATCTCAGACCAAAATTATCGTTTCTTGCACACCTCTGCTCAAGTGTTGATAAGTTTCGACCAGAATCATGTGTTGTGATTGGCAATTACTACTCACTATTATCAAGCCACGAGAAGGCTGTACAATATTTCAGACGTGCCTTAACTTTAGACCGTTCTTGCCTCAGTGCTTGGACGCTCATGGGTCACGAATATGTAGAGTTGAAAAACACCCACGCAGCTATTGAATCATATCGTCGAGCAGTTGACGTGAATAGGAGAGATTATAGAGCCTGGTATGGACTAGGACAAACATACGAAGTACTTGAGATGCATGCATATGCACTGTGGTATTATAAACGTGCAGCAGGACTCCGTCCATGGGACGGCAAAATGTGGATGGCAGTAGGATCCTGCTTACAGAAAATGGGACGGGATTTGGAGGGCATAAAAGCATTGAAGCGTGCATTATTAGCAGATAGCTACTACGATGCAGGTGTGGGTAGTTCATTTGGAAGTGGAGGTAGAGAAAGAGGAGGCACCATGGATCCGGAAATTTTACTCCAAATTGCTGGGATGTATGAGAGGTTAGAGGATGAAAAAGAAGCACGAGGATACATGGAGTTGTGCATGGCACAAGAAGAAGGCAATGATAATGCAGATGCATCGGCTATTAACATTCATAATGATTCAGCATCATCAGATGATGAAGGACGTCAACCACTGGCACCTACAGGTGAAGGTGGTAATGGCACAGGAGTCACGGCTGCAACGTCAAAAGCAAGGATGTGGTTAGCGAAACACTCAATGAGAACGGGTGATTACAAAAGAGCTATGCAATTGGCGACAGAATTGTGTCAAGATGGGGTAGAAGTAGAGGACGCAAAAGCTTTAGTTAGAGAGGTCAGAGTCAGACTAGAGGGATTGGACTCACTCTGAGGAACGAGTTGAAGGCATTTATAGGAGTTTTAAGATACCAATAAATATTGATTTTATCTAGTTTTGATCCTGGCTAGCGTCAGCTTCATGATTTGCACACCTTCTGTTGCCGCAGATTCTTAGACCAGTTGTTAATCTTTAGAAGTCGTAATATTTTGTTCTAGAATATCCGACGTAACTGGTATTTTATTCACACTTTACTTCGAGCCAAGCACTGCCCTTAAGGCTTCTTCGCGAATATTATCCTGAATTTCATGAAATTGTTGAGAAGTGTCGATGTCCAGGAAAGAGCCAACAATTGCTACAATTCATCAACGGCATCGTCTTGACTCATGAGTTCCATCTCTCGCTCATTGATCTCTTCGCGTGTTTTTATCTATGTGCTCAAATACATTGTATGTCATCTCCGTTCTTGATTATCGTGAGTGCCATGTTTTCTTCTCTTCTCCTCACGAGTGGTCTGAGCTATTGCGATTCATGCCTTGTGAGCTGCATATTCTCTCTTTTCTCCATGTCGGGAGCAAAGTAGTCTAGCTCTAGAAATTGACTGTTGGAAACTGCGAGAGCTTTTGTTGCTTCGGCAATTCGTGTGTCACAGTAGAATTTCGGTGCGTCGGCAGGGACTTTTTTATTGATTTCGGAAACACTTTGGAAGATGACTCCGACGACAGAATGGGCTTGATGGATCGATAAAATAACAAAAAAGCTAATACCGACCAACAAGTGATACTCGGGAAATTGTTAAACCCCACCTGACGATCACATATTCTGAAATCAAAGATGGTCTGACTAACCAGAAAGGAGCGAGAATGCTCGTCGAAAATCAGTTCTTCTTTCTACATATCACACTGCATATCTCGTTTACTCGATACTTGAAGATATGATTCTGTAATTTGGAATGACATTCCGGAATCTGCTGATCAGCAGTCAGATTTACCCAAGCGATTTATATGAAGTTCAATCTATATAAATTGTGTAACACGGCCCGCTACTCCGCATATCATCATGGTATAAACTCACTTTCTATATAATCGTAACAGTTCCGTATTGCCGTGCATATACAGAGATATATCGGAAACGAGGAATGCCTTATGAAAGCTTTTCACTGTCGTACTCTGACCAGTGCAATTCATGCATATTTTATTCTAATTGGTATCTGTAAATGTATAGTTTCATTTCTCCGTGAAATTTCAAGAGTCTTAGCCACTGGAACCTGGGGTGCAGCTTGACGTTATTCATCCGGAGCGGCACTTGGCAATAGCACGCTGCATATATCTGCCACTTTCCCCACGCTGACTTCCCCGGATTTTGAAAATTGCCAAGACCCAGATACTTGGATATAAAACCAATGATATTCCATGAACTTGATCTTAGAGGCTCGAGGAATACCGGCTGGTGATAAAATATCTGTTGTCCTAGTCAGTTGACGAGGAGATTATGATAACAATATCTGGAATGAGAATGATTCGATCCGCGTACATGGATGGAACGATACTAGTGAAGAGTGTGATAATCTGCTGCAGATGCTGTTTCTACCTATTCCTACTTGTATAAATTTCCAAAAGTCCCCCTCTGCTAATTTGAATCTCGTATCACCGCATACTTTCAATCACACTTTGTCTCGCCCATCATGAAATCCTTCGTTTCTTTGCTAGGACTTTCGTTCCTTACGTGCCATACCTCAGCCCATTGTAAGCATCCGCCTACTAGTCAAGCTCAGGAATAAAGAGGAGCTAACATGTCAGCAACTAGACATTTTCCAGTCATTCACCTACAAGAACATCCAATATCCACCCTATGGATACATTCGCGTAAACGACAATTACAATAGTCCTGTTATAGATCTCGCTAGCAATGATCTTCGATGCAATTCCGGTGGTGAGACGAGTAAGGGAACACAAACTATCACAGTCAAAGCTGGCGATTCTTTCTCTTTCACTGGGGACATACAGGTTTATCATCAGGGTCCTTTGTCCATGTGAGTTCCCTATCTCTGTTATGAGTACATATAATGGCATTGATATTGACATTGATGTCTGTAGATATATGGCAAAAGCACCAACAACTGCAGCAGCTTTCGATGGATCCGGCCAAGTTTGGTTTAAGATTTTAGACATTGGTCCTACCTTTACAAATCAAGTCGCGACATGGAATCTTTATCGTGAGTTTTGCTTTTCCTAATGAACCTGATTTAGCGGAAAGTTAAAATGGAGAACTGATTTGAATAGAAACATATACTTATACTATTCCACCAAATCTTCCTAACGGCGATTATCTCCTTCGTATTCAACAGCTTGCTATTCATAATCCCTAGTAAGTTTGAATACAACTATTTGTCTCTGCAAGATGTACAAGTATTGAGAAAGACATTGGTGCTAACAACCCAATTCAGCCCGGGAGGAATCCCTCAATTCTACATCGAATGCGCCCAAATAACCGTAACAAATGGAGGTAGCGGAACTCCCGGTCCTCTAGTATCTATCCCCGGGTACGTCCTCCAAACATCCACCCACAATTTCCTTACCTCTTCCATCTCTCAGTCATAAAATCTAGCTAACTCCCATTTCCACTATAGAGCCTTCTCCGACACAGATCCCGGCTACACAGCAAACATCTACTCAAATTTCTTCAACTACACTGTTCCCGGCCCCGCCGTCTGGGCTTCTCAAGGAGGCTCTTCGGCTTATACTGGAATTTCAAATGGTAATAATGCGGCGACTACGTTGGCTAGTATGCCGGCTGGAACCGGGGCGGCTACTACCGCGACGGCGATTGCGACTACTACTGCGGCTGGGTCTGCCACTACTACTAAGACTGGGACAAGCGCAACAGCTACGGCGACGGGTGCGGTAGTGCAGAAGTTTGGACAGGTATGTTTTTTTTTTGCTGTTTGTTTGTTTGTTTGTTTGGGGATGCTATTTGGTGATGACGAGGCGTGGGTTTTGTGTTAGGATGAATGCTAATTTCGAGTGACGATACTATAGTGTGGAGGCCAAGGATGGACTGGAGCGACAGCTTGTGTTGTGGGTAGTACATGTACTGCTACTAATGCTTACTATAGTCAATGTTTGTAAAAGATGAGAATTGGCAAGAGCGAAAGTGCTGGAAGGAGGGAATGACACAATGTGTGGATTGGATTGATATGATGTGATATGGTTGTGTAAGGCAGAGAGGAGCTAGATTCGAGGAGGCTCAATATTGTACATATGAATGATGTTATGGTGATGAAAACCGTTTTACCAACTGCATTACATTGTTGAGGTGTAATTACAATAGTCTCGAATACTAAACGTATGGATGAGGTTTCACTATTATAAGATTGATAGAAGGTATATATTCGAAATAACATTGTGAGCTAGTCGATACATTGTAACTGGTCATGCATATATATGTGTTTTCTTCCCTTCCTCTGTCCAAATCCTCATAATTCATAGCCATAATCCATTACTCTATCCTATTTCCACACTATTTTCATTCAATAATATAATTGTTTCCTTAAGTAGAATTACTGATTGCCAACAACTTAGTGTAGTTAGGCGTACCCAATCCAGTTGCAGGGTCCCAACCACTGACGGCGGAGAAACCAGCACCAGAAATAACACCACTGCATCCGGTAATCTTACCGGTGGTAATATCGGTCAATGCGGATTTGGCGCTTGTGTATAACCATGGGTTGAGGAATCCAAGACCGGCTTTACCGGCGGCAACACGGTTGGAGTTGATGAGTTGGATTACGGAACTGAAGGTTGGGGTTGCGCAAGAGGTACCGTCAACGAGTTCGGCGCTGCCGGAAGCGACAATTACGACTAGAGAGGTGTTAGTAAATGATATGAAAAGAAGCTGAGGGTCTTCTTACAGTTTGTAGCTTGAGCGGAAACATCGGGGTAGGCACGGCCGGATGCGTTGAAGTATTTTGTTACTGCGGAGTGGGTGGTGTCGGTTGTGAGCCAAGAGTTGACAGCGGTAGTTTGGTAGGAAGGTTGTCCGAAAACAGAGGAGAATCCTCCACCACCATCAGTCCAAGCTGCCCTATTGAGAGTTAGTATGCTGATTCTTACGATTATCTCATAGGAAATATGACTTACTCAGGGCTGTTACCAGTAGTACCACCTACAACAGTCACCCATGGGCAAGAAGCTGGGAAACTGGTAGTGAAACCCTTGGTGGTTCCAGTGGTGACGCAAGTAGTTCCTACACCTGAATCTCCAGATGCAACGAGGACGGATACACCACGAGCACCAAGTTGAGAGAAGAGATTGCAAACTTCATCAGCGTAGCTCAAGGGAACAGTGTCTTCATCATCACCGTAAGAGATTGAGATGGTTTGTGGGAGTGTAGTAGCGGCGAGGAGGGAGTCGAGGAATTCTAGGTAAGGTTCGTTGGTGTTTGAACCACTTCCTACAATAGGGGGAGATCCACCAGTTGAATAGCTTCGAACCGTTAGTAAGTTTTGTCGAATGACATGATTAAAAATGGATCAATGTAGAACTCACTAGACGTTGGGGATCTCTGATGTGATAGCTCTAGCATATTGAACATCAAGATTGGCTTCAATACCTGGGTAACCACTACCACTTGATGGGCAAGTTCCTCCATTAATAAGGGTACAGGTGTAACTGTATGCCTTATTGGCGAAGTATGCATAGTTGTTCATGAAAGTGGTCAAATCTGTCTTGGATGGCCATTGCTTCAAAAACCCAGCAATACCAATCAACCCAGTTTTCAATGTAGCTGGGGCGGAGGTGAATGAGTAAAGATTGGCAAGACATGTTGGGGTGATGGTGCTACCACTGCAGCCTGTGACAGCTTCAGTCCCTTCAACCTTGAGCACATTTTCGTCAAATTCCTGATGTTGCTTGATGTTGGAACGCATTGCACGAAGACCGAAGAAGGTTGTTGGTTGAACAATATCAACGTGACCCTTCAAAGCATCGGGGAGACTGTATTCGAGAGTTCGGATAGCACCCTCGTACAAACCAGTGTGAACTAGAAGATATTAGAAATTGGAATCGATTATGTCGAGAGCTCAATAAATTACCATAAGCGTCATACTTTGCTTGGAGAAGCTCTTCAACCTGGCTGATGCTCGCTTCTACAATAACAGAGTCACCTCGTGCCGAGACAGTTGTTTGGTTTGTCAAGCCTGCAGTTGACAACCATTGTAGAACAAGGTCACGCGACTGTGTCTTTGGTGCGATCATTGCATCGATCACCGTTTGGTCAAGATGACGTCCATAAAGGGCATGTCCAGGGGTGGCGATCTTCGGGAGGTTAGTCTAGATTCGTTTCCAAATGAATAAACCCAACAAATTAAGAAGACTTCTTCTCATATTCAAATCCAGCATTACATGTGACATGTGAGGAGTGGGAAATCATACATCCATGGCCATCTTGTGAAATTCTGGCATGTTCTGTGAAATCAAATGTAATCTCAACTTCATCATCGACACATCTTTGTCGAACACGGCATCCTCATCCAATTTCCAGCCTGGTGGTGGAGCAGCAACTTTCTCAAAAACGCTAGATTTACCGAAAGTTGGCAATGCTTGGACTGCCGACGCAGCAAATGCCACGGAGAAAATATTGAGGAGAAGCATCTTGCCGAAGTAAGAATGATTACAACGAAGAAGACATTGATGAAGAACTGCGGCATCATGGCATACTTATGCCAATACTAGCCAAGGGAAAGGCGCAAGCTTGTCTCGCACAAGCTTGCGGCATCGACACGGTACCTGCTCCTCTGAGCCAATGGTGGATTAATTACTTGCATTACGAGCTGCCTTTTGAAGTTTCTTTATCCTTCATATCGTCACAATCGCCCACACATGTTTTCTTCATTAATTTAAGGTTATCTTGGATTTTTATGATCATTGGACGATGCAGGATACGAGACGTGGGTGATTGACAGATCGTCACGGCGGTGTGACTGCGTTAGGAAAGTCCTTAGGGAATCAGACGCTTAAATTGAGCTATGTATCTCAAGTGGGGAAACTCTCCTTCCGTATTTCTAAAAATTGCCGAAAGAAGGGGAAGGTCATAGAGCACAAATCCTACTTTCCAATGAAGTGCTGCAGCTGTTAACGTAATTCTCTACCCTAGAGAGAAATAAAGAAGAAGCTGTGTTGAAGGAAAGTCCAGATTGATAAATGCAATTGTCAATTTTTATGAAGATGAATCGGATGTTTTTTGGATTTGTGGGACGAAAAGAAAGGAACTTCCTAATTAGGTCGCTGTAAAAAGGTGTCATTCAACCGTTGCGATAATCATCCTTAGCCGCAGCAAAATATCATTGGCGAGAGATTAGATCAAATATCGCAATGCACTACCAATTTGTGATCACTCAAGTTGGTATCTGATGGCTATTCCCTCAAACATTATCTTGAAGTTGGTATGTAGGTAAATCAAGCAAAGTGTTCATTTTTGTATTCGGTTTCGTTCTTGAATTGATCACATCTAAATGGATGAAAGATGTGTTTTCTTGACATCTCATGTGCAACATGGATACCGACCAGCCGTTCCTATTCATGGCTGAAAGTGGTATAAACATTTAAATACTGTACATCTATGTATTGATTTCCCACTCAAGGATCCGATCGGTGACTGGAAGAGTCCTTTCAAAACATCAATAATTGAGATCGAATCCGATAATGCGGACTTGTGTTAAGACGAGTAAGACTGTTTCAACGTCTGATTAATCAACCACCGGATCATTGTACATTGCCATAAGGACAAGGTATCAAAGCAGATGGAATTGTTCTAGGTCATGGTCACTTTCAATTGTGCGAAGTTTTGTAGTTACAAGGCAGCAAATCTCCCAACGGTAGATACGAAACAACATCGATAAGTATATGACAAGTTCTATGGTTATTCTCGGATAGTAGAGATCAGTTGACGGTATGTACGTTGTACGAAGCTAACACGATGAATGAACAATGAGGTCGTCGTCCGTCATACTTGTAGCCTCGAACATTGAACGACATCCACTTCGAAGCTTGGATATCTAGCAGGATAGGACACATTGTGACGCAAAATCAAAAGGTTGATGCTTGAACGTCAAGGGTAACAACACTTTCATGGACATTGAGTTACTACTCAATCGCGGAGTGAATGTGCAACTATGCAGTCTTCATTCGAGAATGGAAATTGAACGTAAAATACACTTCACGTTGGTGCTATTATCGAGGTTGTGCTGTAACCCAAAACGGTGAGCCTATGCAGAGAAGGCAGAGAACACAAATGCCTGAGTGGTACTCGCGGCGACCTAACTGTTTTTTCTTTCCAGTGCTCGATTTGATAAATGAGGATTTTCATTCACACGATGGCGGCACAAAGCAAGGCAGCGATCACAATTGAAGAAAATGACAAGAGTATAGGCAACAATCTCAAACAAGGTCAACGAGAGTGATGCCTGTGCTGCTTCTATTTATGGATGTTCTGGGCTATATGAGGCAGTGGTAGGAGGTAGGTAAGTTTGCTCAACGATGTATTTCTTTTGGCGAACAATATTTCCAACGAGTGAGCAAAGAAATGATAGTAGGTTTGCATCAACTATCAACCGTATCTAGACTCATCACATGACATACTGGTGCTTCTTTAGAAGAAAAGGAAAGCAATAGAAAGCAGCGTGTGCTTAGTAATATACCCACCTTATCGACCCACCTGCGGCCGTATTGACCGTGTCTAAGCTCAATACAGCCAAGTTTGTCACATTTGCAGCAACCAGCCCCAAATTTGCCACTAGCGAAAATGTATAAAGTCTCCTCTTCTCCCTTTGAATTCCCTTCTTTTTTCTTCATCTTAGTGCATGGGTTTTACGCATATCAGTGAGGATTCGTCCGAGATTGCGTTTTTGCTAGTTGAAAACTATAACCATGACCACTCCAGGTTGGCTTCGGCCGGCCTGGGAATCTTTGGAACCAAACATCTTCTCGTAAGAGATTTATTTTATTGTTTTTCATTGCGATTCGGCTTCTTGTAGGCTGACGTGAAGAAGAATTGAATTGTTGGAGGAAGGAAGGAAGGACTTTGACGACGAGGGGCAAAAGAGGAAGAAGACTTCAACTATGGGAGAAATGTTGAAGAGTGGTGTTGTGGTTGGTGCATTTAGGAACGTAGCATTTTAACACAACCATGCATATTCTTCATGACAGATTCATCCTTTGATGTTGTTGTGCTGATGATAATTTTTTGATGGTGCTATTATGATTTGTAGGGTAGCTGTCGCAATTGCTATCTTGCCAACACCATATCAAAAGAGTATTATCTATCATTCGGAGAGTTGCAACAAAATTTTCACAGGCTCGTAGGTGTATTGTAATGTTATTGTAGGTACACTTTCGATCAAGCCATATCCGAATCCCACATCGATGATGTAAATGTGCTTTGCTATATTCAGCATACCCAGCAAATCAGAAGGTCGAAGAACAAGTACATCAATAATAACTTTGTGAACTCGATCCATTACCCCATCTCGAAATACCACAACCACATCTACATATCCATCATGACGAAGACCGCACTCATCACAGGCGCAACTGGTTTACTTGGCAGACAAGTTCTAAAAGTATTTGATCGAGAAAATTGGAATACAGTTGGCACCGGATTCTCGCGTGCGAAGCCTCCTACCATTCTCAAGGTCGATTTGGCTTCCGAGTCGGAAGTTACAAAGGCATTAAATGAATCAAAGTAATGTAACATCTTCACGATTTTCAATGCAGTACTGACGGTAAGGCTATTTGAAGACCTCATGTCGTAATTCATTGTGAGTTTCTATTAACACTGCTGCCTTTTCGCCGTTATTGCTAACCCCGCGATTACAGGTGCGGCGAATAGATTTCCAGACAAATGCGACAGCGATCCTGAAGGAACACGCGCTCTCAATATTGCAGCTTCTGCTTCATTGGCAAAGCTCTGCGCCGAACAATCCATTCTCCTTATCTACATCTCGACCGATTATGTTTTTCCCGGCACCGAAGGTGATGCTCCCTACGAGACAAGCCACACCGTAAACCCCCCGAATCTATATGGAGAAACAAAATATGAGGGCGAGAAAGCCGTACTGGCAGAATATGAGAAAGCAGGCAAATCTGGTCTGGGAGTGGTCTTGAGAGTTCCTGTACTCTACGGAGAAGGTGAACCCGAAGAAAGCGCAGTTGGTGTACTTATCAACTCGGTCTGGAAAGCCCAAGAGAAAGATGCCAATATCAAAATGGATCACTGGGCCTTGCGCTATCCTACCAATACAGAAGATGTAGGTCGAATTTTGTCAGAGATTGCAACCAAATATCTTGAAAGTAAAGACCCATCATCTTTACCACGAGTCTTGCAATTTTCTTCAGAAGACAAATTCACAAAATATGAGATCTGCCAACTTTTTGCGGAGATTTTGGGGTTGCCTTTGGATGGTATGGTGGCAAATACAGAGGGGAATGATCCAAATGCTAGTGTACAGAGACCTTATGACTGTCATCTGTCTACAAAGGCATTGAAGGATCTGGGGATCAATGTTGCTACGATGGATTTTACTGGATTTTGGAGGAGGGAGATGAGTGCTTTTAGGAAGTAGAGGAACTTCAGGTTGGACTCAAGGATAGCAGCTGAATACTCTTCCATATACGACAATAGTTGTGTTCTTTACCCAAGATTACATTATTGGCCAAATGCGTATCACAATGGTATACCTAGAAACAACGTCTCGTATTTCAAGGCTGGAAGTTCTAGTAGTTCAATGTACTTCAATGGCTATCATTGACAAGGCGCTTCAATATCTTTTGGGTTATTCTCACTTCCTTCCTCTTTTTAGACAGCACTAGGTAATGTCTTCTCAATCAAAAGCTCGATTCCAGTGGCTATGCAAAAGTCAGGCCGATCCAAAGGTTTGAATGTTGAACATAAATCATACGGAAGTGCTCCATGGTTCTCGCATTACTCCTGTAGTGTACTTTCGTATACTCTATTGAAGTATCTATAATAAGGAAGTAAAGAAACGGCATCGTGAGCCATTGGTTATATTAAAACTTGCAGTTAAAAATTCGGGAATGTATTATTCTTTCTTGTCGACTTACAGCAACTGCCATAATTTTGATTTACCCATGGAAAGTCGCTGTGGCGTGCCTCATTATCAGTCATTCGAGATCGCTTCTTGCTCGGGCACTGATTTGCAGAGATGTATTCGGCCTTTTTTGAATTATCAAGATGATTCTGTTCTTGGGTGATCATGCTTTTGACACAAGTTAGAAAGCTTTCGGGACAAGGGATAGAAAGGGCTTTAAGATAGAGTAGAGAATACGTAGATTAGGCCAGCGGCCGGTCAACTTGTTCCAATACAAATACTCCGACTTGTATGCATTTCAATGTTCATGTCAAAGTACTCTTTCTTGTCCTCCACTGTGCACGTAGTAGATGCGGCGTAGGGTGTACTACTTTTGGAACAAGTTATCTAGATCGGTCAACATCAGGTTTCAAATCGTTTCTTATCGAGAACGAGAACGTCTGATATCTGCTTCTGCATACCAACGTCAACACCTGTTACTTAGCCATGTATGAAATACCCACCCGGTGATACATGCGAGAAGAACAGTATCGAGGAAAGTAAGCCGAGATATTCAATTTCCCCAGCATGCTTTGCAACATGTGGAATTGGTTCGTCCTCTTACGGTGACAATTTTCCTCCCACCTTGCTAGATTAAACCAGCGTTGATCTTCCATGCTTTTTAAATGTCATATTGTTAAGCGTGTAGTAAAACGAAAAGATATGAGAGAAGCTTTGTTTTCTTGATTTCAATGGGATATTCCAAGTTGGATCCTTACAAAAAGCACCTAAGACTCCATTCCTTTTATCTTTTGAGAGGCGGTAACGATCAACCCATGCTCTTTCTCTATTCCAAAAATCGATCTCTGATCTATGGATCAAACAGAGACAAATATGCCGTACTTTTCTTTTGCACTTGCTAAGCATTCCCATGCAATTATATCGGCGATGGTTTTGCTGACCTTGGGGCGCAAGCTGAAATGCATCTCCAGATATTTTTTTGCAGCTGCTATTTGCCGTGATTCATTGACACGTAATCAGCACTTGTGATCTCAAGAAAAATCCATAGCACCTCGAGTAAGCGGCTAATGCTCATCGGTTCGGGAAGATTTGGCTGACGGCTTACTGTCTAAGTCCTTGCATTTCTAAAGATAGAGCGAAATAAAAGGGTGTACTTTGTTTGACTAGAAACATCATTTACCCAGTCTAGTGCAGATACGCCAATCCCTTTAAAGTTATGCTTGGGTGTCACGAATCATGAAATGCAGTGGCGCTATGCTCGGATGCAGCTTAGTATGTCAGTGACATAATGTGTCAGAACTTGACCTGAGGTGCCACGATGCATAACACAATGCCATCAAAATCAGTGCCTGTCTTGGCATTAAAGTTCAAAGAATTCTATATTTCAAAGGCCTCATAAATTCCCGCATTGTAGTTCTTGTGAGTTAGAATCATTTTGCACTGTTCATTGTATAACTCCATTTCGATCAATCTCAATCTAGCTTCAATCACAATGGCTACTACGCGTATCGCAGAGCTTGCTACACAAGTTGCTGAAAATACAAAGAGAGTCGACGAGTATCTTCGCCAACATGACTTGCCCTCACCATCCTTTGATGCTGAAGGACCAGTCGACTTTTGCATCCGATCAGAAGAAATTCAACGGGCTCGTAGCCTGGCAATCGACGGGGCAGCAGAACTGCTGGATCTATTGAGGGGTCCCAAAGAGTCTTTACAGCCTGTGGCAAGCACAAATTGTTCAGTCATTTGACTAGCACCGAACTAATGATGAGAATTTCGCAGGTCAATGCTACTAGTCTTCAGGCTATCCATAGGTTTGATATCGTGAGAAAAGTTCCAATCGGAGGTGAAATAAGCTTCAAAGATCTAGCCGAGCAATGTGATCTCTACGAGCCGGATCTTCGTCGCATCATACGTTTTGCAATATCATTTCACAGGATCTTTCAAGAGCCGCGTCGAGGCTTTGTCACTCATTCAGCAGCTTCCCGCAAGTTGGCGGAAGATCAAGATTTCCATGATGCTTTGGGTCTGGTGTTCAATGAATTCGTTCCATCTTTTGGACGGGTCAGTTTATGTTCCAAGTTCGAAACTTTCAATGACTAAGGTATATTGCAGACAGTCGATGCTTTGGAGCAATTCAAAGATCAAGAGCCAAGCCAAACCGTTAGTATCATGATTCTCTATTTTTTCATTCATGATTGAGGGATTTGGTGAAGAGTCTATCAACTCGTCGATACTGATATAGTCTTTTTGGAACTAGGGATTTGCACTTTTGCAGAACACCACGCAACCTTTCTTCGAGTACATGGGGGATGATCCCGCAAGAGCTAAGTTATTTGCTGGAGCCATGAGAACCTTCAGTCTTGTAGATCCTGGTCATTCTCCTGCTTTCCTTGTTCAGGGTTATCCATGGGACTCTATCAACGGCACCATCGTTGACGTTGGTGGTTCGAAAGGCAGTATTAGTATCTTACTTGCAAAGACTTTCCCTACGCTGCGATTCATCGTACAAGATCTTCCTGGGGTTATCGAAGGTGCAGAATCGCAACTTGATGCTAGCATTGCCAAACGTGTGTCATTTCAAGGGCGTGACTTTTTTACTCCGCAAACCGTGGTGGCCGATGCATATCTATTTCGCTGGATCTTTCACAACTGGCCTGATAAGTATGTGGTCGCTATCTTGCGCACCCTTGTTCCGGTAATGAAGACTGGCGCTCGGGTGATTGTGAATGAGATTTTGAATCCGCCTTCGAATTCTCTCTCGCTCTCTAGTGAACGTTCAATTCGGTACGACTCCCATTATTACCCGTGTGGCTGAGAAATCCAAAATCTTCAGGCTGACAATATACTAGTTCTCTCGATATGGTTATGCTGAGTATGCATAATTCTAGAGAGCGAGAAGCGGAGGAGTGGCAGGATCTTTTCTTTGAAGCGGATCCTCGTTTTGGGGTGTTGAAGATTTGGGTACCGACTGGAGCATCCCTTGCTATCATCGAGGCTGTCTGGCAAGGATAACCATTGGCATGCTCACTGTTGACTTGAAGTCTTATGAGCTTATTAGATAGAGTTTTTGCGGATGTGTCATTCTACGACTAATAACGACTTGCAATTTTCTCGGAAGGGATAACGTAGGAGCAGATATCATTAAATCTTATTTATATTTAATCTTCACTTCTCTTAGGATTTACTCCGTTTCCAGGCGTTCATTCATTCCGGCTAAAGTGACCCTTCTCTTATCTGTGAAATAAAGCTGAAGAAGATTCACAGAGATTTCGAAGGTTTTGATTCGTCAAATCTACTCACGATGCATTGGAGTCCTTTTCGCGTGGGAAATGTACATCATCTGCGCGCGATATTACAGATGAAATACATAAGGAGTCATATGTATACATGGTTCTCATCGAACAACACCGATTAGTAATTGGTTACCGGCTAAGAAAACATCGCATGCAAGATCACTCGATGGAGTGGCTGTCGATTCGTTCGCGACATCTACATCTATGGCGTCTTCAATCCTCGACATTATTTGCATCGCGTGAACCACGTCCTCGGAAACGATGGAGATGTTAAAATTGAATAGCCTTACATGAGCCACCCGTTGATCTCACCAGGTATCCCTGATATTCTACAAGTCGATTAGCGTTAATGTTGAAATACGATCCCGAGACGCTACACAATACATGATTCTTCCACATACTTAATCGAGCAGGTACGTACTCGTGGACTAAAAAGGTATCAGCCTTTACAATCCGATATGCGCTTGACGCAGGTTGGGGAGCTCCCGAGCCTTACACAAACACCTCCAGAGTATGTCTCCCCGAACGAATCAATACAAAGCATGTAACTTCTTCCAGTGCAATGATTGATGCTCTATCAACGTCATCTTCATCTCTCGAGGGATATATCGACACTTGTAGATTCGAAGGCGCCTTGCAAAGATGTTGTAGCAGGAAATTGGGAAAGCCTTGTAATGAATGAGACGAGGTGTGGAGTATCGCTTTCACATCGTATCTTTTTGCTACTTTCCTCTTCGATATCAATGGCTAATTTATTGATATATATATATGTATGTGAGAATATCAGGAATACTTGGCATATCTTCTTCTTCTTCTTCTTCATAGAAACACGATATTGTACACAAGAGATCTTTTCCTTCGAACCGATCATCCAGCCTATTGTCCCACGTGCGGCGAATAGTGGTTCGATCAAGAGTAAGTAAGTAGCATAGACTTTTTTTTTTTTTCTTTCTCGAGCATTCCAAGACCGACCGGCGACCGTGTATTCTTCTTCCCGCTTCACATTCCCAATCACCACCACATACATCTTGCGCTGCTTCTACAACAAGTCCACAAGCTGATTTCGAAGTAACGCAACCAAACTATTGTTACATCGAGTTACCAGAGGAATCAGTGATACGCATTGATTAATCAGCGTTCTATATCAAGTCCCTTTCATTTGATGCGCATACCGATTTTTATGAATACAGTAGTGGAGTATGACGGGAATGGTACTGGTTCCTTGTATTTTGAGTGGCGGATTGGAAGGTGTGGCTTGGGATAGATATTGGATGTTCAATTTGATTAGATTATCAATTTTTGGGGGGGAGAGAGCGGGGGATGGAGAATATCCTTACCGTAGAGCGGGGTGACATACAGTGCGATACAGAAATACACAACGAGATCCGTGAAATGACATCAGAGATTTAATCGAGAGGTATTCCAACACGTTACTATTATACAGTACTTGAGGTAATTCCCGGTATGTTGGTTTCGAAAATAAGAATCTAGGATTCGCGGGTGATAAATCAATCTAGTACAGTGGCACCCGAATAAACACAATGTGCTCTGGGAGCTATGGGATGCAGTAACTTTTCTCAGTCTAGCCCGAGTTTGCATTTGGCTTCAAAGGTACAGCTAGAGAATCTGTGTTTCCCCATACCCATTTCAGCTGGTACCATACTAGTTTCACTGGATCTCTCTGCCACAACGGCAACATCGAGAAGTTAATCATTGCCGGTTCAGAAGACTTTTCGGAGGGAACTGAGAAATGATGGCGGGATCAGGAAGGGAAGGGGATATACAAGATGAAATATAGAAGTAAAGTTTGAGATTGGGGGAACATAATTGGGTGTTGGGGGGGGGGGGGGGGGGGGGGGGGGGGAGGGCAAAATAAACGAACTGATTGTCCTCGCAGGGGAGAAAAAAAAATAAGACTACATTTGGGGTATGATGAATGTGCACAGGTCACCGATGAGCTGCAGCTATATCTCAGAGGATTGAGATACCTCTTCATATAAAGGCGGACTTCATCCTACATTTTGCATGCCTTCATCAATCCATCTCTTTACCAAACCTGGGACTTCTATCTAGGACTTGTAAGCATCTACTTTACCAAGAAATTTGAAGAAAACTCTAATTCCTTTCCAGAACAGTCAATTGTCTTCACCGCTGTCAAAATGAAGATCAAACTCCTTGCTACAGCGCTTTTGCCAGCGTTAGCAATGGCCGGAAAGAGAATCTCACCCCCTACTCCGGCAGGAGACTCGACCCAGGCACCACTCGAAACTATGGAAAATCCGGTTATATTGCCAAACTTGAATGCTCATCAAGCCATGCATTCAACTCGGAGCGACTACGCCACTATGAAAATTCAAAGACAGTATACTTTGCAAGTCCTGATGGGCCGAATGATCCAATTGGAAAGTCTGATAAGGAGGCCCTCGCACAAGTTGTGACGAATGAATATCTGTCCAAGTTTCCAAGTACCATCGATCCGGTCCAGTTCTCAGATGGTGTCACTGCGGTCATCAGAACCACTCATCCAGGCAGCTTCTCGAAAGATATCGACATTCAGGTTCCTAGAGCGTTAAACCCAGTGCTTGAGTACAGTTTCAATTGTCATGAATACGCTGCTCCGTATGGACAGAGGTCTGGCGAGAGAGGAACCTCAGTATTGCCAACCCCTTTATCTTCAAACCGAATATTTCTCTTCGCCTGATTACAAGCCTGAGCTTTGGAGGGTTGTACTAGGCCAGAGCTAGGGAAGGTCTACATCAGAAATGCCAAGGATATTTCACGCTGGCGCATTTCGACCTCTCCTAGTGATCCTGCATGGAATGCGCCCTTCGAGAAGGAGGATGTGGTTTTTCAGGTTTGTTTAGGATTGACCGCATGTAGTTCTTTGATTCTCCGGTGTAAAGCAGCCCGGCCCGTCAACGAAAACGCGATGATGTTGATGCCGTTAAAAGGAAAGGGTGGTGTTCTTCAAGGATTTATTGGATGTGTTTGATTTTCGAAAAGGTAGGGTGAGGAGGGAGGTCCAGGCAGGGATGAGTTTTGTTCAACACAAAACTTCTAAGGAGTAGCAACATAGAATGAATTACCATATGAGTAAAGCGTGTTCATGATATCAATAATATTGAAAGCATGCTAACAACTTATTGAATCAAGAAAGTGGTGGTCTCAATAGGCTGTGCAAGATGCTGAACAATCCTGGCCTCTAATAAAGTGAACGAGACACCGATTATCATGATTCTCATTAATGGGAGCCGCTTTCTTACAGAAGACATGATAGCAATTGACGAGACACTTGCACGAAAGCGTCTCTGGTGATGATATCCAAGACACTGAGACTTCAGCCATCCGTTTTCTATACCCGGAGGTTATTACTGTCGAGGTGACATTGGTGCATCTATTCTATTCCAAAATGGGAGAGTTCGTCTTACTGAAAACCAACTTCTGTGCATGTATCATTATGAGATCTACGGCTGGTGAAGGGCACCCACTCGGAATACCCGTACATGGCTCCGGAACGAAACGTCTACCAGCGATTGCTAGCATCTTTGCCGCATACATAAATTTATCTTATCATATCTCGTCGACAATGTGATCTTGTTGAAGTTTGCTTGTGGCATCTTTGAAGAACGGAGGGGGTTGATGTGAAAATGGAGGAGATGTAGGAAATGTAGGAAATATAAGAGATTAGATTATCGAGGAGGGGAACAAGAAAAAAACAAATGCGGTTGTAGATGGATGTATGTATGTGTGTATGAATGTATGTATGTGATTAGTGAATGATTAGTTTCTCTTCTGCTGTTTTTGGGTTTTGAGTTTGGTTTTTATACTTTTTTGTTGTGCAAGCAGGTAGGTAGGAGGTAAAAAGGTAGAAATCTTCAAAATAAGATTGATGAGTCTTTGACCAACTTGGGTGTGCGATTTCTGCAATTTGTCACTAAGTAAGGCTAATGTGTGTAGTGAGGTTTAGGATACATGTAAACTTATTCACATCACATGATAGTAGTATGTATATATACATCATTTACCTAATTATGATATAGACAATTCAGAATCATGATTATGATCATAATCACAATCACAATTAGAATAACCATTTCCCCTGCGAGAAATCTTTGTCGTTACTACAGAATACTAAAAACCAAAAACCAAATACCAAATACTAACTAAACAAAGTATTATACAAAATCAAATCTATTTCCAATCGCTTTAAGTTAAATTGTATATAAACTCTACATACACATAATGAGTCTCACAATAGACAGACAGATAGATATCGCTTCATCCGAAAGGCGTTTTGATGACTATATCATATTGTATCATATCATGTTATATGTATATTCGAGATCTATCCGCTCGCTGTTAAGATTACAGATTATATGATATGATGTGATACTACATTACACGATATGATATAATGATATATAACACTATACTACACTACACTCACTGCACTACAGTCCCTCGGGTTTCAATTTTTGTGGATAAGGAAGGTGGGAGGTAGTAGGTAGTAAATAGTAGGTATGAGATATTAATAGTTGATACCTATCCACCTATCTATCCATCCATCCATCTATCTATCTATCTATCTATCTATCCACCCCCATCCATCTCCTCATTCCATCTACCCACTCCATCTCCTCGCTCCTCGCTCCTCTCCTCTCCTCTCCTCTCCCTCATCCCCCCACCCAAACCTCCTCACCAACCCCCCTCAAAAACAACACAGAACACAGAACACAAACAAAAAAGAATCCAAAAATCTACAATCTATACTCCTATTCCCACTCTTCCTCCTACTCTGTCAAAACCTCAAACCTCAAACCTCAAACCTCAAATCTCAATATCTCAAACCCAATCGATCTACTTTCCTCTAGTTGCGCATCCCAATTTCCGGGCAGGCGGGCGGGAGAAAGAAACAGAGTTCCGTTTGCGATGTTTAGTTTAGGGTTGGTTAGGTTAGGTTAGGGTTGGTTTAGTTTGGTTTATTCTCCGTGTGATGGATGGATGGATGGATGGATGGGTCAATATCCATCTATCTATCTATCTATGGATCTAGTGTGGTAAGTTGTATAGTAAGTTGTATAGTAGGCAGTAGTTTCTATTGATATATCGAGAAAAGGTATCGAGAAAAGCTTAACTATGTGGAACTATGTATGTGTATATGTATATATATGATTGATTGATTGATGGATTGATGATGATCTTGTAGTATGAGAAAGAAATTTAACCACAAACTGAATTTGATATTTTCCCTATAAGCAAAAACATCCCCTCCCTCCTCCCCCTCCAAAAAAATCTTGTTTGTGGGAAAATTCGAAAAATTTAATTGCGCTATGATATATATTTATATCATTATCATATACAACATACCTACATACCTACATACCGAGAAATGCTCTAGTCCTGTCTTGTGTGGTTGGTTCATAAGTAATAGTGATAGTATAAATAAATACATAGGTCCAAGCAAGTAATATAAATACCGGTACCTGGTTAGTGGAATTGGAGGTTGAGGTTGAAGTTGAAGTTTTTCTACGTATGTGATGTGATGTGATGTGATGTGATGTGGATGAGGATGAGGATGAGGATGAGGATGAGGATTTGTTCCTTCCTTGTTGATACTGTTTATCTATTTATCTGTCTATTTATCAAGTACGAAGTATACTATACTTACTATACTTACTTTACTTTACTTTACTTTGGCGCGCGCACTCCGGGAGAGGAAAAATTGAAGAGGGAACATGAGTGGAAGGGGAAGGGAAGATTTGTTATTGGTTGGTTGGTTGGTTGGTTGGTTCTGTTTCCTATGTATGATGGATGGATGGGAGTATGAATGGGATTATGAATAATGGGATGGATGGGATGGGATGGGATGGGATGAGAATAGATTAATTGTGTGGATTGTATTAAATCAATGTGTTAAATCAATCAATGTATTACAAAACCATCTCTCAAGCCCTTCTGTTCTCTTGGCATGGTATATCTTTGTGTGTTGGGTGTTGTTGGTGTGTGTTTCGAGGATGTGTTACTATGTTGACTGATGATGCAATTTTTTGATGGGATGGTATATCATCATATATCATTGTGCATCAGTCAGTGTACATCAGTGTGAGATCTTACTATTATTACATGATGTGTGCGGCATGGAGAGACGGATGGGACTGGGTGGGTGTACTGTAGTGTACTGTAGTGTACTGTAGCGTATTGTAGCGTATTGTAGTGTACTGTACTATATTAGATAGGTGAGTGACAGACAGACGAGACAGACAGACAGACATCTCAGTTTTTGGACGGTGTTGGTAAACTGGGTGGGTACCTCTTCTGCTCTATTTTATAAGATTCACGGTGTGGCCGGAATTTGCTTTTTGTTTTGTTTGGAAATGGGGGATGATTTTGGATTCGGAGATGGGTTTAATTAGCAAGCAAGACATTTGGGAGGTGTTTGGGCGTGGATTGTTTGTTGAGTGATGATGAGTGAGTGCGTATATGCGAGAACGAGAAACTCTCGTGCGCACTGGGCATTTGTTTATTTTATTGATCATTGGTAGGGACAGGCTACGGGAAGAGAAGGTTTACTTCTTTGATGGTGAGGAAGCTATTGGCGGGTTGGTGTAGTAAGTAGACGATGGATGGAAATCACCTGGGCATCCATACGAGAATGTTTTATGCCTTTGATGCATAATATATACATATACAAGTTATATGTATCGTATGTAAAGAATAATATCTACACATAACATTGCTCACATGTTCAGAGTATAGTGTGTTGTGTATATAGTTAGTAGTAAACAGGAAACAGGAATGTTGGTTTCATCATGTAATAGAGTGGGTGAGTGGAGATGGGTATGTATGTATGTATATGTGCCTAGTTCCAACAGAGTCGAGTAGAGTACGTAAGGTAAGGTAAGGTAAGGTAAGGTACGGGATTCCTGCTGAGTAAATGCAAGTGAAAATGGAAGTGAAAATGGAAGTGAAAATGAAAGTGAAAATGGAAATGGAAATGGAATATCATTGGTTACATCAGCCTTGTCAACGACTTGTCAACAAGGATTGCATCCCCCCTGGCCTCTCTTGTACCAATGTGTATCACTTTGTATGAGAGACACAAGACAAGACTGAGGATTGTACAAGTTCCTTCCTTATATACCCTGCCCTGTGTCCCTTAGCTCCCAGGGGAAATTCCCCCACATTATTCGGGAGATCATCTAACTTTTGGGTAGGGGGTGAGGTGAGGGTTAAATCCCAAAAATCATCAGATGGGGCCAAGGGACAAGGGCAAAGGGCAAAGTTCCAAGTCCAAGTCCAAGTCCAAGTCCCAGTCCAAGTCCCAGTCCCAAGATCAAAGTCCAAGCCAAACATTCCTTTCTCCTCGCATCCTGGAATGGAATGCACAATTAACGTTAAGTGGAAGTACCTTTTCTTTTGGCTTTCGGGTTACCTTTACTGTAGTAGTGGCCGTGGTAGTATAGCCGTAGTGGCCGTGGTCATGATCTTGTGATGGTCTGTTGTTTATTGATTTAATATTATGATGTGGTGGGTGAAGGAGTGGGTAAGTGAGTGAGTGAGTGAGTAAGTGAGTGAGTGAGTGAGTGAGTGAGTGAATGAGAAAATGAAGGAAAGAAATGAAAGGAAAGGAAATGAGATGAGATGAGATGTACAAGTACAAAGTATGAGTAGAAGTATGAGTACAAGTAGGAGAAGAAGTAGGAGAAGAAGAAGAAGAAGAGGAAGATTGTATGTGTAGATGATAGATACTTGGTACTTGTTATTATTGTATTTACCAAACGCATTAAAATTACTTGCACTCATTTATTTATTTATTTATTTGTTCATTTGTTCATTTGTTCATTTGTTCGTTCATCCATTCATTCTTTCTCTCATTCAACCCACCACCCACCACCCACCCACCAACCTCAAACCCTTAACCCACCATCCACTTATCACCCTCACCCTCGCCCTCATCCTCAACCCACAGCCCGGTCTAGCACTGCTTTTACAATCTGCAGGTACATGATTTATTACTGGGTGGTCACACATTTTCAAATCTGGGGGTAAATTCAATTCAATTCGATTATTCATTCGGCCATTCAGTCAGTCAGTCAGTCATTCATTCATTCGCTCATTTACTTACTCACTCACTCACTCATCCATTCAATTCAATTCAATTCAATTCAATTCAATTCCATTCCATTCTTCTTGCACCATAATAATACCTACGTACTTACTCCAAAGTATCAAATATACCTAACCTACCTACCAAAATCTACATCTACATCTACATCTACATCTACATCCCCATTCTACAATATCAATTCCTTCCCATTTTCTTACCCCTACCCTCCTCTCCTCCTCTCCTCCTCTCCTCAAGTCACTTGTTCCTTCAATACTCTTCCAACCAATTCAACTGGCAAAAGAATGCCCATAAGAGTAATTACTAAGTCTTCAATACATCATAGAACTACTCTCTATCACCTATGATTCTCAACTTCTCCATTTTACTACTTTCTACTTATTGATTACCACATTTGTTTCGTTTCGTTTCACTTTATTCCCTTCATCATGTCGGAAGAAAAGATTCAACCCCCTCAACCCTCACAACCCGCACAACAAAAATATTCTAGATACAGATCTGTAAGAGCCTTACCATCAAAACCCGATCCCACACCTCCAAAACAAGATGTTCAACAAACTCAAAATACTTCCATGTCGAGGACAAAAAGTATGTCCAGATATCGACGTCCGAAGTTGGCCCCTCAATCCGATCATTCACCCCCGGTCCCTTCATTACCAGTCTCGCATGCCCAGTCGACATCTCCAGATCCCACCGCGAGAATTCCCATGACAAGGCGAACCACAGATCCAGTTGATTCTGCCATTGGCCTTCCAACAAACTATGCGCAAACAAGACGCCCCATCCCCAAGCGATCGCAAACCCACTTGGGTGCAACGGGGGAGTCTCAAAATTACGATGAGCGACAACAGTCTTCTGAACCCAATTACCATAGTGACCATGGCGTAAATCAACAAATCCTCCTCTCGCCGTCGCATTCCCCTCCACCGGTTTCTCTCCCAGTTCAATTGAGTGATGAGGAGACGGAGAGGATCTTGGCAGAACAGAAGCGCAAGGATTTGGAGCGATTGGAAGCAACATTGGATGCTGCTGCAAATGACTTGGTCAAGAGCCCTCCTCAAAAATTCGCATTTTTTAGTAGTAAAAGACGTGCTACAACAACCACCAAACCGCCCCTACCTTCGGTCTTGGACAATATCGCATCGATCCAGCGTACGATAGGTGATGGACCTCCCAGAAATGATGCGCCCGTCATAAATCCGGTTGGTATTCAACAAGGTGGAGGAGGAATAGTACCGCAAACCGATGCTCCAATCTCAGCATCAAATGCGCCGGAGAGGGTAAGTCTAACTATGTTCAATTCAAAAAATCGGACTGACAATATTTTTTTTAATTTTTTTTTAGAGAATCTTAATTCGCTGTAAACAATCGTCAATAAACCTACCGGTCGACGGAGACACGACTCCCACTGATATCATCAATTCTGCTGCAAACATCATGTCGACCAATATCAATCCAAACACAGCTGTATTATTAGAATCGTACACAAATCTTGGTCTAGAGCGAAGAATTCGTCGTTATGAACATATTAGAGATATCATGAATTCTTGGGATAGAGACACGCAAAATTCTCTCATTGTGGAAGGTTCCGATTACCCTGATCATGAAGAAGACCTGGACGCATCATCGGTACCCACAGATGCGCCTCAAGATGTTACCGTGCAGCTTTATCATTCTCAGAAACCTGGCAAATGGAACAAACGTTATATTACACTTCTTTCTTCTGGTCAAGTATTTGTCTCTAAAAAGTCGGGAGTGGGTATGAATGATAAAGATTCCATGAACATTTGTCATTTATCTGATTTCGATATCTATACCCCAACAGCGCAACAAATCAGGAAAACTCTCAAACCTCCAAGGAAGAATTGCTATGCTATCAAGAGTCAACAGAAAACTGCAATGTTTTTGAGTGCAGAAAATTACGTACACTTCTTTTGTACTGATGATCACATTGCGGCAAATGCGTGGTATTCAGCGGTTCAGAGATGGAGAAGTTGGTATCTGGTTAATAGGAAGGGTGAAGGTCAGAAGAGAGCTACGAAAACAGTGAAGACGATGAAAACAAAAATCTCATCAGGGTTAGGAACAGTTAAAGGTGCTCGCACACACAGGGTAAATGTTTCGGTGGATGAAGATCCATACATGATCGGATCGTTTAAACCATTACTTGATATGGACCGTTTCGATAAATCAGAAGCAGATGATTCGACCGAGGATGAGAGACCGTTGCAAGTTCCTTTCCATCTACGAAATACATCTACAATAGCACCTCTTCCTCGACCAGTCAAAGAGAGAACACCGATAGCATATCGAGCACCACCTCAAGAAGATCAATTCGCATCGGGTGGATTGTTAGGAAGAACATATTCAGTTCGTCAAAAAGCACAACAGGATCGAGAGTATAGTCTTAAAAATGGATCTTTCACAGATGGCCCAACCCTCATAAATGGCAGCGCTCAATCTCGAGCAATGTCGATGCCTACGAAAGCCAAACGTTTAGAAGTAGCTAATGCTGCTAATACAAGTCTTTCACGCAGTCCAAGTAGCAAAAAAACTAAACCATTATTGGATTTCACGCCTCAATTTGAAGAGGCACCGCAGTGGAATAAAAAGGGCAAGGGCCATGGTGTAGCAGCTCCTTCAGGAGTATTATTAGTTGATGCAGCGAACACGCCGGATGTTGGGCTGAATGATATTCCAAAAGCAAATACAGTGTTTAGGAGAGAAACGACCACTCAGAGACCGAGAACAGGTACGAATGGAAGGGATAGGGGTCATTCGGGGACTAGGGAACCATTTATTAAGGGTGGATTAGTGGAGGGTTCATTCACGGGTAGTGGAAGAGAAAGGGGAAGGGTGGGATATGATTGAGATATTAGAGAATGGAGAATGGAGAATGGAGAATGGAGAATGGAGAATGGAGAATGGAGAGATAGAAGAGGTATTGAATTTCTTTTCTACGTGATGGACTTTTGGACCTTTAGGGTAGGGATTTGGAAATCAAAACTGGATGGAATGTCTGGCTGAATTGAGAAATTGGGATAGGGATATGTTTGGCTCTTTGCGGTGTTTATGGATGATTAGATACCAGTGAGATGGAGATACCTAGGTAGTACTTTTACATTTTTTCGCCTCTGGGTGTATACTCGTTGTAGTTATACCAATTTGATGCGTTTGTTTGGGATTTGAATTTTGAGGGGTTTGAGTTTTTGTGAATCGTTGTGATTTTGTTTGGGACCTTGTTTTTGAGAGGAGGTGATGTTGATAGATAGTTGGATACAGGGAGAAAGCAATTTTTCATTTATTTGATTGTTTGATTACTTGATTGCTGATTTTTTGATATATCTGTTGGTTCCATCAAAGTTTATGCGAGAAGGAGATGGAGAAGGAGATGGAGAAGGAGCAGGGGATGGTTTTGATGTTTGAATTTTGGATGTTGACTTGAATGAATGAAAGTGATGGATTCGTTGATTGATTGATTGTTTGTTTGTTTGTTTGTTTGTTTGTTTGTTTGTTTGTTTGTTTCTTTCTTTTTCTGTGTGTATGTGTGTATGTATACATGTATATATACGAAGATCTGGAAATTTGTATGGATGTTTCTTTATTTGGATGAGAGAGGGAGGGACAAGGAGAAGAGGGGAAAGGAAGAGGGGAAGTTAAGGGGGTATTGTGAGCTGTACGGAGATTTTGTATAGAGATTTTGTATGGATATTACTTTTTTGGGAGGAAGGGAGAGGGGGGAGAGGGAGAGGGATTGGTGAGGGATGAGGAGTGAGAGAGGGGATAAGAGAGATTTGATTGGTAAGTTTTTGTCTTGTGCTTTATTGTGTGTTTGTTGTTGTTGTTGTTTTGTATTTTGGTGATGGTGTAATTTATGGTTTGAGTTAAGTTGAGTTGAGTATTGGTTAGTATAATATGGTATGATATGATTTTGTTATATTATAGTGATGTTTAGATGCGGATATAGATGTGGATTTGTGAGTTTTGATACTTGGCTTTGTGGAATGGGAATGGGATTGGATGTTTTGATTGTTGTTGGTGCTTGGATGTGAGATTGGATGTGAGATTTTGTATATGGAAAGGGGAAGAGAGGGGAGAAGAGATAGGTGAGTGGGTAGTAAAGTAAAGTAAGTATCTCTTCCTTCCTGAGAAAGAGAAACAGAAAGGGTGTGGATTTAATCTGTGGTTGGCTGGTTCGTTGGTTATTTTTATGTTTATTTGGTTTTTGTTGTTGTTTGTTTGTTGATGTGATGTGGTGTGGTATGGTCTGTAGTAAACGGGAGGGGAAGGGAGGAGAGGAAAGGAGGAAGAGGGGAGAAGAAGGGGAAGGAAGGGGAAAAGGGGGAAGACGAGGAGAGGATTTCTGTTGAGTATGTATGTATGCATGTATGTATGTATATATTAAACAAGAAACAAAAAAAAGGAAATGTAATAATATGAATATCTCTGATGTATATTTCCTTTCCCTCCCGCTTTTAATATGCATCTTGATATTAGATTCTTGAAAGGGAATACGTCTTTATAGTAAAGTATTGTTCAGAGATTGGAGATTGGAAAGGGAATTGCTTATTAGTAGTAGCGGCAGTGAGTGAGTGAGTGAGTAAGTGGAGATGAGTGTTAGAGGAGGAGGTTTCTAGATAGATAGATAGGTAGGTAGGTAGGTAGATAGGTAAACAGTTTATAGATGGAAATTGGTATTAATGGATGATAGATTTTGCTAATAGATCAGGTAGAATAGGTTAGATACTAAATAGATACTTTTGGTTAGTTGTGAGGTTAGTAATGATTTATGGTGTGGTTGCATATCTGTCTCGACATTGAAGTTGGCGCTTGTGATTTATATTCGGATTTGATGCGATGCGATGAGATGTAATGGTCAGATTGGCGGATGAAATGATGTGGTCTATAGATAGATAAATCGGTAGATGGTGAGGTGGTGGTGGGTTAGGTGTATACATACATTGTGTTTAGTCGATTAGGAGGGGAGGTTGACGATGATTCTGTTGTGTATCTGAATATTTAGCTTCTATTTTACAGTATTCTATTTTGATTCTTGTTTGATGGAGATGCGAATTAGTCAGTTAGCTGGTTAATTGGTTGTGTCTGTTATGTTGGTTTTGTGGGAAATTTACACAGTAGAGCTCCAGTTGCATTTTCTTTAGTTGTACAGCTTAGTCAATTAATGGTATCGCTACGACTGACTGTCATAAGTAAGAATTTGATGATCGACTTGCCTGCTGTATCGCATTAAGGAGGAGCATTGGAGGAAGCGAGAGGGGTCGCGATGTGTATGTATGTTATGGCTTATGTATGATATATGATATAGGAGTAGAATTCGGTCTGTCTTGTAGGAACAGCAACTGGTTATTTGACGATTATGTTACTGTAAGATTTATATTTTCGATTTGTTTATTTCTCTCAATCGAATCTAATTCTCTCCATCTAAATCTTCGTAACTAATAAAGAGAATTGTTCTCATTACGCAAATGTGAGTATGATGAACAGTTCTAAAAAGATACATACTACTGTACAAAAAATCAAACATATACGAGCAATACCCAACAACCCAGCAAGCAACCTGGACTATTCTCTCATCTATATCCAAACCATCAAAGCCCTATATGATTCCCCTGTCTAGTTCTTCCTCCGACCCCTCCATTTCCATTATCATTAGCACAAAAGACCAACAAATCGCAACTGTTGCACATCTAAAATTTAGTTCGAAAGACTAATCATCCTTTCCATCTCGCTACCTTGTGTACTGTTAGTTTTGTTGCGCATCTGATTTTTTAGCTTGTGTGTACTATTACAATACGGATATAGCAAACTATATGATATGGAAAAACTAGAGACTTAGAGATTCTTTGTTGCGTATCTGATTTTTAGCCCGGTGGACTAGAGATCTTTTCGTCGTAATGTGGAGGAAGGGATGAGAGGGTTTGCTCATCCAATATTCTAGCTTCACACTACTATGACAATACGGAATGGTAATCTTTATTCACGATAGGGGAAGCTAGGGTTTGGGATCTCTTTGTTGCATGTCTAGATTTTAGTTCGAAGGACTAGACATGTTTTTGTCGTAATGTGGAAGGGTGAATGGAGGTTTGTTGCTCGTCTAGTTTTTTAGCCTCGATGTGCTTGGAGTGAGGATGCATGTTCATGGGTTTTTTGATCATGCCCCCACGCGGCAAGATGGCATTTTAGGTACAGATGATTATTGAGTATTCTGGATTTTAGTTTGGAAGACTAGAGATGCTTTGAGATTGGTGCAATGGGGAAATGATCGAGATGAAAGATTGTGGGAGGAGGCGTCGGAGGAGGAATGTGATGAGAGAGTGGGATATTGTTGGTTAGTTGCTTGGTTGGTGGTTATCTTGGTGCTAAATCGCTTGCGGCGGGCTTGCTTTGTTTATTTGGTGTTGGGTGAGGCGGCGTGAATTTTTAGTCCTGATGACGATCGCTCGTGCCGAGATTCGAAATTTGATTCGGGTAGTTTGCTTTTGGGGTTGGGGTTGATGTTGGTATTGTTGCTGGTGGTGGTGTTGGTGTGGTCTTGACTCAATCATTTCCATTAAGTTTTGCCGTCATGGTTTTGGTATTGTAGGCTATGTTATACTGTAACATCATTATTTTGGCTAGTAATTATTCTGAAATTTACCTAGTTAGTCATACTTTCGCTCATCCTGGATCGCATTAGTAGAATGTAATAGCATAATAACTATAAGCCCTAAAACCACCAACACGTCCCTCCGCCTCACCAATATCACTTAGGTACATTAGGTACATTAGTTTAGGCCTCTAAGTTCAGGCACTTTAGGCATTCTAGTTAGACGAATTCAAGGCATGATGACCTAGTCTAGTGTTGGATCTCGCTTACCATTAGGGTCAATTATGCTTGCTAGGCGTGCGAGGTTAGGGGTTAGGCGGTAAGAGACGGTAGCTAGGCGGTAACAATAGGCAGGATTGGTACATTGCAACGCCGCGCAATGAAGGTAACTAATTTTCCTAGTAGACAACTAAGCTGCAGATATTTTTCAAAGCATGAAAATCTCATTTTAATTTATAATTAATTCATAATGGGTCGAGGACTTAAGTAATTGACTAATTGATCCACCTACGTATAACAAACAAAGTTACAACTTGTCACCAACGGTATTCTTTTCGTACATTAAGCTATCCACAAACGATGGTGTGTATTAGAACTATCGTCATCAAGGCTAACTGTTCCTAATTATACACCTGATTACGAGGTCGATGCACATGATATGTACCTACAACGACCCTAGCATAGTCATTTGATTTAACTTTATTTTCCTCCTATCCTACTTGTCGTTCTTACCTCGGCACGTTTCTCATTCCCCTTTATCGTCTGCATGTCTGTAAACATCCCAGCTGGCAGCGGCATCATCGTTAAGCCTTAACGTTTTGCCCGGCCCCGTGTCCCCACTCCAGCCGTCCTGACCACACATCCCAGTGTTTTGTTTTGTTTCGCATCCATTTAGCCCCCGTTAGCCTCAGCCTTAGCTTCAGCCTTAGCCTCAGCCTTCAGTCTTTTAGCCTTGCTTCATGGGCTTACTAGCGAGTATGTTTAGGGGCCTCGGATTTTTGACCCTGCCAGCGTCAAGTGACCTCTAGTCAGGATTATAGATTAGATATGATCATACTAAAATTCCTGACATGCAACAAACGACTGGTAATAAATTAACCACTGCAACTAAGTTTCCAGGTGTGCAACAAAAACACCTCGAATGTGGATATTTTACTTGTGATTCCTGCAGGACTAACAACTAATGCAAAAGCTAAGTTTTGAGGTGTGCAACAATACAATTATGTGATCTCGATGAGTGGATATTATTGGCACCAGTACTGATATTGTTACCATGTCTGCAGAGCTAATAGAAAAGCTAAATTTTCAGGTCCGCAACAAAATATTCATTCTGAGAACTAATACAAAAGCTAAGTTCTTAGACGTGCAACAGATGACTGATTTTGAGCATGGGGGTATGATTGAGTGAATTACAATAACAGTAAAATGGCAATGTGATCATTTCGGATAGCTCCGAGCTTTATTATGGATATAGATTTATTTGACATGACATGATATGATATGAACGATTTCATGAATATGCACAAAAGCATCACCACCATATCATGAAATCAGAGCAAGTGTGTGGTCTGGTTTTATCTTTCCTGCGATACCCAAGTCTGCTTCTCCTCCTACGACGGCGGGGCCTCTTACTGTGATCTATTGTTGAAGGTTAGCTGACGATACTCGCAAAAGAGGTGAGTTAGATATCAAGAGATTTAACAAAGGGAGGTATACTTGTCCAACGGAAAATGTGTCAGAAGTCTGATACTCCTTAGTATCCTTCAAAAAGATCTCGACAGATGGAGGAGGCGCTCCGAAGTGCGAGTATTTCTCTAAACCATCGTCTACTCTGTAATCATATATACCAGTTTGAGATACAGCACCTGCTACCTTTGATGCTGTAAGAGCATAGACAATCCTTGAGCCTGTGTAAATTCGCAGATCTGAGAGCATTTCAGCGCTCAAAGGTGTTGATGGTGCGTTAACAGGTTCAGAAACGTAAATCAAGCGAAGTTTGCCAGGCGATGTGCCAATGATTGGGCGAAGATGATCGTACATGCGAGAAAAGACGGTGGCAAGAGGCATGACACCATTCTGTACCAAAGATCGGGTCTGAAACCAGTGGACGACTTGATAGAGAGGTGAAGTTAAGTTATCTTTGGTTTCTGCATGAAGTTTCGCGAGAGTGGTGGAAGAAGCAACAACAATTGTTGGGGATGTACCCTTCGTTGCTAAAACGAGATCGGGGTCTTTGATGGCAACGGATGTTAATGCAACAGAAGAATTTGAGTAAAGTGCCGAAAGAGTTAAGATCAAAGGATAGATCTTTGAAAGTGGTTCCGCAGAGAGGAAAACATCTTTGGATGTGATACGCTGAACAGTGGGTATGGATGAGAGTTGACCGGACACACCGGCCACCAGTACTGATTGAGTGTATTCCACGAGTTCTCCATTAGGCCAGAATGCAACGACTTTCTTAGGCTCCTCATCATTCTTGTCAACGATGGGTAGTTCGGAACCTGCATGAGCGTCCTGATCTTGAAGAATCTCTTGCCAGGTAGAAACATTCACAGCACCGCCTGTACCCGTTGGAACTTCATTCCAGTCCATATGCTTGCTGCCATCATCCACCACCCATATCATTTGCTGCAAAGCGGGGTATGATTTCGTCACTGTATCAAATGGGAAAGAACCAACAGCAGCAATAACCGTATCTGCTTTGGACTTTTGTATCAATTCTATTAAGCTTTCGGGAGATTCGTCATATGGTAGAAGTATTGCACTGAGATCGTAGAAGGCACAAGCGAACAACGTTACGACGTACTCGATAGAGTTTGGTAAATATATGGCAACGTTAGTTCCGCCATTCTGCTTAATGTGTTGACCAATCAAATTGATTTGACGAGTAATATCGGCTGTGTCAAAATTAGCAAAGCGAAGGCTTTATTTCACAATGCTGTACAAACCAAGCTTGTGAGTGACTAGTTTATCGGAACCATATATTGTCATGAGGCTACCAATATCTCCAGTCGCTTTTCCTTCCCTATCGACAGCTCCAGTGACTGCTTTACGCCAAATGTCTCTCAAATCACCATTACGCCCTGGGGCCCATTTCGAATCACCAGGGTCTTTGACGTTGAGTCCTGAGTTAAGAGGTATGCCATGGGGGGAAGTGTGATTTCTGAAAACGGCAGACTGTCCTTCTTGTCTAACTGGTGATGCTTGTGATTGGCGGGCTAAGAGCATAGGATGTGAATCCGGATCGCGAGATGTTATAACTGTGTAAGCAAAAAAGCCGATGAGAACAGTGACAATCAAGGTTGAATAAAGATCCCAATCGCTGAGAACACCTGTTATGCTCTCATCGAGATAGAGCATGAGATTATCGAAGCCCATCTTGAAAAATATTTAAAGAAACGTATCTGCAATTACAACAAGTTCAAGGTATCTTCATGAGTATGAGTATTGTCAGTTTCTGGTACTCGTTTCAAGAGAACTCCGCGGGCGGGTACTCGGGGTTGCTTGGTGATACGATAGCTTTCTACGGGGCGGGGTGATGATACCCGGCACTAATCAATAGGACCAATCAACGGACAGGGGTACAAAGTCGCGCTAATACCGAACTAGAAGCGCGCCTTGAGCTTTAGCAGAATTCACGATTTCTCAATCAAAACAACTCAGGAAGAATTACCAAGAAAGGTTTTATTTCTTCGATAACTTTCTCGACAAACAACAATGCGAACCTAGATTTAATCGTCGATTCAATTGAAATAGTACTAACCATAAAAAACAGGTAAAGTTGGCTTGTTATCAGCATCAAAAGTGAGTAGTATGATTCAAACCCTCTATTTACATTTGGATTTGATATGGCTGCTAACGGGTACGACTAGGAGCTCACCAACCTCCCAGCAAAGCTTGAAGGCTTTGCATAATTTCGAAGATGTCTACAATGATACGTACCCCTACTACACCAGCAACTCAACGATCATCGCCAGCGTCGGCAAGAAAGTCGGGGTTTGGAGAACCACAGCCATCTACACCGCAGACTGGAACTTGGAAACACCCCAAATTTGATGAAATTGCAAGACGACAGAATGTCGCCACTTTTACAGATCAAAACATGAGGCGACTTCTATGGAACGGTGTGGGATTTGTTGTGTTGTGGTATTTTGGAAAAACTCTTTGGAGAACGTAGGTACACCAGATCCAGCATGCAATAGTATGTACTAATTGTGATCTCAGCTTTCCTGGCTATCTCTTCGGCGAAGCGTTATTTCCAATGTTTGCGTCCTGGAGCTTTCGAATAATACAGTTCTGTCTCGTGTTTAATATAATTGTTGCACTCCGTCCATTCTACACGAAACGAGATAACATGGAAGATATACCTTTGACGCCTGCTCAACGAAAACTTCTTGGGTTAAAACCTAGTTCAAGACCACCTACTCCAGGCTCGGAGTATGTTACTCCACCGAGATATAGAAGGACCTCAACACCATTGAGCAGCTCGCCTGCGAATCGAAGAGGAAGCCCAGCTTCTGGAAGTCCTTCCGGAAAACGATCCGAAAGTCCGCACACTCAAGATGGGCTGGAAAGCTTGATCAATCCACTGGGGCCAGTTTATTCACCAGGTGCAAGTCCCTTGTTACAGAAGACCCTCATGAGTGGAAGTGGTAACCGGAGGTCTTCATATGGCTCAAATCCTCTCGGTCGATCTATTGGGGATCCTGGTACACCAAGTCCAATGGGTGTTGCAAAACCGTCAAGTGTTGGATTGAATAATAAGTGGCTTTACGAGAAGGGAAGGAGAAATTCAGGCAATGCTCGATTGTATACATAGATTTTAGATTGCTGGATTGTGAATATAGATAGATACCCTTGTGGCCCCCGTTGTTTTTACTTGCACCTGTATTATTGATAATTGTATCAAACATTGTCCTAGTGATTGTCGCTTTACCTCGACACTTTTTAATGGAGTTTATGATTCGAGAAAATTCATGGTTTGGTCCGTGATATTTATAAATCTTAGCTAGCACGTGAAGATTGGCTCCGGTGAAGGCTATCTTATCGTCCAGTACAAAGAAGCTTCGTCAACAATCTAGAACATTTATTACATACATATCAAACACCGGCCACAACTCCAGCTCCAGATGCAAAGCACAATTAAGGATGGGAGCTTCCGACTCGAAATTAGTATTTAAGAAGGGTATCTTCCGGCTTTCAGAGGACAAGATCATTCCCGCCGATGACCCGTATTGGGCTTCTGTGAGTTGATCGCACATCTTCAGCTGGAGTTATTACTGATTGAGCCTTGTATAGTTTTGGGAGTTGCCAGAATCCACAGAAGACATTTTCAGTCTCTTCTCTCCAGCGGATATTCGAAGAACCCGCGATACGGCATTAGAAAACCTAGAGACTCTAATATTAGCCATAACCAGCCGACTTTTTGTTCTCCGCCATCACCCCTCATTCCCTCATCCAGAGTTTGCTCCAGAAAGAGATGCATTGAATTGCATTCGGATCCTCACACGCATTCTACCATATGTATACGAAGCCGAAAAACTACAATCATGGGAGGAGACATTCTTTTGGGGTGTGAGGAGGAAGCGGACACGGTACATAGTCGCAGATTGATGTTGATTAATTCAACCACTGACTGTGTTGCAGCAAGGCAGCTCTCGCCCGAGACGTGATATTTGATGAATCCCAGGAAGAATTGCAGAAGCTCGAAGCTGCGGCGCAAGAATTCGAAGAGGTGAAGCCCTTGGCAGAAGAATTGATCGACACTTTGATCGATTTGTTGTTCTTTGCAGACTTTACCCTCCCCAAACCACAGAACAGTAAGAACAAAGTATCTTATGCCATCTGGCAAAGCGGAGTAGGATGTAATACACCAGTCGGCACTAGTAAAGAATTTGAGAACAACCGCACCGAGATACTAAGATTGCTCTTGACTTTAACCAGTCAGAGCATGTATATGTCGGCAAACTTACTACCTGTGCAAGGCGTGAAAGCCATCACATATATCGCTACTTGTCCAGACAAGCAGGTTGTTTTATCTGTATTGTGCTCTCTACTGAACACTGTAAGGTCATACCATCCTCATTCATAAGCAAATACTAACATGCACGAAAGACTCTGAAATATAATCCAGCAAAATGGCAAGTACCATATAATGTACAAGTCTTCAAAGATCCAAAACAGATTTTAGTCACATATGCATTGCAGGTCAGTCAGCATACTATCCATTGATTTCAGAATCTGATACTCGAATCTCATAGTTCTTGCTTGCCATTCTCCTATATCCAATACCCGAATCTGGCCCTGCTCAAACCAAGAAAAGTAAGATATTGATGTAGTTCTGCCCGTAGATTTAAATTGACATTGTTAGATTATTTCCGACACTTTCTTGGTCGCTTACATAGGCCACAAGATTTTCAATTCATTGTAGATGGTATGACAAGAATATTGAATCAGCCTATGAATACTACAAGCTCCTATATTCCAGGAAATCAATCATACGCAAAATGTGCTTCGGAGATGATCATGTTGTTTTGGGAAATCACCCAATGCAATAAACGATTCAGGTCGTTTTTGATTGATACTGATCGATCACACGATTTCGTTATTTCGATCATATTCTATTCTCTCGAATACAGACTAGATGCCTCCAAACAAGGAGTTGTACGGATGTGTATTTTCATCTTACAGACCTTGAGTGTGGAACCAAACTTTGGCAAGAATCTTAACAAGAGATTTGAGGCCCAGGATACTTTACCGCCTAGTATCAGACTTCAGTCATTCAATGGGACATATGCCGATTTCCTCATACAAGTGGGTTTTCTTCAGAAGTTGATATTGCAATACTGACGAAGAACAGTCAATTTACAACATAATAACAACTAGCCAAGGAAAACTCACAGCCATATACCCCGCTTTATTGGCAGTGATAAATAACATCGCTGCTTATCTGGAGAATATCAGTGCTCCCACATCTTCAAAACTTCTGCAATTATTTGCGTCGATGTCATCACCAGGATTCCTTTTATCGAACGACAGTAACCATGATCTCCTCCAGTCTCTTTTGGAGAGTATGAATGCTATCATCGAGCACCAGTATCCTAGTGAGTTACCCTAGTATTATTATTTATTTTGCGAACATGAGATACTGACCATCCATCTAGACAACCCTAATTTTGTGTACGCTATTCTGAGAAACAAGAAGAAATTTGAAGGTATAGACTCACTCCTCATATTCTGAGTCCAAACTGACTCTGGATTAGCCTTACGACATTTTACTTTGGAAAGTGGCCAAGAAGAGATAGAAAGAAGAAATAGGCGAAAGAAAGAGCGTCTAGCAGAATCAGGAGACGTAGACAGTAGGAGAGGCTCTGCGGATAGTATACGGAGCCCATCTATAAGTCACCCACGAGGGGCACCAGCGCTTAGCGATGTGCCGGAGGAAGATACATTTGCTATTGGAGATGATGATGACGAAGATAGCGATGGTGAAGAACGTGCCACTCCAGCAGCATCACCTCCCACAGACCACCCTTCAAGGGCCTCATCGATATCCTCAAGTATTGACGATACAGTCCCCACGCAACTACGGGGAATGTCAGAAAAGGCCAGGGGGAAAATGCCTGGTATGTATTTCTGTGTCTGGCCGCCAAATAGGTTACTAACTAGCAACAGCTGGCATGCCCACCTTTTCTAGGCACAACAGCACAACGAGCTTAAGTAGCTACGCAGCGTTTTCATCGAGCGGTGCATTTGAACCTACGCCGCAGTGGATAGAGACCTGGCTTCCAGAACTCCCACTTCATACAATCTTAACACTTATTGATCAAGTTGATTCTCTCCTCTCAAATCCCAATAATCCTTCCGATACTCCTTCAAATAATATTCTGCGCACCATTCAAAAGGCTGAAATAAGAGGAATTGAGACAACGGCCATTCGCATTCATTCTTTTGAGTGGACACCATTATCGCTTGGTTGGTACGAATCCCTACTATGGGCATTTGTATTCACATCTGAAATGCAGGTTGCGAAGGGTACAATAGGTGTTTGGAATGGCACAGCAATAAAACTATTCAGAGTTCAAGAAGTAGCAGCACATGGACCTACGTTTAGCTCCCCGAGGGGTGCAGTTGACGCTGTCGGTAGCAACATTGTGAGTAGGCTTGGTAGCATGAATTTGAGGGGTGTAGCACAAGGTGGTACAACTTCAACCCAGTCAGGTAGCAGCGGCGGCATTGGAGGAGGCATTGTGAGGACTGGCACCGGAGGATCTTCTAGGAACGAATCGCCGTTAGGGGGTAGGAGTGCGATTATTTGATTGATCGGCAATAGATTAGCATGTTAGGTATCATACACGGCAGAGTTTGTTGGCACACATGCATGCAATTTGGCAAATCACATGAAAGAATCTCTTCAGCGTTGGCGTATGGGAAGAGAAAGAGAGACTTGGCGATTCACGTATAAGATACACTGATAGCAATAAGGAACTTTTGTGACCTTTTTAGACACACTAGATCCGACTAAAAAGGCTGTTTCTCCTTTCTTTCTGTGGAAAAAAGCGCCACATATAATGTAATACAACCTATGGATTATCTTTCAATTGTCCAGAATATCAGACGGGACTTAGTGCACATGTGTTTCTAGTGCAGATCTTGATGATCCTCAACACTCAAGATAAGCCAGAAGATCTAAAGTACTGTGTAAGGTGTGGCTGTGCATTTTATCGGTTAGTAATCATTTCTTACTTGGTTCCTTCATGATTTGAACTTGTGTTTCTTGTCCGGTCACTTTTGCTTGATCTTCACGATCGACAAATTCTAGAATATGCATAACGGGCAGAAGTGTGGCTGTGCAAGGAGATCGTTTCCGAGGTAGGTACTCCGATGCATTTGATAGGTTGCACGTGGATGTTGGAAGCTTACGCCACGTCTGTGGCTCAAGCTTTCCATGAGCTGAAGCTCCTTTCTGATAATGTGTGATTGTTTAATTCTTGGGATATTAAAGAAAGATAAGTTATTGCTTGAAATTCGAAGGTGAGATCTGGGCACTTTCTATTCTACGTTTAAATTTTGATGTCGGAGAAGAGTCTCTTTGAACTTTTGTTTCTTGTCTAAACAGAGAGAGAAATTGTGATCTCGTTCCTAATCTGCACGCGCGCGCGCAAATAAAATACACTACGTACTGTACTTCACCTAGAAGCCCAAGGAAAGTATTGGGCTTAGTAGAGGATAATAGAAATGGGAAGGAGTACGGTACTTCCAAGTGTTGCGGAGCATGCGCATGAGAGAGAGGCTACGGGAACGGGGGGAGCGGAAGAGGTGATAAAGAAATATAGAGTTCATGTGAGTACGCTTTGAATCATGTTCGCCCCTTTTTATGGGAACCAGAATGGCGCATCGTGTTTGAGTCGGCGATCAGCAGTGGCATGTGATGAACTTGGAATGGAGGGAGCTAATGTAATGGGGACTAATTGCAAAATAATAGGTTAGTTCGAAATATCTTGATCTAACGAAGAAGAAATTGGAATTGACGCGATTGCCGCACGAAAGGCGAGGGGAAGAGGAAGGGAAAATTGGAGGGGATGCAGAAAGTGAGCAATTGGATGAAGATGGTGTGGTAACCAAGAAGGAGATTGAGGGCTTGATTGACTATTGGTATGCTTACTTCAGATTATTGTCTGTTATCTACTACAGGATCGGAGACTGTAGTAATGAAAAGCGACAGAGAAAAGCTAACATATGGTTATACGCAAAGGCTAGAAAACTATTCCTGGCGCACAAGGGAAAACTATTATAATTCGACATACCCACAATATCGCACTACGTTTACAATTCCGAAGTCTAACACCAATGCGCAAGGAGGATCGAGTCAATCGCTACGCATTCATTTTATACACATACGCAGTCCTCGCGCAAATGCAGTCCCGCTGTTGTTAGTCCCAAGTTTTCCAAACAGTAATCTGAGTTTGAATATAGAAGGTTTGAGTAAGGAGTTATGTGAGCCAGAGATTTTGGGGGATAATGATCAAGAACACGGAAGCAGGCAAATACGGGAACACAAACAAGCTTTTGACATTGTGATACCATCAATACCAGGCACGGGGTTTAGCGATGAGATACCTGGATCTAGAACTGATGTTATGGGGGAAACAGCCAGATTATTTGGACAATTGATGAAAAGGTTAGGTTATGAATATTATATTGCATCGATGATGGGATCTGGGCGAGAGAAGGGTGGGGAAGTGGATTCCTATTTAGGCAGAAGGATTGGTGATCTGGAAGACTGCAGAGGCATGCATTTGATTGAACCAAGATGGGGAGTTCCGACTGTGAAGGAAGGAATTTGGGATTGGGTTAGGTGGAAGGTGGCATCATTTTTCCACGCGGGAGTATGGGGGTATGAAAAAGGAGATTGGAGGAACTTGACTTTACAGATGAGGCAAAAGGAACACAGAATGCCGACCAGAATGTCGTTGTTGAGTGGAAAGAAGAGGAGAATAGGTTATGGAGCCGTTACAAGTATTGGTTTGAGAGAACCAGATGCAATAGCTTACGCGCTTTGTGACTCTCCAGTTGGCCTATTGAGTTTTGTTGCAACAGCACTCAAGAAGAAGAATCCGAAGCATCAACTGAGCAAAGAAAAAATTATTGATTTTTGTCAGTTATGTTGGTTGCCCGGACCTGAAGCCGCGTTGCGATATTATGCAAATGCAATACAAGAAAGTGAGCAACTAGAAGGAGAAAAGAGGAATGGCAGAAGGCAAAGGGTATCAATAACGGTATTTGATGGAGATGAGACTTCTGTTGGATATAATCCTCCTGCTTGGGGAATGGGCATACACGAAGTTGTCTTCGTCCAAAGGGCTAGTGGAAGGGCCGGTCTTTTGGAATGGGAGAGATCGAATGTTATCTTTGAGGGCATTCGTGGTTTGGCAAAGGAAGTAATTAGGCTGGATGACAAAATTCAGCTGCGAAGATTGGAAGGAGTAGTTGTTGATAGGGGATTGGTACATCTCGAATCCAGTCATGATATGCAACTAGATGTTGAGAGTCCGGACACAATTGTTGCTGGTTAAAGTCATGATGGTGTAAGCCGAACGCGAAAAATCAGAAAATAGGATCAGGCCAACGTGGAAAAGAGAAGATTGCGACGATATGGTGGAAGATGAAGAGGGTATATGGATTGGAGTGCTAATGAGGAACGATCTGTTTTCGAGATACCAAGGGAGTGTTTATTTACGCATACATATATTTCTTTGATAAATGAATGTTCATATACGACTCGCTATCAAACGCCAAATACATGTGAAACCACCTATTATCTTAAACACACATTGAATGCCAAGACATCGGGCTGACCCCCAAAAAATTGACGCCCGCGTTTGTTGGTACACGGGAGGAGTGTGATCGACCTGGCCTCGGGCTGACAAGGGCATTGCAGATAAATCGAAGCTTTTTTCTCCACAGTGCAGCGAAACGTGCCCGGGAAATTATTTTACTGATCCTTTTCAATGCTAGAGATGTGATATCAACAAGATTGTCCAATGTGATGTGTCATGTATGGAAGGCTTAGTTTTGCTGCTCCTCCCGGACCAGCAGGGCGCCAAGAAATATTGGAGGCCTTGCGGTGCAAGTTTGTGCACCTCGAGATTGGCATAGGCGATGGCCATGGGGTGTCCTGGCGTAACTCTTGGACGTTTGTACCGAGGGGTGTAGGCTGTTGCAAGGCTACAATATCGAGATTACCAGCAAACTCGTGTTGCTTTGTGCTAGGACCTTGACGTACAAAATTGCAGCTTTGACCGGCCCGGCCGTGTCAACATGTAGCAATTCATAACGATGAAAGTGAAACCAATGGGGGAAAGCCAAATTCTCGTTAATAATATGTGGCTGAATCCTGTAAGCTGGCTGGCTGGGGCTGATTCTATACTTCTATCTCTCATAATTTCTGGAGGCAAGGGGTGGAACTCTCCAGAGCAATCGAATGGAATATAACCAAACAATGATACATGGCATCTTGGCCACGGTAATGCACGCACACAAGCTAAATGATGCACGCTTCAATATTCGATGACTTCTTATCTGACGTTTGAAGTACCGGTGTAAGATCTGCAACTGCGCTATAGAAAATTTACTCCGAATGTGGTGCTCTTCCCGAGGAAACAAATCAGAACAGCCAGGGTAGTGAGTACGTATGTCGAGCGTACATGGCAGCTTTAATGTTATCTAGAGGCCAGAAAGAAGCAAGATATTAATTAATAAAAAGGCTATCTACAGCGAATCTTCTTCAAGAACATACTTATAGTCATCGAAGAAACAATGATTATTGAATCTCACATCATCCTGTCATGGCCATTAGCGAATAAAAGACACCCAAGTTTTAGACCTCCAGTTATCCTGTCAACTGTAGAATACCTATCGACAGACTATAGTAGACGAATGTGTCAGAAATTAAATGCATCGCGGTAAATAGCCGCCATCATCTAATCGTTGATTCGAAGGTGGAAGATCTTCCAAGGACTAGAACATGTAAGAATGATTTATTTTTTTACGTTCTACGACCCATCAACCGTTTTCTACAGGGAAGTGAAAACACATTTATTTCTTTGCCAACCTACCATGAGGCTAGAGAAAAGGTTAACAATGTGGACTCCAAGGACAGCTACCACACAAACCAACAATCTTTCTAGCTGGCCCATATAGGAAAACTTTATTTTTTAATCAAATTCTTTTCCATTGTACATAATATAACATACAGACGATTCCACCCCCGGTTGCTCGTATCATATCGATTTCCTCTTCGTCATCCTAGTCTCCTCGTCTTCTTCATCTTCCGCGTCCACTTCCTCTTCTTGTTGTTCTTCTCCTGGTCCACTTTCTCTTCTCCTTCTCCTTGTGCCCTTCCTGTTTCTTATCTTATCACACAGCGCTCGAGATTCCATATTCCATATTGACCTGTCGAATTGTACCAACTTCTCAAGGGATCTTGTCCAACAATTATCCAATCGAGGTGTTGCGCTCTGGGTTGACGGACAGAACTAAAGATTCACCACGTCCATTGTGCTTTCCCGCCAAGTGTTGATAAGACTAACAAAAACCAATCTTGAACCTCGTCATTTTTAATCTTCGAAAGCTTCTTTCCCCTTTTGCTTCGCCACATTAAACATCATACAACAAACCGTCCGAGGAGTCTTTCGCAGACTTCCTTCGCGACTTCCTTGGGTCTGCGACCCTTATACGATGCATTCCGTGCAAACGGGGATTTCCAACTATTTATCAAATTCGAGTAGCTGATAATTTTGATATTTTCTGCGGAGCGCTGCCAACACTCTTTGGTCGAATTTCTTTTTCCAAATCGCAAAGATGTTCTCCCTTCTCATAGAATTATGGCAACAGATTGCGGCTCTCAAGCCATCTTTTATTTCCAAAAGTCCCCATTTCAATTTCATCACTGTACATTGTAAGTTCAGACAGACACAAATAATGGAAACCTCCGCATTGTGTAACGTTACTAACTTAACGTCATGAAAAGATTTCTGGATCATTGGAATGGCACTCCTCGGTTCTGTCTGTTTATATATTCAAGGTGACATACCTTACATAGATGCGCTGTTCTTCGCAAGTGGTTGTGCAACTCAAAGTGGATTAAACACTATTAACATCAACACCCTCAACACATGGCAGCAAATTGTCCTATATCTAATACCTATATTCACGAACCCGATCACGATCAATTCCTTTGTCGTTTTCCTTCGATTATACTGGTTCGAAAAACGATTCCAGCACATTGCTTCCCAAAACAAGAGGAACCGAAGGAGCATCGCTAAATCATTCTCGAGATCGAGAACAACTGGTGCGGATACCGTAGATGCGGAGAAAGGTGTAAATGGCAGAAACATTGTTGTAATGCATGGCACGACAAGAGCAAATGTTATGCGCGATAATCGGGATGCCATTGATAATATCCAAGCGGCAATCGAAAAAGAAAAGGCGCTAAACAAGGCAGATGCTGTCAATGGTTCCGGAAGTAGTAACATATCAAGTACGGAGACCGCGAACGATCCTAGTCCTACTTCACATCACACACAAATTAAATTTGCCGATCAAGTAAAGAGGAGTAATGGACTGGCTGATGAAGAGTTGCGATTACCAGTTCGTCGTAGGGATGAAGACCATATTGCTTTTCTAGAACGTCAAAGAAACCCGGAAGACAGGACTATTCTTCGAATTCCTGGACCAAGAGATGCAGATGCCGGTGTTGCTCCACAAACCGTTGAAGAGGAGGAAGAAGATCCGGTTATAAGGACGTTATCGCGCAGAGGTTCTATGTATTCTCGAAGGGGAAGCAATGATCGTGGCACTTTGAATGGAGAGCCGCAATGGCAAGATCATTATCCCTCAAGGAAGCGTAATGTTACGATCGAAGTTCCAACACATCCTAAAGCTGAACGGGCAGTGGATGATGTGAAAGCTGCAGGCGCTACTATGAAGGGTGTTATGAGATTCCGCAACAACAGAAACACTGAGGGTGCTGAAGCCACGGAAACTCAGGGCAATGGAAATGGCGCAGTCATGTCGAGATTGAAGTCGAGAGCTCCAACATTTCAAAGCATCAAAACAGCTCTTACTGGCGAAAAGGAGGACCCGACTCCTTATTTGAGTTGGGCACCAACCATCGGTCGTAACTCAGCCTTCGTTGATCTTACTGAGCAACAAAGAGAGGAACTCGGTGGAATCGAATACAGATCACTGAAATCCTTGGCTTTAATTTTGACTTGTTATTTCCTAGGGTTTAGTATATTCGCTGTTGTTTGTCTGTTGCCCTGGATTCTTAATAGCCGAACCTATGGCTCAATAGTCGAGCAAGATGGTCAGGGTAGAGTCTGGTGGAGTATATTCACAGCTAGTTCTGCTTTTACGGATCTGGGATTTACCCTCACCCCTGACAGCATGATCTCTTTTAATACTGCTATTTGGCCACTCTTGCTGATGTCATTTCTGATTATCATTGGCAACACGGGATTTCCGATCATGCTCAGATTCATCATTTGGGTCACAACATTGTGGGTGCCCAGAAACAGTGCGGTTTGGGAGGAATTGAGATTTTTGCTAGACCATCCTCGTCGATGTTTTACGCTACTTTTTCCAAGTAAGGCGACTTGGTGGCTCTTCTGGATTCTTGTTATATTGAATGGGGTTGACTTACTGTTCTTCATTATTCTTGATGTAAGTTCTTCCATCTCTCCTGGTGTGTTGTACTTACTAATGGCCTGTCTTAGCTTGGCAATTCTGTTGTGACTGATCTGCCAGTAAATATTCGCGTTCTCGATGGTTGGTTCCAAGCTGCTTCCACAAGAACAGCTGGGTTTGGAGTTGTCAATCTTGCAGAACTTCATCCCGCCATCCAAGTTTCTTATCTAATCATGATGTATATTTCTGTTCTCCCTATTGCCATTTCTGTTCGTCGTACGAACGTTTATGAGGAAAAGTCACTGGGTATTTACGGATCACCAACAGAGGAAAATGAGGACGAGGGCGAGCCATCTTACGTCGGTGCCCATCTTCGAAGACAATTGTCTTTTGATTTGTGGTACATTTTCTTGGGCCTTTTTATTATTTCAATTGCTGAAGGCAGCCGCCTTCAAGGTACTGATCCGTCTATTAACATGTTTTCTGTCTTGTTTGAGATTGTTAGTGCCTACGGTACAGTTGGTCTGAGTCTAGGATATCCGGGAATCGATGCCTCTTTATCTGCCGAATTCAATGTGGTCTCGAAACTTGTCATCATTGCGATGCAAATTCGTGGGCGTCACCGTGGTCTTCCGTACGAACTTGATCGAGCCATCTTGTTGCCAAGCGAGCATCTAGCAGAGAAAGAAGCACTGGATGCAGCACAACGAGTTTACCGTCGTAATTCCAATGCGACAGCTGTCAGCAACAGAACAGATCTCGCAACTGTCAACACTGGTGTTCAAAGAGCCAATACGGAGCGTCAGGCCCCACCAACGAACTTCCTTAGCAGTCTTCTTCACCCAGGTCCAACTATTCCAAACAGCCATCGGAATCAAGGTACGACCCATGTTAGGCGGCACAGCATAGCAACACCAGAGAGAGGACGAAGTGTCAGTCCAAAAGCTAGTGGCGGCATCTTCTCCAAATGGAACAGCTCCGACAAACATCAGAATAATGTGGATAAGAAAATATCCGAATAATTGAGATAATTTTGGAAACGGAATTGTGAATTCATTGTACAAAAAATTGCCGTGGGATAAAAGCACTGGAATTTGGGGGGGTTTTTTTTGTAAAAGGGGGAGGCTGCGAGAACATGGGATACTACTACGATATCATGATAACTTAGATCGAATTTGCTTTTTGGGGCATATGTTTTGATGATTTTGGAGTTGGCATGTTGATGGGTCTATAGATACGTAGGCACAGGTAGCGTTATCATTATTGTGTTGAGTCATGTTGGGGAAAATTAATGGAGTGTAGCGGAGCGCTGGTAAATGGAACCTCAGTTTGGAGGTTTGGGATTTGGGTTAAATCATATTACATATGACGGCATGCATAGGTGTTTCAGGGATTTTTTATGGTTATACAGTACGAATTGGCGTGGGCTTGTGTAGATATGAAGATGGCCTGGCTTTGAATATTATTTACACATGATTTTTGCAATTACTTAAGTTTTATCAGGCACTTGACTGTGGGTAAGAGTCGATGATGCAGTAGTGATATTTTGATTGTAGAGTTAACATACTATATTTACTTATAATTTCATGGCAAAACCTCACTTGCTCGATGGTTAATTCTATTTGAGCCTGCTTATCATAAAGACAGTTAGCAGCCTACTTGAAAAATGGACATACGCTTGCAATGTATTGATTGACGGTTGATGAGGATTTAGTATATCATGAACATAATATGTGGGCAATAAAATGAAAATGGAGAACATTAAGATGATGTTGACTGTGATATCAGGCCAATGGTTATCAGAAATCGTGGGCATCGATGAATCAGATCGCTTGTGTATATGTTTCTGAGCATCCACCCTTGAGCCAAAGAATGATGAATCGAGAAACAGGATATTGTGTTTGTGTTGGGGTGGATTTTTAGAAACTTTGAAACATCCAGCTCTTTTCAAGTTGGGTTGGTTATTGAAATGATCTTAGATTTTGACATGTTCTTAGAGATTGAAACAGTTTTCGTTGTTAGGGGAATCAACGATTGGTTGGGACTTTTACTGTGTTTTGAAACAAAGGGGTCCGTCTCCGAAGCGAATCCTTTTTGAGAGAATCGGGTGTGGTGTGGTGTGATGTGTCGTGTAGTGGAGTGTAGTAGGTGAGAGTGATGGTCTTTGAGCGTGAACGAAGTGGTGTAAAATTTCTTTTTCGAGGTGAGTAGTTGAGGAGGTATGAGGGGGGAAGGGGGGAAATGTAGCTGGCTGCTGGCAAGCGATGATAGCGGGTGAGGATTTGTGTTTGAGAAGGGGGAAAGGGGTGTTAATTCTTGATAAAGTGAGAGGCGGGGTAGACGGTACAACGTTGAGGTAACGGAAAAAGTGCTGATATGCTTTAGAGCCTACCGAGAAAATCATCGTACTGAGGGTTTTACGGAAATTTTGTATATAGCACAGGGTTTTTTTTTACTGTGCTGAATCATATAGTTATATTTTAAGACTGTACAGTAATACGAGAGTGTGTGAATGATTGTATGATACAGATTAGAAAAATTATTGTATGCGAGCTGGCACCCGCGTTATTATAGAGGCTCGCGAATACTGCAGGAAAACTGTAAGCACACTTTGTATAGCGAGGTGTCTGGGTAAAATTGCAAATCAGACAAAGTCAAAGACAAAGGCGATAATTATGAGAAATGCGATTCTTAGATTGAGTATAAATTCAAGATCTGGAAGCTTATTTTACTCAGGCAAACAAAAAAGTGTGCAGGCAAGCAATACATCCCAAACAAGCCGAAAACAGCGTCAAAAGCATTACAAAACTCCTCAAGTCACCTAGAACTATCCTCTGTCTCTCAACAACGATATCAGCTACCGTCTTACTCAACTCCTTTCCTCTCCATCCCTCACTCCTCGCACACAGCCTTACTGGGTTCGGCACACATCGTCCCTTATTATCCTCCACAACAAAGTATTCCTGCACCAATGTCTTTCCCTCTAGATACAGCATCCGCAGCCTATCGCTACAGAGCCCCAAGTTCCACGTGTAGCACGCTCCCTCAAGGGGAAACGGCGGGGACTCGCCCGAGTGCTCCCAATTCTTATACATGTGTCCGGTGTTATACCCAGAGGTTGGAACGGTTCCGGAAGCAATGTCGAGACCAGTTATGGCACGCTGGAAGATTGTTTGGGCCAGCTGGGGTTGTTGCAGCCCTACGTTGTGGCTGGCGGAGTACACGCGGACGAAAGATAGATTACCTCCCTGTCGGACTTGTGCACCCACCGGGTATCCTGGGATTGAGACGTCGGCGATACCGGCGGAGGAGAAGATCTGAGAATGACTAAAGGGGATGGCGTGCGAGACGGCTTCGCCACCGAGCCCTGTACGGGCATAGTCAGCATTAGATTAATAATGGTGAGGGTTTACACTTTATTTATTTCTTACAATTGCAGGCAAAGTCTCGATCTCCGTAAACCATGGTCACGGATACTCCAGCGTCTATTATACTTGCGAGAGCCTCGAGAGACCCCCCTTTGACGTTATCACCAGTCGAGGAGAACGCCTGTGCAACCACAGGTGCGTTAGCGGAAAAGTTCACGTGCACACCGAGGGCGTCTTGGACGTGTTTCTGATTCAGGTACCCAAGATATGTCTCAGAAAGCGGATTGGCAAGGAGATTTTCTGGGTACGCGATATCGAAATAGCTTCTACCAGTGGCGAAGTTAGCGACATGCTTGCCACAGTACTGATTTGCGTCGCGACAAATATCGTCGACACTGCTTGTGACGCTTGAGTTGTAACCAGCAGCGGTAGATACATTTCGACAGTTTTGGATCTTTGCGAGGCAGCCGTCGTTTTTCTTGAAGTTATGTATAGCTGTCAGATAACCCACCTGGTTCGTGAGGGGGGCGCTGTAGTTGTTTTTGAGCGCCATTTCGGGATAATAAGGAAGCTGAGTGGGACCATCGATACATGCGTTGGTCATGCCCAGGATTCCAGTGGTCAGTGGGATAAACTGCTCTTGGTCTAGACTACCTTGACTGTGACGTTCATTTTGAGCCAACGTGTATTGAATGAGTTTTGGGACGAAATGGCCGCCATATGAAGACGTCCAGAAATTTATCTAGATATTGTGAGAAAGGACTTCTTATAAAAACCTTGTTTGTTATGATCATACCTTGTTATTCGAAGACTCTCTTTTGTCGAACTTCTGCATCCACACTTGGAGGAAGAACCATGTACTGCGAGCCACCACTTGCGTGCTATTCGCGGTGTTGCGCGGGTTATGGCTTGAAAAGAATCCTCGTCGCGATCCATATGGGAGTCCCGCTGGGGTATCTCTTGAATTCTTGTCCAATACCAAATTGTCATCGGCATAAAGGACACCGGGTTCAGCGAAATCATAGCTAAAGCCTTAAATCAGGTCAATGCTGACTCTATACAAAGTGGAAGACACAGCTTACCTGTTTGTACGGGCTGATCAATATAAAGGATGTCTGAATGTTCATTCCAAGAGAATCGATTGTTAGAGGTGCTATTACTGTCCGAATTGACTCTGCATGGTCCGTTTTCACGGAACAAGGACATTACTATGAAGAAGATAAGTTACGATCTTAAAGCCACAAACATGTCGCAAGTCTTACAACTGGAAGCCCCTGGCCCGCCCATAACTGCGGATGGTCAGCACACAGTCAATATCTCCTCTTTTATAGACTCACAATATACTGTCAGTGGTGAATCAGACCTTTTCTTCCGGCTCTGGAAGTACCAGAAGAAGATGTTGACGGGATAATCCTGAGTGGAATCAATTCCATACTCCTTCAGAACTCCAGACTGCAGTCGAATATATCCAGAATAGCTCTTTACGCCCGGTGTCTCCTCACACAGTGAGACTGGCTTTGAGTCGACACGGATGTCATCTCGAAGTCTCAAGGAGAGTGTCAGGACAGGACTCAGATTGAATAGAATCAAAAGGAAACCAGAAACTAGCCCATACACCGTATGGCAAGGCATGACGATCATGGTGATACTATTGCGCCGTCAATGAAACTTCAACAGTACGCACCAAAAATGAGCATATACTTCGGGATGCCGCAGCTCAGACAGCACAGCACAGTGACGTTCAGCGTCCACCCTACTTTTCGTCCTTCAAGGATGTCCAGCGGTGATCGTCAATACGAAGTAGCTGGAAAGCGCGTGTGCGTTAGCTTCTTGGCGAGAGTCAGCCTTAATACTTGTAATATGCATATGATGTTTGAAACATACTTTTACGTTTTCTGTTTCTTACAATTCTGGTTCCAACGGTGCATGTGAGTACCACTGGTCTAGCCTTAATTCGGCTACCAGCCCCACTAGGATTATAATCCCTACTCGTGCGACACGAAAGTATACAGCTCCTGCCTCAATAGGATCAAACTACTGCGGGAGATCTCTCTAGCGCTTTAAAGAGGCAGAAACCACTCATATTTGTACCGAACACAGTAGTTCTTCAATATCCCCTAGGGTGCTGGAAACGAGCTCCATTTAGGGTAACAACCGAAGAACTTCCGAAATCTCAAACTACATATACTTTTCAAAAGTTCATTTAAAAATAACCTCAAAAGGTATCAATAATACTTCTAGATTAATCTATATTGAATCAAGTAATAATTAGGTCTCTATACTTGAGATTGCTTGATTATCTAAATTGAGGGTTTTTTCTCCGACGAAAAAGTGATAAGATTCGAGTATATAGATTTTGAAAAAGAGCTTGAACCACTTAAAGGGAGCTTATAGCACCCCAAGAAATAAGCGAACCATTTAATTGATTGGGATTTCCCCCCCCCCCCCCCCCAATCTTCATTTAATATAGTAGGATTGAAAGAAGCAGTGGATTCTATTGGCTCCTTAATACTGATGTAGCGTACTTAGAGCCAGACTTGCATACTTTCTAACCGTACGAGTACATGACAAGTCAACGCATCACCTTTTCTATTAACTCATCAGGATCTGATCCTTCTGCAGTTGGTCATTTCACTGTAAAAGGTTCGACGAGCTGTAAATCGCCGCTTCCAGTTTTATTGCGTGAGCCTTGAGTGTTGCTTGTTAGACCTTCACAGTTAGTGTTGACGCACTGCACTTTGTACACCCACCTACCCGAGCAGCCAAAAATGGACAATTATCACCCATCCGAGTCTGGATCGCAACAAGAAGCATCCGAGAAACTTTTGTCCGACTCCAGCTCCCAGAACGATTTAAACGACCATGTCGGACTAAAACGCGCACGAAGAAGGCAGTGGTATTCGCGATGGATCATCGCACTTCCCGGATTCTTTGCCTTCCTTACCATTCATTCCTTGACCTTGGTATATCTTGTGAAGGACTCGGTCTGTCAGAACCAGTCTCATTCAACTGAGCAACTCATCTACAGTGCGCAAGACTGAGTGTAACTACGTGTGCAAGAGTACCTGCTGACTGAGACCAGCACCTATAAGGGATGCCATCATCAAAGAAAAGAAGACCATTGATGTCTCGGTCCTTCACGGAAATCCCTTGAAAGGACCACCAAGCCCGGAACTCGATGAGGCATGGAGTCGACTTCTGATGAATGCCAACATACGTGTATCCGCAGAGGACCTCGAAAAGGCAGGAGTTGAGTCCATTCCACTGAACGATGGCTCTGGCAAGTATTATGCTATACTGGATGTGTACCATCAATTGCACTGCCTTAAGTACATTCGTCATTACATGTACAAGGTGAGAATATACCCAAACAGACTGACTCATTTCGCTGCTGTAGCTAAAATGCCAAATAGGATATTTACGACGATGTTCAGCCATGGACTCCAACCCACGTGGATCACTGCATTGATAGTATTCGGCAGAATCTGATGTGCCATGCGGACACGGCGATGATGGGATTTCGGTGGGTGAATGATAGTCTCGAGCCTAAGCCAAACTTTCGTGGCCAGCATGAGTGTGTGAATTGGGAGAGTATCGAAGAATGGGCCTCTGAGCGTTCATTCAATCCAGATGACCAGGTGAACTTACGTCATCCAAGCACTGCATAGTAATGTATACATTAGACAATAAGAAACATCTGTATGGTATCGTGGCATATGTATATATCTATTCTACTTTCGCGTCTTCAGGCGCGACCACGGGCCGGTGTTGACTCGCCCACTCAAATACATCGCGGTAATCTTTACATACATGATAGTGTCCATCTATGAACTCCTTTGGCCCGTTCATGGGCACCAACGTCGTGTCAATATTGCACATAATCGTTTGCCGGATCTGATCAATGCAATGCATAACATGAGCCCATGGCTCACTTTGATTCTTCTGCGCTTGAGATTCGAAGACTGAGGTTCGAATCTTGGCCAAACAGTGCAAGTTATGATACCCGGCCATGAAAAAGAGGCCATTCCCAGGTGTGTCAGGATCGGGCCACGTTTCTGAAAGGACATGTGCTTCACGGTCGGACTTGCTTACTGATACCAAACCATTGCCAGCTTTGGATTGCATGTCAGTCAATATTCTCGGTATAACCACAGCGATCTGTAACGTACGAGGGAAGAGACCTCTCCAAAGAGAATCTGCTTGCGACTTCTTCGCGTCAATATCACCATAACTCGTGTCTTGAAACACCGCGGTATGAATAGTCTTGTGAGGCGGATCTGGATAGATATCTTAGCAAGTTGAGTGTATGTCTGGGAGGGTTGGCCTTCGCACACTCATCAATACCCATGGGTCTTGATGGTATAGACCATACAGTCAATATCCAGCCCAAATTGCTGATCAACAAGAGCACAAAGACGCCCGTCTGCAAGAGAAAAGGCACATTGTTTTGGCGACCTTGAGAAGCCGGTAGCCATTCGGTTTCGCTTTTTTTCTCCGATTCTGACTCTTGCAGTTGGCTGTACCTCATTTCGTGGAGTAGGGAGCTTTCAGAGCTTTCCTAGAAAAAGTGTTCAAATCGAATTACTGAACTTGTGATATGAAATTGAAATTATTACAAGAAGTAAGGCAGAAGGACATAAAACAGCGGGCATCGTTAAACCCCCAAACTTGATAGGCGTGTTCTTCAACAACTACTTTGAGGCTCCCCAATGTCGTGATTAGGATCACAGCAGCGGGCGTTAGAATAAATCCAATCCGGGAGAACGAACGGCACGAATACATGGTTACAGGGCGATCTGTACCAAATCTGTATTCGTATTGAAATCAGACCGGTCTTGCTTACCGCCCTTCCTACTTTCTAACAGCGAATTCTTCCGACAATAACCTCAAGGCTGCCGCATGAGCTTAGTCTACGACCCTATTCTCGCATCTAAACATTCCTATTGAGACTAGTGTAACAAATATAGAGGGCTAAGGGGACAGTTCAAACTTGTGAAGAAGCCTTAAGAATGATGAATCTTCATATAGTATAGGAAATAACAAACGAATTACTATAATGATTGTAGAATGTTGTTCCATATTAGGAAAAGTAAAGAATATTTTAATTCAAATTCTTTCCCTGTATTTATATATACCCATTTAAATTACGCGATAATATTAGGGACAGATAAGGTTAGACGACAATATAAGCTTAGAGAAAAGCTTAAAACATAATAGGCTTTTGTAAAATATAGCAAGGTAGAAAACGGACTACCAGGACAGATATGGAACAGTATTTTATGCCGACAAAGGCAGGTGGTAATGTGCTAGCATTAGCTCTATCTTCCCGCCTGCATATTTCTATTGAAAGTAATGCAAGATATAGAGAAGACTAGGGGATGGCACAAGCACAAACTTGTAGAGGAGCGCAAAGTATAGTAGATCTTTGCACAATTTAGCAAGACAGGAAACAAATAATTATGATGAACATGGGATGGTGCTCCATGCCGGAAAAGGCAGGTGATAATGTTCCAGTAGGATCCTATTCCTTACTGCATAGAACTCGTATCTCAGTATCCTCGAACCGGGCACTTTGAGGTTGAGTTAACCCACATTTTCGTACAGTTTTACAAACAGATACCCCATCGTCCAATGCGCGAATAAAGTAAGTGAGGGGGGGGAAAGGAATCCTTGTTCGCCAGCGATCTGTAGCCCATGTCAAATCCGGCCATTGGTCGATAGCGACCCATTGTGCTCAGTTATGAGAGATTGGTTCGCTTTTCGTCTATTGCAGCATCAGCTCAAACTCATCTATATATTGAGCCTGAAGCTCTGCTTCTTCAATTGCCCAACCATCTCCAATCCACTTCAATAAACACGACCATTTATCGACCTCCAAAGAATCTCTCAGCAACAATGGCTTTCAAAAATTCTATTTTGCTGCTTCTCGCCATTGCCTGTGCCAACGTCCTCGCTGCCCCTTTGGGCCTCCCAACAGCTGCGACAGATGACACACTCGAGACTCTCTCAAGTGCAAGCACTGCTTACGTCCATGGCTCTTACGGCTATGAGAAGCGTGCTGAGGAGACTACCGATGACACACTTGAGACTCTCTCATGTGCAAGCGCTGCCTACGTTCATGGCTCTTACGGCTACGACAAGCGTGACAAGCGAATCTGCTAGACGTTGTGCGTTGTATGATACTTCTCACTGCGATGGCGTGTGGGAATATGGGTGTGGCTCTATACTCGGGAGTGTGCAGATTGACTTCCTCGAAACAACAGATTAGGAAGGTGGGACTTTGGGACGACGTTGGTATGACTGAGTGAACTGTCAGACTGTTAGGGCTTAGCTATCATGTATCCATGGAACCTGAAACCCCATATAGCCAGAATTACCAGTCTTTACAGAATTCGCCGAATTTGCTTAATTGTCTACTGTGCTTATTATAAGTGACTACGATGACCTCGTTGATAAAACAAACGAAGTGGCTGAGTTGGCATGATTGAAGCGATAACACGTTACCATTTTGGGAAACTAGATCATTCTTGCTTGTAAAAATGTAATTTCAACTTTCTAATACTCTGGGATGAGACCTTCTCAGTACGTAAAGTAAGAGGTGGTTGATCGACTACAGAGCCTATGATCTATGGATCAATAAAGTTTAATTGATAGCAACTAACCATCAGCTCGCCTAGGATGAGGCCACAAGACGTAGCAAACTCGGAAGGGTGGGGGTGAACGCTAGTGACTTTCAAGAGGATCATCGTGCGCGAAGATATGCAGAGCGGGAAGTGGCACAATTGTAAGCAGTTGCGCCTTTTATAGCGTAGATCCGGAGAATTTAGTGGGGCAGATCTGGTACTATATGTAGTTTCGTATGGAGGAGAGTTGACAGTGGGTCTCGTAAACAACAAGGTTGTTTTTGCAGTCAGCAGTTTTAAATTCTCATTTTCTACATAGATTTCCTTGAGGTATCAAGCAAAAGACAAGGCTAGACAAGACCCACTATCAGCCCCCTCCCGTACTCGTGCGGATAGAAAGCACGCAACTCCGAAGCGAGATGCACATACCACAAGACAGTAAACTAGAACTAACCAGATTTTCTTGGCGCCGAAATTTTATACTTTCTGGGGATACGCAGAATGTGGCGGGGTGAATTGCACACTTGTGAATTATCAGCAGGCTTTATTGTGGGCCCCAAGTAATCCAACTCCTCGTACTTAGAGGGGTTGAATTATTGTCCGTCTGAGGATGCTGTGCTACAGTCAGCATCGTCACCTGCTCTTGATTCAGCACAAGTGCTTGAGTTGTCCCTTGATGTTCGGAACTAGTCGCGCCGAACCTACAATTCCTGGAATATTTGGATTTTCTCGTTTCATTCTACTTGTTACACATCTCAGGTCATTCTTCACTGGCACAATGTTTTACGTGTTCCGTGGTTATAACAAGGTCAACGCTGATGAAGATAAGGAGCGCTCCATAGGGAGCGCGACAGAAAGCCCTTCACCTTGCGTGTACTGCGAAAGTCATAGCCAAACTCGACCTCGGGCTTTTTTCATGCAATATCTCGGATGGTTCTTGTTACTTGCACTGTCTGCTTTCGTGGTCTATTCAAACGGAGACTGGAAGTCTTCGAACATCAAGTGGCTTATAACTCAGACGAGTTCATATTGTGAGTTCCAGTCAATCTCACAATCATTGACTTCCACTGATATCTTTGCAGCTCCTATACTGGAAGATTTGGATCCGGGGCTTCAAGAATTCCGCTTCAACGGTTCTATTCGCTGGCCGTCGCCATATCGAGGGCCTCCAAGCAATGAAGTCGATACTGCGTGGAATCGAATTTCAATTGTTCGGCCGCTGGACCTCGATATTTCGAAGGAGGACTTTCATACCATCGGTATCAACACAGACACAGCGGCAAAAAATGCTCCAGAGCACGGTGGCGGGTACTTCATGGTACCGGAGTTCACACATCAGCTTCACTGCGTGGTGAGAATTGAATCGGGGCCAAGAGTTGACTAGCCGATATACTGACCGCTGAACAGAATCTGCTTCGTAAAGCATCATATTTCAAGTATGACTATTATAAAATCCATGACCCTGACTTCGGTGACAAGGAAGAAACATTCAAGGTTCATCTTGGTAAGCTTTACTTATGCTGCCCATAGTTGTATATCACAGTTTTGCTAAGCACTTTGATAGATCACTGCGTCGAAATGCTACGCCAATTTGTGATGTGCCATGCAGATGTCACCATCGTGACTGCTCATGTAAGTTCTTAAAAGAGCAGTTAAAGTGGAATTTTATGCTAATAATTTCACAGTGGATTGAACAACGCAACAGACCATGGCCTGATTTCAATACCAAGCATGTGTGTAGAGACTTCGAAAAGGTGCTCGATTGGACAAACAGACATTCAAAGCCCGTAGGGACTCCGTTAATACCCCTGAAGCCGGAGGGTGCCATGGCAATGAGTTCGCCGCCATGAGAGACCATTGATCAGGAATGTGTTTGAAATTTAGAATTAGTGTTACGTACCTGAAATCTTAAGTATCACTTTCATTTACTGTGTGCCATTATAAGAAGAGGATTATCGTTGTCAAATTGCTGAATGGGAAGCCTTCCAAGCCCCTTGTCTTAGAGATCAAGATTTATTGTAACGTAATGGCTTATAAGTACTATGTAAGGAATCTAATGTCTATTTATTTTGATGCTATGGAAAAGATGCGAGAAATCGAAGATAAACCATGGCTTCTACAGGATGATGATGATCCTTGACATGGGATGCGAAAAGCTAGGCTTGCACATGCACATAGAGGCACTTATAACGTCAAAACCCTCAGGCATCCTGCTCAGAGCCCCGATTTTAATCCTATAGAAGGTAGTTGGGCTATTATCAACGGAAGATTTGTCGAAAAAAACGTTTAATTCTGAGGATGACGCGAAGGAGGCTTTCCAGGCTGAATGGGACAAGTCTAAAAGGGAGAAGATACGATACCCCGTTTTCAATATATTCACGGGATGCTCTGAGCTTGTGCAATCAAATAAATGTCCTATTCGAGGCAATAATGGGCAGTTTAGATTAATAATTAAATTAAATATAAGTTGTTGATCTCTTTGTTCTCATGCCGTTATGACCTGTGCGTACGGAATCCTGACACCCACTGTTGATGATGATCGGCCAGATGTGATCAGCATCGTGACTGATGCGGAGACAAAGAGAGCGACGCCACTTCAGCAACCAGCTCATGACTCTCAAGAAAACGGCTTGAGAAGTTACATGCAGTGTCAGCCAACGGAGGGGCAACACTGTTGCAACGCTAATTTAAAAAGAATGGTACAATCAAATGCCGTCCCCACTAATGCTTGATAAATACACTTATTGTAAGGAAGGAATTTTACAGTAGATCTCGTGCACCCATGTAAGGCAGCAAAGTTATTCTTATAACTAATAATCCGAAATTTTTGAAATTTCCCCACAAACATACTCACACGTTAAGTTGGATATCTTGGGCTATACGAGACCCACTGTCATGATGCGAGCTGATATTTCGTAAGCGCTATGATACCACTGACTATCACCTTAGCGAGCATACGTGTGAGGCAGGTGCAATCAAGGCCACACCAGTTAGTTAGAACTAGAACCACCTTCTTAGAAGGGTTATATTTGTAAGATTAAAGAAATAAACTGTTATATTAACATCACCGCTTAGTTATATGAGGCAAGCGTTGCAGACGAAGGATTAAACCAATCCCTTTTGATTTTGAAGTCTTTTGAGACAAATATTGGCAAAATTCGACTTTTAAGTGCACATTGTAGATTTCAGGTGCTTATCACATATTCATAGTATGCATCAGGTAGTATAAAACCTAATTCTTATATAATGTAGAATTCAATGTCTCTATGAATCAATTAAAATTAGAATGATTGTATAGTCATTTAATATAGTAACTTTGTAGACTGAATTTTTTAATTTTTTATAGATTTCATTATATTCTGCTGAAATATGATCACAGTGGGAAACGAATCGGTCGAATTAAGGGTATAGTTCATCGTATTATTGATTGACTGAAGAGCTAGAATAAGGTTGTACTCATTGAGAGGTCACTAATGAGTGTGCGGACTAACGGGACATTACAAAAACAGACTTAGGAATATCTCTTGGGATATCAATTCTTGCATTTTAGGAATTATCACAATGGTTCATTAACAATTGAACAATAAAAGATCAAATTTTAATATCTAGCAATTGAAGAATGAATTTGTTAGAACTTTCTAAATTTGAGAAATGTCCTGTCAGTCTATGCACCCACCGATGGGTGTAACCACTTTAACGCTAGTACCAATTAGATCATAGCGCCAATTCTACGGCTATTAACTACTTTCAACATATTCTTATGAGATTACTATATGATAATTTATTCGAATGGTTCTATCAACTAATCGAATGAACAATTTGACGGCGATTGTATCAACTGTAACAAAAAGTCACAATCTGTAGTGAAATGCTACAACATGCGGCTAAACCCTGTAGTATGCACTGAAGAGCCGAAGAGCCGAAAAGCCGAAGAGCCGAAAAGCCGAAGAGCCGAATTTTGTCATCATTTACCCCAAAAAGACGTCATATGATCCCTGGTCATCACGCCGTTAGCGATTTGTTCGTCTAGACCCCTGAACCCCACAGCCGATGTGTCGACATCGGTCCAAAACATCTCAACCCCACGTTCCGATATCCCTGCGTTATAGTGTACATGTTTCTAGAGCGCCTAGCGCAAGGTGCGGGACGGCTCACGATATGTCTATTGTAAGATACCTTCCAAAGACGGCCGCTATCAGAATTCCGTACTGCAATGAGCTCATTGGTAAAGAGAAAACGATCGACAAACACGTTACATCATGCACAAGAATCCTGTGTTGAGTGACACATCGATACTCGTTGTCGTCAGCTCCGCGGAGTACATTCCCGAGCTTTCTTTGAGTAAGCCTGGTTCAGATTTTGGCTTCTAATTTTCCAAGGCCTACGTTGCAATCTTGCGTGCACGTCGACGCAACCTGACAACTCGCTGTATCTGTTCGCTCGACATCCTCATCTTCATCATCATGTGTGCTCTAGTCTTGAAGTCCACCAGTCTCACTGCCTTCTTTACACTTCTTTTTCTTCTTATCATCTCACTCTTCGTCTTTTTCGGGGCCAGCTTTCAAAGCAGTCAAACGTACGGATCCTGGCTCTCACCATCGCCATGCTTGTGCGAACAGCCCAGCACGAGTGGCAATGATGAGTTGACCAGAACATCTCCCAGTGCCTATCTCCAAACTTTCCGCACGAGACTCGAGCTCGAAGATATGACGGAAGTCGGAGATGCAATATGGGCAACGACATCCTCGACCAAGAAAGGCGGCTTTCTTTGGGTACGACACAACGAGACGTACAATACCGGACATGGTGGGAGCATGTTTCATGCCTTACACTGTCTTTCTATGATTCGGGACACTATCAAAGGATCAAAGAGCGGGGGTATCGCTCACTCACACAGCTCCAAAAGAGGCACTCATATGGAAAAGAGTGAGGATGAGATGCATGTAGGGCACTGTCTCAGTTATGTTGCGCAGTCATTGCTGTGTTCGGCTGATGGCACGCTGGAGCGTCCAAGAACGTACACAGATGATGCGGGCAACGTGCTAAGGGACGATATAGACGGAGAAAACATTGGACATCAGTGCAAGAGTGGTGGTTACCTTAGAGAGAAGATTGAGCTGACCGAGCAACACCCACTGGACTCATTACCGAGACTGAAGGAGGGGGCAACGCTGTGGGATCTCTTTGACGAGCTGAGTTAAATAGGTGTTGACAATAAATAACGGTGAAACGTGTATATTTGCAGCACCATAAAAAGCTAGTTCTGAGCCAGTGCCAACATACATTTTAGAAGTATATACATTCATTCAAATATCACAACAGACTTCCAAGGCTTTAGTCCTTACCCTCAGTATACACCATCACAATCCACTCCTTCCTCGCATGGCACATGAATCAGCTCAAGTCCTCCCTTTGGTCTCCTAATATATTGCATCAAATTTTCCACAGAGTTCTCCCTTGCCCAACCTACCAAGCGATCCCAGTTCTGGCATGCGTGTACCGTCTTGAAGTTTGGCTTTGGCATTCGCTCTCCTTTGACCCAATTGTACGTTCAAATGCTGAGATCTCCGCTACACGTCAACGACTGGCGAATCTGCTCAATACAGTGCTCACGATGAGCCTGAACCTCCTCTGACGTGTGGTCATGGAAGCCTTGATAGTCAGGATACCGATCTGGGTAGAAACTCTGGCGAATAAGATTCTGGCACATAAGTGTGAGTTTTCTGACGGGCAACAGGTATCGCAGAGGGGATGAGACTTGGACGAGCTCGCTTACCAGACAATGCAGTTTGTGCACAACGTCAAAAGTCGCCACGTACTTGTCCTCAAGCTCGTGAGGTACGCGGACACCCGTCTCCAGAGAGGGATTGACCTGTTGGAAAAGCTCTGCAGAGATACCAAATGCTCCCATATCGTCCTCGACAAGGTTTTTCCATGCTTGGTCTGTTTCGTTGCTGGGAGCTCCGGACCAGACTGAGGAGAGTGTGAACGCCTGTTGCTGTCTCTGCAAAAGCTTGTCATTGGGTGCTGGACTGAGGTCAGTGGCTGAGACTTCGAATGTGAAGCGTACATAAAGTGACCTACTTGGAGGGAGCATACAGTCGGTAACACGCAAAGCGTTTTTGTTCAACGCCCGTGACATGAATATGGTGATTATGAAGACATTCAGAAGCAAGATGGCCACATTACACACGAGGAAACACTGCGGCGACAATCGTGGCAGCAGACGAGCGTTCTTCGAGGCAGATAAATCTTCACCATCTTCGAGGTTGCTCAAGGGCTGATATGAAGCGTTTCTCTCCTTATTAACGGCCTCCATTGGCCAATATTCCACAGGGCACAATTCAGCCGAAGTGTTTATGGTGTAGTTATAGAAGGATTAGTACGTCAAGAAACATAAATTACGAAAGGAAATTGTCAGTGGATCTTGTCTAGCCTCATCTTCTGCTTTAAAAATTCTAGGATTTTAGACTATTAATTAGAAGAATTACTTAGGGCTCGTTCGGACTATTTTTTGGATTTGCTGTCAAAATAGGGTTGGTGCCTTGATTTAACCTTAAATTTGTAGATCTAAACAATGCCGTGACATTTTGTTGGCACATGCCTATATCGGCTAAAAACACGATCCGAACACGCCCTAACTGCTTCCTTACAAGGATGAACAAGACATACCGATAACTCCCATTGATACGAAGAGTGGATTTTCCGACAAGGTATGGTCAAGGGGCTGGCAGGATTCAGGATATTCCGAGCAAGCCACTCCCAGCCCCACTGGGGTAGCTGAAAGTGTCCCGTCTTGCATTTCGTTATCGTTCAGGTTGTCAGCAATAAAGAGGGCGTCTTAATAGACAGTGGAGCATTCAAGCTCTAACCCAATCAAGTAATATCTGATATGCTAATGATCTATTAATTAATGCCCCTGTCAGAATAGAGGACGTAGAACTGCTTTTTGCTTTTTGCTTTTATTAATTTGCGATAAGCTATCCTTTAGGTTTTCAATACTAAAGATATATGACGTTACCTGGGTTTCAGAGTTTCAATCAAGATACTTTTATTAATCAATTATTAAATCATGATAGTTTTCATTCTGAGTCTATAAGAGGCTTTAAATTCACTTTAAATGCTATAATTGAAACTGATATGATCTAATTCGAATACGATTGAGTAAATAAATTAAATCACATACTATTGTAATGTTTTACTGACAATAGGTTTGATATCATTATAGTATTTTTCCAACAGAATTTGATGATATAAGCTATTGTAAGCTTTATTGGTAGTACTCGATCTTTTCTCATATAGTAGAAAAGTCCCGTGCTACACGTGCTTTAATATATAGTCACTATAGATAGCTTAGCTCAATACAGATCTTCGCTGCCTACTAACACGCTCCCAATTAGAAAGCTTGACTACTGGGCCCATGCCATACTCCTAGTCTTAGCCCCGGGCACGAAGCCATCGCCATCCCCTTCACTGCTTGCTTTACTTCTCTGAGGATTGAGATCTGATAATCTTTCATCAAGGTAATCATGGCGTCGAAACCACATAGCTTCTCTCAGCCAGAAACGCCCGAGGAAAAGTATTCCGATCATGATGCCGCTTCTGAAGACCACGACAGCTCTTCGGCTCTCCTACCATTAATCGAAGAAGACAAACGTAGTCTCGAACAAAGTCATCAAAAGAGACTTCTTGTTTTCATTTCATTCGGCCAGGTGGCGTTCTTCATATTCTCTCTTTCCATGCTGGTGTATTCGTTATATTTGCAGAAGCGATTACCTCAAAATTGCACGAGAAAGATTTCGTCGCCCTGTGAGTGATTACTCCCTAGTTCAAAAGTCAAACCTATTTGCAATAATATCTGACTTTCTAGCTCCTGCACTCGAAGCGTTTACCGATGATGATTACGAATGGGTCCGCTGGAACACTACGCTGAACACCTTTGGAGAGTTTACCGGCAACTACACAAAGGAAAAAGCCCAAGCATGGCTGGATATCACCGCAAGTAAGTTAGGTTCAACTCCAGCCCAAGTATTTCGGATCACTACTTTCATAGTGTATTGAAGTACTAATCGTTGTTTTTTCCCCACTAACTTGGCGTCAGCTCCTGTCATCACTGTGTCCGAAGCTGATATGATCAGCGCTGGAGCTTCCTTGGACTCTGTACGAGTGCCTGAATCTGCCGGAGGCGGCTACCTGGCTCAGCTCGAGGGATTCCACGACCTGCATTGCCTTCGCGTACTGTGGTATGATCACCACTCCGAAGAGATCCCGGAGACCAAGAAGTCTAAGCTAGAGAATTCACGACACTATGAAGCTCATTATGAGCACTGTATCGACCTTCTCCGGCAGAACCTGATGTGTCATTTTGAGTGAGTTCACCTTACTCCAATCATTGCTCCGAGAAAGATACTTACTGATATACTTACAGTACAAGCTTCGCGACTTTCAATTGGCTCGTGGACATCGAAGAACCATTCCCTTATTTTGCGAACCCCAAGAAATGCCGCAAAATGGACAAGATACTGGATTGGATGCATGAGAACAAGTTCCATAAGCCAGACGGCTTTGTTTGGGAGGCTCCTGATGACGCTCATTTAGTCAGAGTGGTCGACCGTGTTGCTCAATGGGATGAACCCCGAGTGGACAAGGATGGGAACGAGCTTTGAAGACTTCGCAGCCTTTGGTTTGATCAATAATGGAATTAATCGAGTGCTTTGGCGATGCAAAGTCATCGAATGCAGAGAACCTCTGGATATGCCATCAAGTAGTCAGGGGCACAAATCCGTACCCCCGTGCATCTAGAAAAGGACTTAGGCCGTGTCTGTAGACTCTATAGACGTTAATTTATTTCTTGTAATTCACATTCTTCTAGTTGCTTTCCGTCTCCATCCATTCCTGCTTTCTGGATTACGACAATTCGATGGTTGGGAAAAGAAGCGATTCTTTATATGTGAGAGAAGATGTAGGGAATTTAGTCTTCTCATAGTGACCATGTATCAAAGTGGGGTAAATAGTATGCCCTCGGGCTTGTCGATTCCTCATCATATCAGAAATACGGCAAGTATAGTCCTGCCACTAAAACAGTGCGAAACATACCAACAGCAAGTCTATTCGTTGATTCCTTAAGATATGCTCTGCATAATCCAGATTGTAAAGTGCCCCGTCATCCAAATTCTCCCGATCGCAGACACTGCAGCCATTCACGGTGATATCCCTTCATTCCCGATCTGTTTCACGAAGTACAGAGGCTGGAAACCGCCTGTGCCTTTCGCTAACATAATTTTTGTCGGAATACAGGATTCACGTAATCATGTAAGCAAACGTCGCTTATCTCTGCATCGAGATGACTCATCAATGAGTCCTCGTCCCAGTATATAAGTCCCTTCCCCAGTTCCTAGTTTTCCTAGCTTCTTGATCCTTAGACACAACATAACCAGTAATTACCTACACCATACACTTTAGTGTGATGTTCTCTAATCACTCGTGATATTACAACTTGAGCTACTGGTAGTAACCAAAACTTTTTGTCGCAAGATGTCTTCTCCAAATCCCAATCTCCGGACTGAAAACCTCACCCTTCGTCCCGCCATCCCTTCCGATGCTGCCTCCCTCGCAGCCATTTTTGCTAACCCCCTCAACACCCAACATGAACCTCACAAGCCAAGCAACCCAACGGTAGAAGAATACCAAGGCCGAATCGCCAAATGGGACGACCTACGCGCTAGCGGGAAAGCCTACTTTCTAGTCATAACCCGACGCCCAACAACAGAGATGGGATCAGGTTCACCACCCGCGGATGGTGTTATCGGCTTCGGTGGCATTAACGCAATCTCTACGGACGCTCAGGGTAAGCGAATTGCGGACCTGGGTGTTCTGATTGACAGCTCCGAGTGGAGGAAGGGGTACGGGCGGGAGGCGTTGCAGGCCACGTTGGACTTTACATTCCGAAAGATGGAAGCCGGGGGCGTCGGATGTGATGAGGCATTGTTTGAGACATTGGCGATGAATACTCCGTTTCAAGGACTGGCTGATCGGATGGGGATGGCAAAGTGGAAGCGGTTGACGAGTGATGGAAAGGAGGTTGAATATAAGTTCAGTAAAGAGGATTGGGAGGAATCACGAATCAAAGTGCGTGAACCGGGGCACTGAGGTGGAGACTTTGATGAAAGTCGAGCCAAACTTACCCGTGATTAATATCACATATAATCCTGTGCAGAAATGTCTCTTCCCACAAGTTGCCGTAGCTTTAAAATATCAGGCAGATAAGTTTGGATAACTCTTGTCGTCCGTAACAAAAAGTAAATTTCGTTAAAAATAATAGTGAGGCAGATGCAGTGCCGTATTGTAGTGAAAGATCTGCCTCGTTCCAGCTTCATCTGAAGGCCAACTAGCCATTACAATAAGAACACTAGACCATGATTTTCAATTTTTCCTCATTAAACAGTGGTTTAAATGAACATTGATACCAATCAAACCAAGACGAGTGGATCTCTTGCAGAGATGAATAAGACTACAAAATTGTAGTGGGAGCAATTCGAAAGTTTTTCTACTTATACAAAGCAGCAGCAAATGGTTATGGTAAGTTAGGTGAGCATCTTCTAAAGGCGAAATCTTATTTAAATCTAGATATAGATGTTTAGAGATATAGCGCAATCCAAGCTTCTCAAAGAGATATTTTCTAGATTGCTAACTCTGGGCAGCGATGCAGTCTGTGCAATGTACTTTGATGACTGATTAGCTTTCATATCAGAAAATGAATATGAATATCTGATCAGATTTCAGGAATCCTGATGATCTGATTGATCAATAAGATCTCCATCAAGCGAAGCCGCCCCGAATTGGTAGTCTAGGGGATATTTCTTGAACTTCTTCCTAATTATTAATGTATTATAGCTGCCTTCAATAGAGGAGATCTTTATACTCAATATGAAGGCTCTCAGATGCTATTGAACATCTCGGTTTGGTCTGGTCTCTTGGTTCGTCCACCAGTGAATGGGTACATGGCTTAGCGGGATACTTCCCAACTTTCAAATTTTTTTAATAAATTTACTCTTCAATGATTTGATATCAAAACGTACATTTTGATTGTTTGATTTCCAATGAATTATCACAAAAAACTTAAGATATACGAATCGACATTTCAAACAATAATTCTAAGTCCATTTTTGTGGTGTCCTGTTAGTACGTACACCCACTGGTGGCCTACTGACTAGAAAGGCTTCCATTTTGTGATGGTTCCGAGCAGAAGCAGTAAAGATATTTATTTCTGCTTTTGATCTAAATGTTTTATATATGAAAACATCGATATCCTTAAAGGCCGTCATGAAATAAAATCAATATATGATATTCCTTCCTAGCTGTGAAGCCCTTATTAACCCATCCATCCGGCCACCAGTGAGTGCATAGTATATACTGACAGAACACTTCTTAACTTTCGAATTTTGTTAAGAAATTCATTCTTCAATTATTTAAAATCAGAATATATCTTTTTGTTGTTCAATTTTTTAATTATTGATGGATCATTGTAATGATTCCTGAGATATAAGAATCCGCATTTCAAGAGATATTCTTAAGTCATTTTTTGTAGTGTCCCTTTGGTCCGTACACCCACTAGTAGGCCAGTTTATCTCGATTTATATATCCCCAGAATGTCTTGACTCGTATCGTATCCTATTTTCATTTCTCATGCTCTTTATTGTGTAATCCAGCTCCCTCGCTTGTTCCACAAGCTCTATGTAATAAACATCATCCTTGTCCACATCTTTAGCGCAACTCTCCACTTGTATAGCAAGGGATTCGTAGTCACTTAGACGGGCAGAATCTCGCTTCTCAATTCTCTCCCAGATTTTTCGGCGTGCTTCGCGTCCTTCCTCCGTGTCGTTTGGACTGGGGGGTGGAAATCGTCGACGTTCCTTCATAATTACTTTGTAGCCGTTCCTTGCTCCCACAATGAGTATCAATGCGATGATGATGAGAAAGCTGTAAAACAACACGACCTCAGCGGTATCGGCCCATGAAGATGAAGATTTGGATACTGCGCATGTATCTATGCATTTGGATAAAGTAGTAGAGGGCATGGTGGGAGATGACGATGATGGAGCGATGATTGGTGATTTGTTTGGCGCAATCATTTCAAAGCGTAATTGGAGAAGTTAGGATGGATGATATTTCTAGTCTTATCCCGTGGGTGTAGAGATAGACACTGATTATTAAACGGCAAATGAAATTGTTATTGAAAATACATGCAAATTCTCAACAGCATCTAAAGTGAAGACAGATTGCAAGATATATATATGTGCGAGTGCTAGGCTGGTATGACGTATTAAGAGTTCTTTTTGAAACCAGGTATTTTAAGCTTCAAGCTCTAACTTCTAAGTTCTGAGTGGTTGAGATCTTATGGACTAGTATAAACCTTATGATGTTTAGTATAAAAGGTGATGTTATCAGTTCGTGCAGATCCATTCGGGGAATTATGATTCGTAGGACCCCCCCTCATATGTTCTGTCTTCAAATCCAAAAGGGGCAGTTTATTCGAAGTCTCAAGTTATCCAAAACTCTGGTATGGAAGCGCATGCGGATTGGTTTGGTTCAATCATATAACTCCCCCTTTCCTCCCTACCCCTTTTCAACCCTCTTCTCTTCATTCCTAGTCAACTCCTTCAGTAAGTAGAATTTTAATCAAGCTTAAAAATATTAGAATGAATAGAATCAATTCTAATAATTTCTATAATCCAGATTTTTTCTACATCATATAACCTACCTACACCGCTCCCCCCCCCCCCCCCCCCTTCATCCTTCCTTGTTCAAAAAGAAAAAAATCATACTTTCACTCGATGCATAGAAAAGAGCGTATATCAATCGATAGTCCTACCAAACGAATTCCAATTCAATAATGCCGTAGTTAATATTTAATTAAAATTATATATAGAGAGTTATGACAAACCGATCCGCATGCGTTTCCACAGTCTGGATGACAGTCCGACGACAAAGAACCTTTCGTTGCCTGAATCTGATTAAATCATTCTAATTGTTCAAAGGATCGAATCCATCTTAATTATTGTATTACTTTCAAACGTTGAGAATATCTGACTGTCGGGCTGCAGTGCGGAATATTCCCACTAGGCTGAACAGATGATGTGGTGATGGCAGACTAGAAAGGGTTGGCGGAAGATAAAAGGCAGAAATCATTTTCTTGTAAGAGTTTTCCATCTATATTCCACTATCTACATTCGAGGCAAAGTCCTTGCATAACAAAAATTCTTCCAGACCCTTTCGCTACATGTGGTGTGTCCGCCCTTTTTTGGTAATTTTTCAATAAGAGCTTAGAAATTGAAGATGGGTAAAGGGTGAAGGGTGATAGACGCAACCAACTGCCAACTCTCTATTCCAAGGCCTATCACCTAATAAGTAAAACTATCTCTCCTCCTGCCCCCCTGTCTCCCTCCACTTCCACTTCCTTTTCTCCTCTCTGGTCTACTCTCACTCTTACTTTTACTTTTCGTTTCCGTTCCAAGAATATCGAAAAGAGTCTCGCCTAATTCACTCAATCTTTCAAAATCTCCCCACATCTCCATCGTATTCATATCGCTCACTACTCCTAGTTCTTTCTCTTTGTCTCCGCGAATCATAACGTCTACCTCTACTTTTATGATGATCCCGATCTCTGGTCGAATCGTGGGATGGACCGAGTAAGGAACGAAGGGCTAGGACAATGGCTACCCATCAGAGGACTTTCATTTTCGTGGTCTAATTTGATCCGATTTGGGGCTTGAAAATTCGAAAATTCGAAGCAATCAGAAAATTTATTCCGTTCGTACTGTAATCATCTCGGAATTGGGAAGACTTGACTGACTTTGTTTTCGATATTGAATGGTAACTTCTATGGAGAATCGGGAAAGTGTATTGAAGATGAAGGGGCCGGTGATGAGGAGGAAGTAGTCTCTCTAGATTTGGCAGGACGTAACTGAGACTGAAGGATTTAGAGGGTTTATGTACGACTTTTGGGATAATTTCTATTTTACTTCATATTACTTAAACTAACATTAATAAATTTTTCAAAATGGATTCATGTATGTGCTCATCATCTTCCTACATGAATTCAATACCATCCCATCACTACTTCAATAGTCTGTTATGTTTACTAATAAATGTGCATTAGCTCACGAACAACACTTGCTAGCCATGTAAATAAACAGCTCTCCTTGCCTCTCAAGACTTTAGGGTGATATATTAACAATGAATTAGAGCAAAAATGATCGAAGTCCGAGCGAGGGAAATGTAGGAATCTTTACTGAAGCTTCGTATGAATCTGAGTGACTAAGATGTAGTTTAGCTCTCAGAAAGAAAACGAGAAATGAGTGTTTTTTTCATACCATACTCTGGATAACAAATTATGATTGCTAACATAAAGTTTAGAGATCGAAAGAAGATCAATGACCTGTAAGTGTATTCTTTGATTCTCTATTTTAAATCGCGTTGTTTCTTCATTGTTCCCCCATTCAAGTGATACATCTGTTGATTAGCCGTTTTAACCTCCTTATTGAGGGATCATAGCAAGTATGCTTAAATCATGTCTATTGTAGAATTGTTTCCATTATCCTTTTTTGCTCATCTAGTTAAGTTGAAGATTTGTTGAATAGTATTCTCAATATTTTCATCGGGAAATCAGACACTTGTGATAAATTAAATCTTAAAGTGTAACTATTCACAGATCGTTACCTGAAATGATGAAGATAGTAGTTTCATAATAGAGAAAGTCACTCAATCTTATCAATGGTAGGATCCTAAGAGACTAGAAGACTAAGAGAGCCCCACCAACAAGATTTGAAGTCACTGACAGTCATGTACAAAACATGAGACAGACAGACTGTATAGGATAAGAGAAAATTTTAATGTTTGTGTTTGTATGCGTAGAGCACTAATCGCGTAGCACCTATGTTGTAGGTTCTAATGGTCCTAATTTTTGATCTTGTATTCTTTCTGGAAAGTTAAATTATATACTTGGATAAGTAATCCGGATTAGCCATCTCGATGATTGTACCATAGTAGGCTGACGACTTGAAGCCATTCATGTAGTTTGAGATAAAATCAACGATTGAGATACCCTATTACATGATAGTTATGAAATTCAATTTATCTCATTTTTCTTTTACTGTTTTCCAGTTGTTATACCTACTTATCATTCCAGTAGTACTGTTTGATCTCTCTGATTACAATAGTATTCGTCCTCATAATATTCGCTGTCTGTATTCTTTATACTTTAGATCTCTTATATGAATAAACGTTCTGATTCATCTTATGTATCGGATGCTAACTGAGAATAGCCAAAAGCAAGTCAATGAGTTAGTTACTCTACTCTTACTATCTTCAGAGTAAAGAACTTATACTTACTCGACTTTTATAATAGATGTTGTAATAGAGGGCGATTTTCCAGGTTTCTTCATAGCGATGCAGTAACTGCTGTAAATTTGTAAGTTATTCTTTTTATATAAAGAATGAAAACTAAGTTTATATAGGACTTTTTGTTTGTTTGGGATTTTATGGACTATTATGTATTTTGTAAAGGGGGAAAAGCCTCTCACTCTAAAGCAATTGCAGGTAATTTTATAAGAATTGTCATGATTTTTTTTTTTTGAATTTAAACTAACTTAGTACTAGGAGCATTTTCCCAAAAATTGATTAGCGAATGAAATTCTATTAACTTAATTCGAGTCACTTTTTGTTTGGGGTGTGATAGTGAATCTATTGATCACACCACCTCATCGAGATACATCCTTGTGTTCAATTTAGAATGGAATAACTGGATATCTGGCTTGAATGATTGTGGCATGATATCACAATACTATAGGATCACAGTGAGATTTCAAGGGTGGAAAGGTAGGAATAATAGAATCAATAGTTCTCTTTCAGATTATGTATTACTTTGCCTACCGATACAATACTTTTCATAAAAGTACAACATGATAAAGAGTTCATGAGTCGTCCCTTTTCCATCAAAAAAATCTGGCTATACCAGAAGTATAAACGCCCTACGTCTATAACCTGCCTTTCCGGGAGAAGATTGCTCTCAGAGCAATCTAAACCATAGAGAACTGATCTGTTGTACACGATGACCGTTACAACAAAAGAGATGAATGGTGATACATAAAAAGGAGAAATTATTTACCAGCCAATAAATATTCTTCGACAAGGAAGAAGTGCAAAGAAACATAAAAGTTGCAGAACGCGAAAAACGCAAAATTCACACCAGACCAACCTTGCAGAGCATGTTGTTACAATCATAATAGAAAGCCTCAATCCCCTAAGGAAAGCACCAATTACTGGTATCTAACCTCGCGAGCTTCTGCGGCTGCAGGGGGTGGCTCCGGATGGCGAGGATCGTACTCTTCATAATAGGCAGGATCTGTATGCCCAACGGTTGAGCGTGCCTCGTAAAGAGGTTGCATCGAGAGTGGCTCATTCTCATACGCCGCATAAATCGTTTCATGCTCTCGGCGGGCAGGTTTATGTATGATATAAGGACCCTGAGAATCGTACTGGATATATTCATAAGTTTGTCGAGGTCGAGGCTCGTCGGCGTAAACACGATAGTATTCCTGGCGTGGAGCCCTCTCATAAATTCTTTCTTCTTTTGGTGTCCGCATACGATATATGGGCTCTTGGCGAGAAATATGGGGTTCTGGACTACGTTCGGCATATTGTCCAGCTTGTGCGCCCGCCTTAACGTATACTGGTGACCTTGAACGTGCTCGGTCATTGTCCAATCTGACACTCTCATATCGAGCATATCTACTCGGAGTGCGATGAGCACCATGACTTCCTTGTCTCTCATCACGATAAATCACATTACTCGTATATCTTCGATCAACAATTTCAGGAGAACGCTCTCGTGCAAAAGGCTGCCCAGATACAGGATCTATGTAATGATCAGTCGTAGCATGAGCTCGAACCTGTCGAGCTTGAGGTGGGCGCTCTTGTGTATAGTACCCATTGTAAGACCCCTGCTCACAGGGAACATGTGTAGGCCGACCAGACACGATTGGACCATCAGCATACACTTCTCGGAAACGTTGCTGTGGTTCTGATGACAGGGGCCGTCTCTGGCGCACACTGTCAGTACGTTTCGCTTCCCATCTCGGCTCGATGTAATCTTCTCTATGCCTCATGGGTTGCTGAACTCGTTGACTAAGCGCATCGGAACGCTTTTCGGGTTGTAAGCTGCCAAGGAACCGTTCCGCCTCATTAGTCATTTCATTTAACGGTCGCTTACGATTGGCCTGCGCAATTGTATCTTTTTGCAACTCACCATCTTCGGACCCGATCTCAACAGGCTCTTCACGAATGGTGGTCTGTTTTCCACGTGCTTGCTGTGCCTGCTGCGAGATCTGAGCTACAACATCGAAGATACGGGTTTGTTGAGATGTTGCATCCTCTAATGGCCTGTACTGGGTTTCCAACGAATCTTTCGCAACACTCGAGGGGTTGGATGATGCTTGTTGCTGTCGATTTAGTTCATGCGATTGGGAGTTTGCGGTTGCATACTCTCGAACCGGGGTAGCTAAATCGTCGTAGCATTTGATGGTTCGTTCATAGCGAGGTCTGTGTTGTGCATCGTTTGCTTCTCGATACCTAGTGTTTCTATCAGAGTAGATTGGGGCTCCATCATGAGCGACACGGCGGCTATGACTTTCTTCAAGTCTGGAATAAGATACGAGAGGTGATATAGACTTGGTGGGTCGGCGAACAATTTCATCGTGGATTAGCTGGCCGTCTTGTTCATGACGAGATGAAGCGGCGATCGATGCGGAGTTACGTGACGATTGTTGTTTTTGCGCGCCTCGAGGGTGCCGTGGATCATACGGATTATTATTGTAAGTGACAGAAACGGATTCTGCATCTGGAGTTCTAGTGTCTGCAACAGTAGCATAGTACTTTCCATGACTGTCTTGCGAGGGCGCAAGGGATACAGTTGTGTCCTGACCGACATATGGTGCCTGCTGCCAGAGGGATGTTTCTTGATCCAAAGGCTCGGCTTTTGGCTGCCACGATGACGTTCGCTGAGACATAGTATCCTTTCTTGGTGGAGCCGCAGCAATCTCTGGGAGCGCTTCTAAAAAGGTCTCAAGTTTTCGACCTTCCATTCCTGGGGCAGTTGCAAGTGAAGAAATTTTTGCCTGATCGGGAAGCTCGACCATATCCTTTGTCCAATCTGGGAAGTGACCTATAAGGTTTGAGGGCACTCCTTCCTCGTGTATTGTGCGGAAGTGGATGGTAAGTTGGGGAAATGAAAAATGTTTCCGATCGGGCTTTGAAGAGGTAACAGAACCTGCCATACCTAGTACACAAGCTCGACACAAAAGTCCATTAATGTTTCGGACAGGTCGCATGTCCTTATTATTGAACAATCCATCAACTATCATCGAGAGTGGTGGATCCTGCCCAAACTTGGAGCGAAATCTTTTTAATATGTGAAAGAGGATGGTGTGTGCCTTTACACTACCGGGAACTTCTTTCACGCCAGTTATCGAGTCCCAGATAGTCCTAGCGTCGTGACCAAGCTGCCGAAGGTGGGCTTTATACTCCTCGGTCTTTTGTGGTATTGGAGAAGCCTTAGGTTGTGCTTGCTGCGGTGCCGACGCTAACACCTGGGAGTAGTTTCCATTGGTATAGACTGGTGGTTGATTGTACGAGGGAAGATGTTGGGCATTGTGGGAAACATAAGATGACTGTTGGACGTTGCCGTCCGGTATTGGGGCAGGATACATCTGATTAGGGGGCAAAGGCGTATAGCCTGGCTGAGTTGGTGTAGAGTAGGGACCTCCATAACCAGACTGTGGATAGTTTTGAATAGGGTCGCTGTATCCTGGGGTTATAGCAGACAATGGTTGTGCTGTATATTGGGAGTAGCCTTGGTTCGGATCCTGGTACATTTGTTGCGGCGCATACGGACCAGGCTGGGTGGGTACATTCTGATCTCCATACTGGGAATGGCCATAATATGGATCCTGGTAAACATTGGGATTCTGTGCAGCTGAGGCAAGCTGCTGATATCCAGCATAACTACTGTGCGACGGGATAGAAGGAGCAGAACTGGCGTAGGGTGCGGTGGCACTTGGCCCAGGAAAATTAGGAAAGACAGTTCTAACCCGGGCAATAGGATCTGGACAAAACGGTGGATACTCTGGCCATTCCGATTTCCAATGTACAACTATGCTACCAAAACTGAGCGAAGTAGTATGTTTGGCAGCAAAATGTTGAACAACGCCCTCGAAACCGTAATACTTAAAATTGTTGTCGCAGACGTTGCAAAGAAAAAGGTCCTTGTTGTACTGCTCAGTGAGAGGTTTGATCTTGGTATCAAATACCCATTTCATGTTTTCCAAAGTTAGCTTGCGAGTGTATGGCCCTAATGGAGGATCCGATGGTGGCTCTTGGCCTGTTGCCCGCACTGCAGCGTCATCCTTGGCAATTTCAGCATAGAACCGTTTTCTGACGTAGATCAGGACGTCTGCGGCAAATTTAGGACTAGATTCTTTGGTCACTTTGTCACCACCATTCCAGCCAGAACGAATTGTTTCGTCGGCATATGCACCAATGCGAGCCCGGAGTGGGGCCTGGGCATCATCCCATTCTCTGTCAATGGCTTCCTTGTATTCAGGTTTGGCTTGGATATCCTTGAAATGGCGCTCCTCAACTACTTGGAACTGGGTAATCCGGTCATTTTCTCGTTGCTCAGCTTCTTCTCTCTGTGATAGTAGTCTGGGCTTCAAAACTTCCCAGGCACCATCATTTAAAGGTTGAATTATCTGTATAGCAGCCTGGAATGAACTCATATGGGCTAGAACATTTGCTGTCAGTGGAGGATCTAACAATAAGGATCTTCGTTCAATTTCAGCCCTTCGTGTTGCTTTGAGATCAGCAACTTCCTCCTTGGTCCTTTCATGTTTTGGCTGTAAATTTGAGCGAGGTGTATATGCAGAATATATACTCTGTGAAGGCGAGTCGTACCGCGGTACCGGAATGTTCGCCGCTGTGGCTATATAGTCAGTTTCCACAGAACGAAATAAATGACATGGTTAGCAAAGGGAGAACTTACGGAAAGAAGTGTGTATCGCAGGCAATGATTTGGGGATTTGGGGTAATGAGTGCGTGTCAGGCGTATGGGTTGGCAATTTCGGGCCACTATTTATCAATACTTGTTGCCCTTTTGTAGGTATAAGATCAGTGTTTGAAGCAATTGCTGCAGGTATCTGTTTTGAGGGGTCATGTTGATCTGGTGCATTGATCCGAATAATCCCGCCATTGGCCTCCCATCTCTCCCATCGAGCTGAATCATTACGTCGTTCTTTACCACGATCTTCCAGACCTTTCAGCCATTCCTCGATTGTTGCTAAGCCCATAGCTTTGACAGACTCGAATTCATCTTTAATCTCCTCGATATGCTTTTTGAGATAGTATTTCGTAATTTGAGTAGTTGGCGGTGTTTGGCCATTTTGCAATGCTGTTGCTGGAATGACATGCAACTCATTGGTGAGAAATACGAATGGCAGGGCCGGCATCAGCGGTGACGGAACTGATGAGGATAGCAATACATCAATCTCCTGGGCACGAATTAGTGAGCCCAAGGTATAAACCAAAGAAAACGTGAGATTATACCTTAATAGCATGTTGCAGAAGACAAATTCCACATGATCTCACTGCGAAAGGCCAGATGGGAATGACTCCATTTTCCCCTGGACCCAGATGCCATTGGTCTGATTGAACAATACTGGCAATTGAATTTTTCTTGCTACAGAACTGACAAGCACTGGAGCAACATATTCTCCACATATCAAGTTCAGTTTGTCCAACTAAAGGAACAGGCATGAGAGGTTGAAAAGAACGTCTAGAGGCTCGCCAGATGGCATCTGGCTTTAATACTTGGACAGAAGATTTGGAAAGGGGAACAGTGGTGCTATCTGATGAAGGATCAAGATATTTATTGAAAGACTTGTTTACTTGTAACAAGTTACCCAAAGTTTTAGGAGCAGTGAAAGTGAAAATGTGATGCCAAATTTCAGCTGGCAGAACAGACCGATTCAAATGCAATTGGCCTTCACTTCTCCAATGGTCCTGTATCTCATCTGGTTTAAGACGTTTGCGCATTTCCTCAAGGGCCTTTATACTGTCAATGCGGCCATTTGTATGATCCTCTCTGGATTCTAAATATTTCCGCTTCCTGGAAGTTTCCGGCTGGGAGGATTGCAACATGGGACCATTAGTTTTTTCCGGAAGTTTGGCTCTCGAGTTGGGTTGTATGGCCAGGTTGTCCAAGGTATCTTCATCTTCATCCTCAGAATCTGCGGACATCGAAACATCCGAGGCTGAGTCGTCGTTCTCAACAATCGAAATAATATGGCTATTGGACGATCCTGCGTCTGGGCTGACGTTTGAAATAGTAGGCTTGGGAGATGTCGCAGTGGATGTGTCTGTGGTAGATATACCTGTACTCCCAGAAGGTATATCGCTGCCTGGAGTATCCATTCTGAACCAAGGTTGATTCCTTGGTTCGTATTTGGAATGTATCAAGTCAAAAGAGAGAATAAGGAAATTAACACTTGTCAAACACTTTGCGGATCTGATTTCAGATCGCAATGACCAAGATCAATATACTGATAACTATGCGACTGGATTGAGAGGAACAGAGGTTTGTCGTGAGGGGTATCCTATGATAATTTGGGTCCAAAAGGAAGAATTCCAGTCTCATTCGAGACAGGAGCAAGCTATGGATAAGCTATGCGACCGTCATTTGATAGAAAGGCAGGGATAAAACTTGATGTTACCACAGCAAAGCAATGGATGTACAGTCGAATATCTTGAGTAAATGATAAAGTGGAAAATGAACCTTTCCTCAGATATGTTGCGCTCCTGATATTTTAACTTATAATCTTTCAATTGTAGTGGGTGGGTTGGTGCAAGATAAGTAAAGCATACATAATTAAGAAAAGTGAGGCGGTCGATTTATGGTTGATTAACCACAAATCAGATTCTAGTGGCGGTCAAAAAGGTGCTTATATAATACACATACAAGCATGTTCCAGCCATTATTGATTGTTGAAACATGACATAACATAACGACAGCTTGAACAAGCCGAGCACAAACCAATACAGTACTCTACACCTCCAAACATTCAACCTCTCCCTCCTTTTCATTTTTTCTCAAACCATTCACCTCTTATTCAACCTCGCCTCTAAACATTGCCAATATGGCAACTCTCAACACATCCACGAATGGTCCTTCTATCAAATCATCATATTCCGGAGTGGTCAATTCTTCTGCACCCTCCGGAGCTGCGGCGTCCAGCCCGACTTATGGACAGTGGGCTTTGTTCTCAGTATCAGCTCCTCTTGTGAATGCTTTTCAACAAGATAATGGTGGAAAGGAGAGTGTGCTAAAGGTACAAAGCACTGGAGGTATGTTTGCATTATTGTTGATGAATCCAAGCAAATCGTCTAATGGTTTGAAATCCAGAGGGAGAACTCATCGACTTAATCGAGGATTTCTCGGAAGGACGAGTTCAATTCGCATTTGTTAAAGTCAAAGATCCTAATACCACACTTCCGAAATACGTACTTATTGGATGGGTCAGTCATAAAATTGAAGAGAGTTTAGAATAACAGAAGGTCCTAACATAACCTATAGTGCGGTGAAGGTGTTCCCGAAAGAACCAAAGGCTATTTCACAAGCCACCTTGCAGCAGTATCCAAGATTCTTCATGTTTGTACTCATGTATCTGATTACTTCGCATCTATTCATGCTAATCAATTTATTTAGGGCTATCATGTTCAAATAACTGCACGATCAGAATCCGACTTGGCACCAGAAAGTATTGTTCAAAAAGTAGCAGATGCATCGGGCGCGAAATATTCCTCAGGCTCAGCACCACCGCCTTCCTCTGGTCCTCGTCCCCCGACAGCTTCTAAGCCAGTGTTCACTCCTACACGGTCGGGCGGTGTGTCGGGTTTCAATCCATTGGCAGGTTCGAGATCAAGGACAAGTCAGAATGACAACGTAGACGGAGATGGATGGGGCGCAGATGCGCCACAAATCACCAGGACACAACTTGAAAAAGTCCAGCCCGCATATAAACCCACAAAAGTTAATATGGCAGAGCTTACCAAACAGCCCACCGCTTCACGATCTAGCAATGACAGTGGAGCAGACAGTGGATCTGCTCCTGATGTTGTCAAAGGAGGTTATCAACCAATCGGGAAAGTAGACATTGCAGCACTACGTGCTCAAGCTAAAAGCAGTGGTGACGATCGACCAACGACAGTTAAGGGAGCATACGAACCAGTTGGCAAAGTAGATATTGCAGCGATCCGAGCCAAAGCTCAAAAGCCTGCCGACGATGGTGCCAGGGCAGTTTCACCTGCCGCTATTGGCTCACCGGCCCCAGGCAGTGATGAACCACCTAAGTCTCTTGCAGATAGATCTGCGGCTTTCACTCAATCAGAGCGTCTCACGACTCTACCAAAACCAAAGGTCGCGAATAGGTTTGGTTCCACCGCGAGCAGCTTCGCCGGAACGAAGGCCCCGACTCCAGGAAGTTTTGGAATTCAGTCGCCGGCAGCCCCGGCAGCATCTGCTCCAATCGGTGCAGCCAGTCGAACATTTGCTGACGAAGGTGGTAAAACTCCTGCTCAAATCTGGGCAGAGAAGAAAGCACGAGAAAGAGGACTTAGTGGTGCTGGCGATGCTCCTCCCCAAAGCGTAGCATCGCCTATCGCAAGCCAGCCAAGTGGAGGAGGACAATGGAAGAGTGGATATACTGGCAAATCTTGGGCTCCTGTTGCTACCAATCCCACTGGGCAATCTGCTACAGGCAGTATCGACCAACAGAAAACCGGTGAAGCAGAAGTGGAGCAAGAAGTGCCAGATTCTCCAGCTGGAGGCATCAATGCCATCCGGGACCGATTCAAGGGAGGGCAGGTACCAATGGGCGCACCAGCAATGCCACGATCAATTACTGGAGATCGAGACCAATCCCCACCACCCCCACCTGTCAATGCCTCCAGCAGGCCTGGTGCAGTTCCAATGCCCGGACTCCCAACCCGACCTCCACCCGTTGAGGCCGAGGAGGAAGAATATAGCAAACCAAATATTCCTGCACCTCCTCCAGTTCCCCGCAGTCCTACACCAGAACCAGAAGAGGAACCAGAACGCGAGTCATCTCCCGTTCGTATTGCTATGCCAGTAGCACGTGGAAGAGAACCTGAAGAAATGGAAGCTCCAGAGGAACTTCACGACCACCCAACCCTTGAGCAGGCCATTGAACACGTTCCCCATGAGGAAGACCTCACCGAGGAACCCGCTGGATATGACCCTGCCCGTGGCGCAGCAGCAGCTGTGGCAGCCGAAACATTTGGACACAGCGCTCCTGCCGTCAATGAAACATCCGCTGCTAGCGGTAAACGAGCATTGATCCAATACGACTATGAGAAGGCTGAAGATAATGAGTTGGAACTTGTTGAAGGCGAATATGTTACCAACATTGAAATGGTCGATGATGATTGGTGGATGGGCACTAATTCGAAGGGCGAAAGTGGTCTCTTCCCAAGCAACTATGTAGAGCTTGTAGAAGATGAAGAAGAGTCGGCTCCAGCACCAGTACCAGCTCCAAGCCATCACGATGAGCCAGAACCACCTGCACCTGCACGTGCACCTGCTCCAGCTGCTCCCGCTGCCGCACCTGCCGCACCTGCTCACGCTGCTGGTCCTACGGCTACTACTCTCTACGATTATGAGGCCGCTGAGGACAATGAATTGAGTTTCCCAGAAGGTGCTACGATTACTGATTTGGTACGTTTCGCTTATAGACTCACATCCTTCACTCCCCCTTCCTTCCTCGCAATCAAATACAGTTACTAACCTAGTCAACAGGAATTCCCAGATGATGATTGGTGGTTCGGTCACTTCAAAGGACACTCTGGTCTCTTCCCAGCAAACTATGTCGAACTTGACCAATAAGCATCTGCATTGATTGGAATAAATTTAAGCGAAGCGCAAATGCATATGATGCGACTTAGGTCTTTGGGTGGGATAGTGACGATGCAGTTGAAATTGATTCAACATTATAAAAATTCGGGAGATTTTGTAGATGAGGGTGGCATGAATGATTTTTGTAGGCTGTTGAGTATAACTGCAGCAATGAAGTAAAAAAAAAAAGCGAAACAGCGGTGGTCTTGGTCTCTGTAACACATAAGAAAAGAATTGAAAATTCTTTCCCTCGATGTTCTGTCTAACGTGATGTCAATGTTATTGTAAATTGTACATACGTAACTACTCATTTGTCTTTGTCTCTCGGCAAAGTATTCATGTATCCTTCGTTTAACAATTTATTAAAGCTTCGGGATTGCTGGCTGCTGCAATATTGAATGCTTATACAAGCGGAGTTCAAAAGTCTCAGGTCATTCCACGTATTCGCCATCCACCATGGCATTCACATTGCACTATCCATATGTAGTAAAGCATGAAAACGAAATCATACTAATGTACATCACATACATGCACACATTCAGAAATCACACGACACCAGGCTATAGCGTATAGATTATTAAATAAAGGTCATTCATTATCTTATCTTAACCAACCAACCAACCCTAAAAACTAGCTGGAAGCAGAAAGTCTGTGATCCATTCGAAAAGAGACGCAGACCTGGAAGAACATGAAGAAAACTGGATATGTGAGAGGAAGGAAAAATGCGTGGGAAAGCCGAATTTGTTACTTCAATCATATAAATCTATTAACAAGGTGATTTGATTGTGGAAAACGAGTCGGGACTTTGGAAGGCGTTGTATCGTTGCTGGCTTGCTGGAAGGGAAAACATTATGGGCAAGTATAAAGCCATCGATCTGTTCGATTGAATCGCGATACTGGAGATGGAGATGTGCTGAGGCGCCAGTGGATTAGGCAATTTTGAGATGGCGTGTGTATGGATGAATAGTAACGGAGAATGCGTGGGTTTGGTAGCGACTTGCTCTAACAACATTCGGCACCTGTGGAGGAAAAGTTAGTGGATTGTTATTTGATTGTGGAGAGGTAGGTCAGCATGGAAGGGGGTAAGGAATGACATACATTCAACACAGAGCTCACATCCCTCTTCCATTACGCAACAACAACAGAGAGCTGCGAAACAAGCACCGAGACATCCTCCTCCACCACCGGAACTCTTTGGAGGAGGTTGTTGTTCATATTGCATTTGTTGCTAAAGAAATAGTCATTAGTTCAGGGTCCTTTTAGAGACGAGGTGCATTGCATCGTATCATGCGACGGTGAAGCCATTTCGGGCTCTCTCGGCATTGCGATGGCGCGAAGGTTTCGAGGAATTACAGTCATCGCATTATACATAACAGTGCGTTGGATAGAGAATATGCGAATGTACTCACAGGTGGAGGGCCTTGTTGATAGTAGCCTTGTGGTGGTGGTGGTCCTCCATAAGCCTATGTATTACAGCAGAGTCAGCTTTATCTCCCATTCCAGGTGCCAAGATTATCCAAGAGACCGCAGGAGATCGATATGGTGACAAGAGAGGCGAAAACATACGTTGGGAGGATATTGAGGTTGACCACCATATTGGGGTTGATTGTTGTAGTAACCTTGGTTCGACATGGTGTTAATCTACAACAAGGACAGAGTCTCTGGTCAGTATTCGTTTCGTAAACGTTGAAGCCGTGTCGGAAAGGAATGCGCAAACTTACGGAGAGAGTTGATTGATGCGATTGATTAATAAAAAACAAATACGAGTAAACGTTGCGAGTGAAAAGGTTGACGTTGAGAAAGAAGAGAGGCCAAACTTCAAAGTTAGATTAGATTGGATTCATCAATAAGAGCTAAAAATCGGTAGAACGGAGGAAGGATGTTCGTTCGAGACACTGCCAAGAAGGGAACCAATTGGGTTGTACTCGCTATGTAAATGCCTAGGACCTAATCGCTGACGAGTGACAAAACCTTTCGAAATAGAACATTAATACTAACCTATTAATTACGCCAAGGTATTTGGAATTTGTTTATTTCGAAGTGGATGTGAATACGGGTCGCTTTTTTCTCTCTTTTTTTCTCTTCTCTAAATAAGCTTTGAGGCTTTTGATGCTTTGAATGCTTATGGAGCTTAATGGTGTGCCCCGGTGGTTTTGGATCAAGAATGAAGGATTAGGTCGAGTCAACGGTCTCATTCAAAGAAGGATGGCTCGGGTGGGTATGCGATTTATAGGTGCAAGTCTCCAAAGTACAGCCAGTACCTTACATTTGTATCATACAGTAGGGGAATCATTTCGCAGTTTGAAGTCATGCAAGCACTTCCTTTTTGATTGGCTTGACCGGTTCAATATGCTGCATGCAAATAGAAAGAAGGCGCAGATCAAACACCTCATCAACATGGCTCAGCAACCATGGCCCTTTTCTTTGGTACAATTCAGATACCATCTGATGCGCCAACCCGGAACACGGCCATTGTTCCATGCAACCTCTGAAAGAGATTTGCTATTTAATACCACATACAGCGATCATTCAGCCTCCCCTGCTTCTAAATCCCCCAGTCTAATCCTTATAAGGCGTCCGTGTCCCCTGTACACGCTTAATACGCTTCCTCAGCCACCTTTCCCCCGATCGTCACCACCTTCTCAAAAGTTCCATTACATTATCGTTGGTGCTAGTTTTACTTCGTTTCCATCATCCGATCTTGTGACCTAGATTGATACTGCAGAATAATCCTTGATACGTACCCTGACTTGATAAAAGCAGCATGGTTTCTTAGCACTCTCAGCCACTTTGGCCATCCCCTTGTATCCGTCACATATCCGACTTGGCTTCAAGATGTCACTCCAGCTGCCAGGTTACCAGCAGCGTCACGTTCTACCCCTTTATCTATCTATACAACACGGTTGCTGTGTGGCCTTCAAGCTTCTGCTTTTCCAATTGCAAAGTATTGTGGTATCCGTCCTACAATATGCCCGCCTTGCTGTGTATGCGCAGGTAGATATGTAGTGGAGCACCAGTGACCTGGGGAAGCAGAACATTAATTTTGCAATCGCTGAAAACCCATGTCATTTTGCGCTATCCGTTGAAGGTCTAGTTCAATATTGATTGTCCTGGGGTGGTCCTAGTTTGGCACTATGGGCCACTCGCACATGAAGTATCAATAACTCAAGAAACGAAGAAGGCCCGCCGTGCAGTATATTGCTGACATCCTGCTTTACGATTATCATTGCAGTGAAAACACCATCGACTATCGAGTGCTCAGAGAGTGCTTTCTTTTCTCGAAGATCAAACAAGAACTTTGAGGGTCACAAGCCGCTTTCATAAGGGCACCACCCTGAAGACTTCCAGACCTTGGTATATAAATCAATCTCCCTCTCAATCAGTCACATACGACCATAGATTGAGAAAACTAGGGCATCCCGTCCGCTCTGCCATACTCAAGACTCAAATCGGTAAATTAGTAGTTGAGTGGGTGACCATCAGCGAATCCTTACTGTTGTATGTTTTTAACTTTTGGCTTTTGTTGTGTTGGTGGGTGACGATGTCAAAGTGGGCCACGGTTTTGGTGATACCCATTTCATGTGCAGAGCCACGTTTGTCAAAAGCTGGCTTCTTCCTGTTTTTCAAGACCTTGAGATTTATGCAATCGTTTAACATTGGAAGTTCATATTTATACCACGATGATCGTTAGCTGTGTTATGTGCTAGGAGATGTTCTTTTACATCTTCAACTTTCCTGTCCACTCAAGGCATTCAAGCGAATGTATATTCATTCGTTATGGAGAGTCAATGTTGTGCTCGTTTACCTTCTGATTCTTTCCCTTGAGGCGCGTAAGGTAGCTCTTGTGGCTCAATTGATCATTCAACGTCGTGACAGGTGGGTTCTTTTCCATGAGGATCACAATATACGATCGATGCCTTGTCTCTGCAATGTACGGTGAGCTGGAACCAGTATGTCACTGAAACTCATACAACAACGACAAGTTGAGGCGAGGCCACTTAAAATCTCGAAAATAGTATCAATTTTGATATTTCCAGACATGTGGATTTGAAATGGATTGGTCTGGGGATCGCTAAGCCTCGAATTGGGATCATTGCCGGAACCTTGAGCATTCGAGAAAGCAGAGGTCCGCTGATTTTATCGGTGCACGAAAGAGAAAGTGTGAGTTGGTTTCAGGTACGGAAAGGCTATCGGAAGTTAAGGGATGGACTATAAATAGAGAATGAGAGGGGGGTCACAGTCACATCAATCCAAAAGATTCGGGAGACAATACATGAAGTTGGAACTCGGAATAGTGTAAGAGAAAGTCATTGACTCTTTGGCGCGAAATATATCATCATCATCAATATGACAATAAGGATTTAGAAGGACGATCTCAGAGCTAGCTTCTAGTGCGTATGCTGAGGTAAACTTGAGCTATGGAATCAAGGAATGTGTTTTAAGGCTTCCAAATCATGGAAATGGGGTTTATGATGTGTTGAAATGGATGGCGTATCCTCCCATATTAGCTCGAATCTGAGTGTGGATGGTTAAAAATCTCGAGCCCAAGATCAGCATAAAGTAGTATCAAGACCATAGAACTCTGTGTAGTAGTGACTAATATAAGTGAAATTGATACAGGTTTAGATTATAGTGTCGGAGAAAGGCCGGGTGATGTTCACCGTGAGTACCGAAATGTCAACATCAATCGTAGGAATAACCAAGCTCACCGGGAGAAATTTCCAAAACAAAAAGTTCACCGGGTACTCTCACCGATGAAGCTCATCGGGAGCACAACAGGCAAATTCGGCTTGCAAAAGGCTCTTGTGCTAGATCACGTCTTTTCTATGTTGCTGCTCTAATTAAATTCCAATATGCACTATATGAAAAATCACAATGAAGAAAAATATTATTACCATACAGCAGATCTCACAACAAACCAATTATGTTGGATTATTAATCATTTTTGTAATTGTTCCTTTCCTATGGAACGATTGAGAAAATTGTCGCTTGGGATGACGCGATGAGACTAGCCATCTTGATAGCGATTAGAAAATATATCTCCGGCCTCGCAACTTCACTCTCCCATCAACCAGAACTATTTTAACTAAATCTCCGTCTATTCACTATTGATTCGAATAAAGTTTCGACTCCTGCCTACTTTCCGTAAACTATACAAGAGCCACTCTATACACCCTTCAATTTTCTGAACAAAGCTACGAAACAACCCCCCACCAGCAACATCCACCCCACTACAAACAGAGAAAAGTATCAAGATGTCAACTCTTATCGATATTACAACAGAGGAAGAATGGCAGAAGCACACTGAATCTCTGCCATCCTCAACTCTGCAGATCATTAACTTTCACGTATGTCTCTTCATCCACCGCCCCCTCATCCGCCCTCCTCAAACCTTGACTAATGCGACAAACACTAGGCACCATGGGCAGCACCATGCGCGCAAATGTAAGACTCTCCGTGTTCATCGTCATCAACCCCTCTCTTCTACTTTAGCTTCGCTTCAGTTTCCCCCAGTTGCCCGCATCATCAGACAACCATACTAATCCTATCACTAGGACAACCGTCCTCCGTACCCTCGCCCTCTCCTACCCCCCAACCACACCTCCAACCACGTCATGGGTCTCCATGAATGCCGAAGAAGTAATTTCCGTCTCCGATGCCTTTGACGTAACTGCGGTTCCCTACCTCGTCCTCACCCGCAACAATGTTGTCCTCGAGACCGTCTCCGGCAGCGACGCCACCAAAGTTCGCAATGCCATTGAAAAACACGCCAACTCTCCCTCCTCTTCCACAAATGGTACATCGGCCAAGCCCGTCCCCAGTATAAGCCATGCCTCTAGTGCACCATCAACAACCGCACCTACGACTTCTACCGAATCCGAAGAACCAATGTCTAAAGAAGATCTTCACGCTCGCTTATCCAATCTTGTGAAGGCAGCTCCTGTGATGTTGTTCATGAAAGGAACTCCTTCTGCACCCCAATGCGGATTTTCCCGTCAACTAGTCGCTTTACTGAGAGAGAAGTCGGTGAAATATGGATTCTTTAATATTTTGGCCGATGATGAGGTAAGGCAGGGTCTTAAGGAATTTGCGGATTGGCCTACTTTCCCACAGTTGTGGATGGATGGAGAACTTGTTGGAGGTCTGGATATTGTAAGTTCTCTAATTAGTTTTGTTTTACGGGGGAAATGGGACTTGAGCAATATGTTCCGGCGTGCATCTTCCCAGATACTCAGCCTACACATTGGTGGAATACATATCTAACTGAATACATTATAGGTCAAGGAAGAAGCAGCAAATGATCCGGATTTTTTCACTGCATATAGTGTTGCTAAACCGGCAGCAGCAGCGTAGAGAAGAGAGGTTGGGAATTTGATAATATCGGACACTAGGAAAAAACAGGAGATATACCCTATTAAAGACATTTTTTTGCGCAGGATATCATGAATTTGCTACACTATAATTTGCATGACGTGAGAACTCAATCTTATAATTTGTGATTTTGAAAAGACATAAGCGCACATTGGATCAAAGAAGTTGATAGACAGACAACCCATAATCTTTCCTAATGAAATCCATCGTCAACTCTTGGCAAGCTTCAAGTGAAGGTCACCTGGATCATCTGTCACAATTTCTTCCCCTCAATTGCACAAGGACAAGAGACGATAATTCCAAGTTTCCCAGAAAACATTTGAAGTATACCAAGATCACGTCACATCACCAAAGCAACAATAGATAGACACAAATTTTGGGGGTTTTCTTCATCTATTTTTCCTCGTTTTTTTGGTACCATCCAGTGGCCGAATCAAAGAAATCCTCAAGGTCTAAAGAACCTCTTACTCTTCACTCAAATCCCAGATCGACTATTACACATTATATATCCAGCCTGGTCTATACACCGTTCTCCATACGCCCCCCATAACTTTTATCCTCCTTGTGTACCACGAATAGGGTTTCAAAATCAAAATTTACACCCATCCTTTTCCCCCCTTATGTAGCACCAGAAGACACGCAAATCAATTAACAAAAAATCAAATGTGTGATTGGAAAGACTCGAGATGATGAAACAAAGTAATTCTACTAGTAGTAAATCCTTCGCCCTTGCGTCACACAACCAGCCCCTTCATGCGCTAGTTTAGTAGTTGTATCCATCAGGGATCTCCAACTGTCCTTGATACTTGGAATCCTTATCCTTTCCTCCCCAATACTTCTTGATGGCAGGCAAGACAGTTCGCTTATTAACCACCAACTTGGTGTTTGGGACGGGCTGGGGTGCCCATCCAACGGTCGCGGCAAGGAAACCAGGGTAACTGTGGTTGAAGAAGCGGGTCTCGAGGACACCGTCAGCCCAGCTGCGGATCTTGTCGCCAGTCTTCTCAGCAATGAACTTGAAGACATTAGCGCCGACGTCATAGCGGCCAAGAGTGTGGAGTCCCCAGTTGGCTTCGATGGTGGAGATCTTAGAGTAATGATTGTAGTAAGTGTCGTCGGTGGTGTTGCGGAGCTCCTCTGGAACGACGTCACCGAGGAGAATAGTGAGAACACGGTTTTGACGGGCGTAGACCTCGTTCTCATCGAAGGTGATGACGACGAGAGTGTTGTTCATGAAGTGAGGATTGGTAAGGAGAGGGTTAAGTAGGTTGTAGAGATACTTGCCTGCGACGGTGATGGAGCTATCGTGAGCGTCAGAGGTCATGTTGGGGGTGAAGAAGATCCATTGGGGGAGTGTGTTTGCAGCAAGATCTTGGTGGAACAAGGTCTCATTCTTGATCAATTGGAGACGCTCGGGCTTGTCAACGACATTGTTGAAGAGGATTTCAGGGCTGAATGAGTGTCAGTGCGTTCAAATGTTTTTTTGGTGAGTGATCAAACTTACTTGTGCTTGCGAACATATGCATCGGCACCGGTGATTTCGTTACGCCATTCCATACCTTGGAAACCAGTGTATGGCATATCTTCCTGGTACAAACCCCAAGTGATTCCCTTGTCTTCAAGGAGATCAACTACAGAGGAAACGTTGGCAGGAACAGTAGTAAATGGATCACCATCGAGACCAAAAAAATCACTACATAAAAGTAAGTTATTGTGACCGGTTAAACTAGTATAGGATTCAAACCCACCCTGCAGAGGATCCGAGGTAATTTGGTTCACTTGGATGAGTTAACCCGAAATATTCTGTCAATAAAATACCCATCTCTGCGAAGTACTTGAAGTTTGCTGCATAGAAATCAGTACACATGTATTTATTTCTCTTCTGGGAAAGGGCAACTTACGGTCTGCAAGGGCATTCTCGAAGTCAGTATTCTCAAACCAGATGTTGACAATTCGATCGAAAACCTTTCCCTTGACGCAACTGGTGGGACTCTTGTGTTGTGCGTACTGTTGAGCATGGAGAACAGCCTTGTGACCGAAGGCTGTCGGGTGAGAAATGTGTCCATCGGCAATGGTTTCGACAAGTTCTTCACTTCTCGGGGAGACAGCAATGGTGTTGGCAAGTTCTACATCTCTCGGGAAGACAGCAATGGTGTTGGCAAGTTCTTCACCTCTCGAGGGGACCACAGCTGACAGTACTCCTAAGATTAGGTTAACGGCCAGGAGGATCTGATAGAATATACGACGCATGTTGGGAACTTTGAAAGTTTTTGAGTCTGAGAAGAAGGAATCGTTGAAGGGAATGGAGAGATCTTTTGTGCTTGAGAGCTGAGGGGATAGAAAGATCTTTTATGGTTGAACGCTGGCCACTTGAAGCACTAGATCCAGGTTCAACTTCCCTTGAAATATCTAAACGTCACTCGATGGAACTATCGAAGTTTTCAAGCTAATTATCCATATCCAAGATGCTGGGAATGAACCAACACTATGTATATGACCAGCATCCTGGTAGATCGTAACTAGTGAATCCACAACCTCGGGCAAACGGTAAAGTATAGAGGAAGGTCAGTAATGCCATATCTGCGGTGTAAAAAGAGTGGTAGTCTGACATCCCGTTAGAAATCTTTCAACCTGTAAGATTCCAGATGTTGGTAAGGTGAGATGATATTGGACGGAAGTCATATATTGGAGCATCTTTTTGACCTGCCTCATCAAGAATTGAGCATATCCGATTTATCCAGTACTTTCATTCTTAGCCATAGAATACATGCACGAGCACGCAGATACTGCAGTTTGTAGGGTGACAAGGATGGCATTGTGCCGCGATCTCTTGGAAGAGCGGGGAGGGGAAACAATTTCGTCCCTTCGCACTTGTACAGTTGTTATGCATCATGCGGAGTATCTACTGCAAATTGCCAGTCGACAGTAGTACCGAAAGTACCCTTATCAATTCAAGGTTTCTTGGGGGGTAGGAAAGTAGCCAACCATCAATCTTCAATTGATAATAAATACCACCACACATGATGGACTCATTATCAACTGAACCTTTAAAGTAGAGTAGACAGTAGAGTAGAGACAGACACTCGTCGTCATCTTTTGTGAGCTCCTTAGCACCCGGCGTCATTTACCTACGCGCTTTTATCTTGTCTGATACTGACCAATTTCCATTGAAAAAAGCTAATTCGAATGAAGAGTTTTCCTAAACTTTCTTCCCCTGGGTAAGCAGCACAAGTTTGGCGGAGAATATCATTACCTAGTCTCTGGGTAGTATCTACTAAGTGTTTCGTAGTTAGACCAACGTTCGTTCATGTGGCTAGAATGGTAGGTGCTTAGAAAAGTACTTAGTTGATTAGCTCAATTGCCTATCTCGGCCTAGATGGATTCCCTCTCAACCCTGACATGAACCTAACGAATGCTTATCTCGCAGTCCCGTGGGGAAAACGTATCATCCTATTGGCGAGCATGACAGATGACTGAGAGGGGTGAACGGAATCTAGATGTCAAGATGCCACTCTAACAATTTGTTGGCAATTGATTCAATGGATTATCATCTTACTTATTTAGTTATTCTGCAATCTACGAGTAATTGATTGCACTAATCATTATCTAAAGCGTGCGAACGCGAATGATCTTCCCTCCGATCCCGAGACATGTGCTTCCGCTTTATGGCCAATCCGAATTGGATTGAACTGCTTACTTCGAGAACTCAATACACTAATCCAATCCGGCTCTGATGTCGGCTTTTTATTCAACTTTGTACATTGACGACATTGGTTTCCTATACTTGGGCCGTCTCTTGTCATAAACAATTTGGTCCTTTCCATGCCATTCCGCCGACAAGAAAGATGACATCGTATTGATCAACTTGGACACACCAACAATACTTTAGTTCATTCAGTTGAAAAGGGAAACGTCATTGCCTTGAGGTTAGAGAATTTCAAGGCTTGTAATGTTTGACAAATTTGCAGCATCTCAGCAACATCACGAACAAGATTGATGAGACTGTCTTAAGATCCGACTATGTCTGTTTTTGCCATTGAGCGATCCTCAGGATCCAACGAAAGCCTAGATGATGTTGAAATGCAGGAGGTTAGGGCAGGAGACGATGAATATGGACACCAAAAAATGAGACTGTTGTGGAATAAGAGAAAGAGCGTATCACCCAACAGATCTTCAGGGTCAAGCAAAACGTTGGATGATGTTGAAACGCATGGGAGAGATGATGATTATGGAGATCAAGATGCATTGTTGTCAAGCGGAAAGCAAAAGGGGAACCTATCACTAGAGCCTGAGTTCGAAACGAAATGGCACCTAAGAACCCCTTGGGTGATATTTTTATCATTTTTGACAGCGATAGCGACTATCCTCACAATGTGGGAAATTGCATCATATATCACTAAAAGTAATACCGTGGTTGACTATCCGAATCCAACATCCAGCGGCTTTCGTAGGTCAGCAAGTGACTACGAATTGAATCCAAATTGGGATTTTGATGCCTCTCCAAAAGCTCGTACATATCACTGGACCATCAAAGATATCGAGGCCAATCCAGACGGAGTTTTTAGACCAATGATTACTATCAACTCGCAATTTCCTGGTCCAATGATCGAATGTAATGAGGGAGATGTTATAATTATCGATGTCGATAATCAAGCCGTCAACGCCACATCTATACATTTCCATGGCATCTTTCAAAATGGAACGAACCATATGGATGGTACTGCAGGCATAACACAATGCCCTATTGCACCAGGCCATAAATTTCGATACCAGTTTAACGTCACGGGTCAATCTGGCACCTACTACTATCATGGACATCAAGCTGTACAAATTTCTGATGGGCTATACGGGCCGTTGATCATTCATTCTAAGAAAGAGAAAACTTTACAGCCAATCTCATATTCTACTGATCGAGTAATAATGCTTCAAGATTATTATCATGAATTGAGTAGTGGACTCACAATGAAAAATCTTGAGCCTAATAGCGAAGCCTCACCGATTCCTGATGGAGCACTGATCAATGGACTTAACAGTGTAGACTGTTCCGTTCTACCGCATCGAACGTGTGACAACTCAACGGCGATTCTCCCTTCGTTTGATTTGGCCGCAAATGAAAATCATCGACTAAGATTTATCAATACTGGTGCATTCGCTTGGTTTCAAGTCGGCTTGGATGAGCACGAGTTTGCCATAACTGAAGTTGATGGAACGGACATCATGCCATCATATGAGACCCGCATGATGATCAGTCCTGCACAACGCTACAGCATGATTGTGAATACGAATCACAACTTGTCTGATGCATTTTGGCTCAGAGCAAGAATGGTAACTCATTGCTGGAAAGAGCCCAGTTTACCAGCCCACGGAGCTGATGAGGCTCGAGCTGTCATCCGTTATGTTTCTAAAAAAGGCGCACCTCAAACCATGATCTCTAAACCAACTTCACAAGATTGGAAGAAGCCAATTGAAACATGGTGCCAAGACATGAACACCACCAAGTTCATACCCACCTCCTTTGAACCTGCCCCGCAGATAGCAGACCATAGCTATTTCATCCGCGCGAATCTTGAAAGACACTATTGGCGTCTCCAGCGAGGCTATTTCAATAGCTCTACTTTCCGCCCTCAAGTTCAACAACCAACACTCCATCGTACAATCGATGGTTTCTCAACAAACAACGAGTCATTCATATCCATGGCCCAAATAAATGGCGTAAACTCTGTATCCTACAACCAAGAAAACGATTATTTAATCCAACATTCCGGAGTCAAAGTCGTTGATATAATCATCCGAAACTTCGACGAAGGGAACCACCCCATGCATCTACACGGTCACAAAGTCTGGGTTCTAGGCCAAGGGCACGGTGACTTTCCCGGGTATCAAGCTCTACATCTTCAACCAGAAGGACGTGGTACATTACCAGGCCATGAACATGCTCTAGACAATTTAATCAGAAGAGATGTGACATCTGTGGAAGGATTTGGATGGTTAGCTCTTCGATTCGTGGCGGATAATCCAGGAGTCTGGGCTTTTCATTGTCACATGATGTGGCATGGAGAAGCGGGCATGGCTATGCAATTTATAGATCGGGTGGATGAAGTTATGAAGATGAAAATCCCGGAGGAGAACCAACAATTGTGCGAAGTAAATGTCGAGGAATTGGAGAAGGGAAGTATTCCTAAGGATGAAATTTGGTTTGGCTTTGGCCCGGAGGATGAGTGAGGATGGATAGTTGATGTTTAGAGTTGCTCTTGAGATGATGCTAGAAGTGGTGTCTGGCAGCTTCAATCGGTCAAATTTATAAACGCGATGCGCCTGCCATTTCCCATCACACCTTTCGTTGTTCAGATGGGTAAAACGCCATGTCATATGCTCAAGCCTATGGGATAGATCATCTATCCTCCATCCACCCCAGCGAGTTTCTCATGCGGAAGCGATACTTTGAAATCTAGAACACAATTTCTCAACACCTTTAGATCCTTGCATTGGGATGCTTAGCGAGGGATCTCTTGCAAATGATACCAACAGACACCAAGCCAGGAAGCCTACGCATAAGACCCTGAGAATGCAGAAATCAACCAGCGGTGACTACTCGAGAGTCATGGGGAAGAAGTAGCAATATAGTCATGAATGTGGAACATAGAGTGCCGAGTTTTTGCAGCGGATTCAAACACCTTCTTCTCTTCTTTTACGTTGCAGAAGGCGAGGGAAAAGGAGGAGAGGGGATTTAATACAGAGTTTGTGTTTATGCACTAGTACTACCTAGACGCTGTCATTTGGCTTGTCTGTAGCTTCATATTGTGTATAGATAGATACATATCTGCGTATAGGTATAATTTGAAGGATCAGAATATCAAGAATATGCAGTAGAGAAAACATGTTTCGAATTTGAAAACTAGATGATGATAATGTTGTGAGTTATGTGATGTCATATTCGGGAAGTAATATCAGACTCCTATTTCTTTCCTGTGCTCGTCTATCTTTCTACTATTCATTCGTCTATCCATCCCTTAACCCTCTTCATCTCCAATTCGATGTATATTGTAAAATAGTACAGTAAAGAGCGTTGCACACTTTAGTTTGTATATATATATATATATGTATATCATATCTAACACTCTCGCTCACTACGAAAGCCACCAGCGAACCCTTCTCGATAGAAGATACTAATAACCGTAGATGAATATGACACTCTTTTCCTTTTCCTTTTCCTTTTTTCATTCATTTTTCATTTTTCTTCCCCTTCCTGGAGAATCCTCTCTTCTCTTATTCACAATGAATTGCGATGATGATACTGATACCGACACGAATACCGATACCAACAACCTTCTCTTACAAACTTCAAACTTCAAATTTCATGTTCCTCACCTACGTATATCATTCATTCCTTGTCCTATTTCATTCGCATTTCCATTCCCACCCCAAAAGTGTGATTTCACTACAAAATCATCCTCTAAAGAAACCAGATACACTCCAACTTTTTCTTCTTCTTTTCAACTCAGTCTATAAATTCAAGTGATTAGATTAGATTTGCTTGATTGTAGATATAATTCTGAATATCGAGATTGAGATTGATATACAAAAAAATTGATTACAAGATTGTGTTATACTGATATATTTATTAGTGTTTGCTGGGGGTTGGTTTGTTTGTTTTGATTATGATTTGGATAGATGGTGTAGAAATGTAAGATGGGATTTTGAGAGTTGGAGGGATATGTATATGGGAAGGGAGTACGAGGATATAACTTAATAGGTATTTGAAGGGTTGGGAGAGGAGGAAAGATGATCATGTAGATAATAGATGACATTTCCAGATGATAATCCTACGTTGGGCACCGGTGTTTCAGTGACATTGGGGTAATTGTGAAGAATCACATTTTCTCATCTGATATCTTTGGATTGTGTTTTTCGGACGAATGGATAGAATGTAAGTGTTTGAATAGTATACTTGAGAAGGTCTGTATCGTGGTTACAGTATCCAGTCTCGATTTGAAGGTTCAAGATCCTGATAGACTCCCACTTAGGAATTTTTCTGTGTATATTTCTGTGTCTATGAGTTCTTTTTTGATATAGATGATGTATTGAGACATGAAAGCTTGATCAATGGGATCCTCACTTTATACCTTCGAATTTTAGATGAGCTCGGCCTCGTGCATGTTAAATTTGATACAGCAATGAAGTGGAAGACGGACCCGAGTATCAAAAGCATACTTATAATTTGTACACCCCGAGATGTTTTGGTGTCTCAATAATACTCATCAAGTCATGAAATATTGAAGCACACGACACTTTGTACAGATACCTACATACTATATCATGGGAATAGAAAAAATGTGCCTAAAACTTCCATATTCGAAAGGTCGTGTAAGTTCTGAACAGTCATCACCTTGATTTTTTTTCATCCGAATCCTCAACCGAGTACAACTGGACGAATATCCTTTTCGTTTCCGAAAATGGATGACTTTGTTGTATACAGGAGATTGATCTACTGTATTCCCCAAACTCCACACCGAGTTTCGGAGTCCCCGGAATGGGAAATACGGGATCTTGCTTGGAAGTTTATGGAGATTCCACACGTCTTTATTTGTTTTTTCGGAGACTTCGAATAATAAGCTCACATTTGACCTCCTTCAAGTTCTTCTCAATCGGCTTCGATGAGGGCTGGAAGGCTGCAGTTGCTCCAACTTTAAGTAGTGCCAGCTCAACAACTTCTTATTTCAATGCCGGCTACCGGAGTGAAGTGATACCTGGTGACGATGGTGACGATGGTGATTCTGGTGATTATGAAGTATGTTGTGCGCATCTCCACAAAGTCTGGCCAAGGCGATTATCCTTGACGCCTCTTACACGAATGATTTGAAAACTAAACACAAGGCTGAATGAAAGCGAGAGAAGCATTTGTATGGTCGCACATGACCGTGTCGTAACGCGTGTGTTGCATTGCAAGTACAGGAAGAGGACTCGAAGACCTGCGCGCAAAATCGATGAATGTAACGTGCACTCACTGCCACTTACGAGGCTACCAAGACTTCCGCCTCTCTCTCCTCTTTACCACCCAATCCGAACTTCCAATTTCTAGCGGGAATTTCGGTTTGAATCAGGCTTGGCTTTGTCTGCCAATTATCGAGATGCGACCTTGACCACGTCTCCCTCAGCTTCAAAATCCGGATTTTTGAGTTCGCCGAGATAAAATCAATATTAGCAGCACCGAAGCTTCCTCCACAAGACTATCGACAACATCCAAAGGTTTGTTGTACACTAATAAGCACACGGCCATTTAGCAACAATTTCCGTCTTGGCTGGCCGACCACATCTAGATTTGAAGACATTGCCAAGTCCGGACCGGGCTTCCGCGTGTGAGATGATTCTTTTGCTATGCAGCGATACGGATCTGATCTGCTTGCGAATGCGATACCAAGATGAAGATCGAAATTTGCGTGTTTGGAGAAGGCTCAGAAGGGTGATGCGATGTTTGGATATGGGGCTGGGCAGAGCATCCCAAGACCGGAGTGTGGGATTTCGAGGCAGTTGAGTGCCGAAGAAATACCTGGTAACCCTTATTGTTTTGCAATTTGTTTATTTATAAGTTTGCGCAAAGATCAATTGGCTGCTGTGCTAATATGTAATGTACCGGTGATCCACACATAGCATACAGTACATACTCCAGGATGGATCTTGGATTCTTCTTATTGAATATCGTGAATATGTCAAGGCTGCTGGCCCTTTCTCCCCCCCACACTGAAGTCTCAAAGTGGTTTTGTCTGAGACTGTTGATTGCGGACAAGAAAGTAGCATCTGGGCACTGAAACATAATTGTTTCTAGTTTGGATGTGTTATTTAAAATTCAAATCAAAATCAAGAATTAAGAAAATCCTTATCTCTCAACAAAACAAAAGATATTAGAGTCGCCTTGGATTGTGGATGTGGTGCTGGTTGCAACATGGCTGAGTATGTTAGGGGGATATGTGAAGAATGTTTGTGACAAATTTAACCCTGCAGCGATTCTTTGAACCTATGAAATGGGTCGCAAAGGGCACGCTGTGTGCATTATTGGCCATGTTCAAGCAATGCCCATTTCCATACAAAGACATATTCTTGGGTGTGATGTACTATTTTTCAGCCGGTGGATTTTTCTTTCATGCGGTGTACAGATCAAAGTCCAGAAGATGCTTTCCCCCGGAGATGGAAGTGAGAATGCAAGAAGGAAGGTGGATGGTGGATGATGGATGATGGAAGATGGATCAGGAGGACGGATACTGATGATGAAAGGCTGGTCGTAAAGGATGGATGGAAGGAATAGTAATTTTATGAATCTCTTTGTTTGTTGGCCAATAAGCCGCTGTAACCTTGATCTTTCAGCTGTTTGAAGCAAAAAGGTTCTGGTATCAATGATAGATAGATACATCGTCGAGTGTCAAGGTGATGGATATCAAGGCGGTTGTGTCCACTTGAGTACGGGATATATATTTGTATTTGTATTTATATTTATATTTATATTTATATTAGACGGGATGAGATTAAAGACGGAAGACTGAAGAGAGAAACTCTTTATCAAATCATATTGCTCGAATATATCAAATTGCATTCTTCACATTTCGTCTCTCACATAATCAATTTCTCAACCAAGATATATCTATCAATCAACACAACGACCATCCTAATCTTCGAGTCAGCAGACTGTCGCACAATACCTATCCACCTACCCATCTATCTACCCATCTACGTATACGTATAACGTTACCATCATCATACGACGTAAAGTTTGCAGATATAAATCTAGAGCCTTCTTGCTGCTCACTCACTTCCCTTTGCTCCATCTCCCTCCCCCCCACTTCAACAGCTCACAACATCAATCGAAACGATTCCAAGAAATCGAGCTACCCTTGCAACATACATACATACATACATACATACATACCACATCCACATCCACCTCTCCCCTTCCCCTTCCCCTTCCCATGGGCCATTGCCCAGCGTTGCATTTAGCCTCATCTTTTTATTTTTATTTTGGATATATCCCTGGATTGTTTCTTTGCCCTGCATTTCCAAGACTTTCCAAGGCTAGTCTAGTGCGTGTGGTGTTTTACTGATAGGCTTTCCAGAGAGTCTTATCGAGAAGGATTTACATCTACGAAACTGGAGACATTCTGGATTCGGATTTCGGAGCACCAGATGGGAACTTGATATTGAGGTCATAATCCAGCTACAACCTCAAGAATTGGAAGCAGTCAACTATCTCTCTCACACTTTTATCGCAGTTTCTATCAATTGTTTTTTGAAGCTTTGGATTGATTGGTTACTATCACCGATTTTTTTTTCTTTCCTTTTCTACGAGGCTCTGCTACTATAACTACTACTACTGCTACTACTACTACCACCACTTCTTATTTCCAAAGACATCATACAACGTCCATACCATTTTCATTTCGAATTGACTCGAAAATTCACACTTAGTACTTTTACTTACTCACACACACATACACACACACTTCCCAGTTCTACTACGTTCTGTGCTTTACCACGACTCAAGCACGTTACTCGTGACTCAACCTGCGCTTTTGGTCGACGACTCAACTAGGACTTTCTCAACTTGCCATTACCCTGCTCATCTTCCTCACTGGTGGACCTCCAATCCCATATCCTATCACGAGTACCCCAAGTGTTTATCAAAAAAGGGTTTGGTCATAAATACTTGTCAACCATAGCGGGAGAAAAAGAAAGAAAAAAAAGGTTAGTTCGAGCTTAAACTTTCCAAGAAACCCTTGATAGTACCGACATAATTCCTTCTTAGACCTCAAACTACTGAAAGCTAAAAAAAAAAAAAGTTTTGATTGGATTAATTTAGGTCCTTTGCCCGCTTGCCTTTCTCCAAATTGCAACGATTAAGAATTATTAAATGCCTTCAGCCATTCATGCAGCGCCCCAGGACTTTTTGTCGTGTATGCTACCCACCATTCTTCCATAATTTCTCATGGATTCTGTATCCACTAACGCTCCACTTGCAGCGGAATATCGACGTCAGTCCCAACTTTCTCAGATCGCGAAAGCGGCGGTTTTTAACAATTGTACCGCAATGAATCCACCCCCAAAACCTTCTTCTCAACCCCTCACTTCATTTCCTGGCAACATCATCCTCGAACGCGATTTTGCCGTTTGCAACCCACAACTCGACAAACACATCACACTTCCACCATCTGTTATACCTCCAGTTTTAAATAGAAATTTTCACGAGAAATTCGGTATGACTAGCGATGGAGTCACCGAGGGAGTTGGTCATCCTCTCTCTGACACACCTCTCCCAAGCGGTCCTTCAACTGCTCAAAGCAGTCCAAGAATGTCAGTCTATCTCCGTTCTCATCAGTTTTCTTTCGGTCATTGAATAGTGTCGTCACATGGAATGTGCATGAAATTACCTGGGCGCAAAGATCTCAATAAAATTTTCACTCAAACCTCAACACTGACAATGGTATAGTCTCCCACTAAGACAGAATTCTGGCACTACAACCCCCCGAGTTCGAGCTCCTGCTACCACCCTCAACATTCCTGGCATGACCAGATCTCGCGTTTCTCCTGATGGTAAAATCGCACAGCGAGATGTCGCTTCAAAACTGGTGGTTATTATGGTAGGACTGCCTGCTCGTGGAAAATCATATATTACGAAGAAAATCCAAAGATATTTGTCATGGCAGCAACATGAGACTAGGATTTTCAATGTTGGAAATCGACGTCGTGTCGCAGCTGGAAAACCGCGGCCGTCGAACGGCACACCACTGAAGAACCAGGAATCGGCCCATCGACCATCTGTTCAAGGTCAACCAATCCGCACTGGTTCCAATTCCGGCGTTATAGATGCCCCTACACAGGCTGCTCACATGATTTTGAACGGCGTGGATCCGACTCAAGAAACCAAGGGTTCTGAGACGAAGAAAACTTCCACCGATTCGCAAAACCCAGAAACTATGGATCAATCAGCCAATTTCTTTGATCCAATGAATTCCAAGGCGGCTTTGATCAGAGAGCAGGTAGCCATGGCCACCTTAGATGAGCTTTTGGATTTTCTCTTGCTGGGAAATGGCGCTGTTGGTATCTTGGATGCTACAAACAGCACTATTGAGCGTCGCAAACTTCTCTTTGATCACGTCAAGTTCAGAGAGCCAAAGCTCGGTATCCTCTTCATTGAGAGCGTTTGCGAGGATGAGAGTGTACGTATATCATATTCTCTGAAGACTCCCTTACTAAACATCTTCTAGCTGCTCGAGGCAAACATGCGATTGAAGCTCCGAGGTCCCGATTACAAAGACAAAGATCCAGAATCGTCCTTGAGGGATTTCAAATTACGAGTTGCTGCTTATGAAAGCGCATACGTTCCCTTGGGCAAGTACGAAGAAGATAATCATATGCAGTACATCAAGATGATAGATGTCGGACGAAAGGTTATCCACTATCAACTAAAGGGCTTCTTGACAGGAGGCATAGCTTCATATTTGTCGACATTCAACCTTTCCCCAAGACAAATTTGGATTACACGACATGGAAAATCCAACGATAACAAAGTAGGCAAGCTTGGTGGTGATTCTGATCTTACGGAGGAAGGACAACAATATGCTCGTGTTCTTCATAGCTTCATTACAAACAGTCGAAGGCAATGGCTTTTTGAGCAGCAGCAATCAGCCATTGAAAGTGCAAAGTATCCTCCAGGAGGCGAAGCTGTCAGAACACCGCCTTATCCAGACATCATGGGAGAACTGGATGAAAAGAACTTTTGTGTGTGGACTTCGATGCTTAAGAGAAGTATTCAAACGGCAGAGCATTTTGAGATGGACGAAGATTATGATGTTAAGAATTGGGAAATGTTGAATGAATTGAATGCTGGTTCTTTCGAAGGATTGACCTACAAGGAAATCGAATCACGCTTTCCGGACGAGTACGAGAAGCGAGCAAAAGACAAATTACACTACATATATCCTGGAGTTGGAGGTGAAGGTTATTTGCAAGTCATCAGTCGACTTAGGGATATGGTCCGAGAACTTGAACGTATCACCGATCATGTCCTTATCATCGGACATCGATCTGTTGCCCGAGTTCTGATGGCCTACTTCATGGATCTCACCAGAGATGATATTGCAGACTTGGATGTACCCTTGGGAATGCTCTACGCCATTGAACCAAAACCTTACGGCATTGAATTCCATGCATACAGATACAATGAACAACAACAATGGTTTGATGAATTGCCAAACTACAAACCAAGAAAAGAGACTGAGAAGGGCAATTAAAGGTTGATTGTCTATATGGATTGCGAAGGGGATAGCTAAAATACGAGCAGGGATGTAACATATGAGGGAGTTCCGGAGTTTTCATCATTTGGGTTGAGTTTGCGTTGCACTGCATAGCGAGGTCTTGTCACAGATTGGGAGTTTGGGGATTGATTTTTGGGGAATTGACGATTTGTAACAACAATTAGGAGATTGGAACTGATACCAGGAAGTCAGAAATGCGGAAGCAAATGTGGTCGAGGTGTGTACAAGAATGGGAATATATTTCTGGAGTCGGTAGAGGCCTCTTTCTACTCTTTATGATGGATGAATTGCTTCAGCTTTTACTACACTTTCGCGGATATCCAAAAGATCGGTTTTGGTCTTGCGTTTTAGGAGGGAATTTACAATAGATGGAAGGCCAGACTACTTTTGTACAGCAAGACTGAAATAGAGAATTAGAGATTTCTGCGAAGCGAGTAAAATAGAAAAATGAGAATGAAAACGAAAATAGTATTTTAAAAAAGGGTTCAAGTGTTCTAATTAGAAAGCCCTTTAGTTGATCGAAATGGCTATACTTCGTAATTACCTAGTACCTGATACTACCTGAATAAGTATCTAGTAGATAGCTATTAATGCGTACCAGTACACAGTAGCATGATCTTATTGGCAGTGGATTAACAATGATGTAAAAAGGTCGATCTCATCTGCCTTGCAACAATCCTAGAAACATTTAATAAGTGTACTTACTTACTTACTTACTAGTCAGTTTGTCCGGTCGGAACCCCTTCCCCCGCGCGTCATTTCGTCAACCCTTGCACAGGGTCGCAACCACACTTTCAATACATACTGCAACTTAATTTTAGACGTTGAGATATCTACCACTCACACACACTCTTTTTATTTTGTTTTGCTTCGCCCTGCTGTGCTGGATACAATTGAGGTTTGCAAATGTTGTTTGATGGTCTACAAGCAGGTTGACTGCGTTCAATTTTCGCGGTAGGTTTTTTGTGCTTTGCGATAGCTCCCCATAGAGCACTGTCTTATTCCCTTACATCGAATGCTCCTTTACAGCGTAATTGCATCTTGCGTTTTCACTCTGGCCGCATCCAGATTTAACAAACAAAAGTTATTCTCTTTCACCTTTGTTTCATCTCATTCTGTTGTTTTACTTTTTTGTTCCATCTTGTCTCGCGTCAAAATTCATTGACTGACTGGATGGGGCACCTGGCAGATAAAGATTTCTAGCTCTTTCACATATGGTTTACTTCGAATTCGACAAAGTTCTTTAGCAATTCGTCGTTGCCAATTTGAATATCCTAGAACCCTAATTCGGAAGGAGTTTTCGAAGACGTATACTTATATGTCCAGAGCACATAGAGCTCAACATCGCATTACTAAATCGAAGAAGGATAGAAGATTACTAGAACTTCCAAATCTTCCAACACAAACGCGACAGGATATTTTAAGACAGGGAATATTGTTGCTCGAAGAAATTCGAAAACTGATAGACGTGGAAAACTTGGGACGCTCGACGGATTTGAGCAATTTTACAATGCCTCCAGCGACGAGGAAGAGAAAGTTTAGTGAGGATAAGGGAGGACCTAGTGGTGCGCAGAAATATTACGCAGTCAGGAAGGGGAAGGAAACGGGCGTGTTTACTGATTGGGAGGATTGTAAGGAACAGATTACGGGTTTTGGAGGAGCTATGTGTAAGTTTCTTTTCTCATTTTGTTCTTAGGAAAGGAACATGGAGACAGGCAGGGGAATTTTTTGTATATTCTTGAATTGTGTCAAAAAAAAAAAAAAAAAAAAAAAAAAGAAGAAAAACGCTAACTTGGGATGTTCCTGCAGATAAATCCTTTTCGACAAAATCAGACGCAGAAGCATTTGTAGCCGGGAAGAATCCAGCAAAACCTTCAAAAGGAGACAAATTCTATGCTGTGGCCGTGGGACACGAAACGGGGGTTTATGAGGAGTGGGCGGATGCAAAAAAACAAATTGATGGGGTCAAGGGGCCAAAATATAAGAAATTTGCTACGAGGGAGGAGGCAGAGGAGTTCGTGAGAGAAGGCGGAAAGGCTAACAAGAAGGCCAAGACAGGGTCAAGAAAAGAGGAGAGTGAAAAGAAAGTGGTGAAGGGGAAGGACAAGGCTACGGTGGAGGAGAAAGCGCAGGAAGCGATCAAGGGAGATAGGATAAAGGTTTGGACGGATGGGAGTAGCAGAGGCAACGGAAAGGCTGGGGCTGTGGCTGGGTATGGAGTTTTCTTTGGAGACGGTGATGAAAGGTATGTCCTATCCTTCGAGCTCTCTGTTCAAAGTCCTTTGCCAATATATTAACCACTCCTCTAGAAACATCTCGGCTCCCCTGGAAGGCACCCCTCAAACTAACCAACGCGCCGAACTCACGGCCGCGCTCCGCGCCCTCGAGACTGTACCATTAGATAAGAACATCGAAATTATCACAGATAGCAATTACACGATAAATTGTGCAACGGTATGGTATAAGAATTGGGAGAAAAATGGATGGAAAACTAGCACTGGAAACAAAGTCATGAACGAAGACTTGGTAAAACAGATTAGGGCACTTATTGATAAGAGAACGAAAAATAAAGTTCAGACCAATTTGACGTGGGTTAAGGGGCATGATGAGAACCCGGGGAATGTGGCGGCGGATAGGTTGGCTGTTAAGGGGGCAATGGAGAAGAACAGGTGAGGAGCTCGTTGTTTGAGCCTCTTGCTTAGCACTTCATCGATTTTTGGAAATCCTTAGGAACTGCATCTCCTCATGTCGTGGATATAAGCTGTGGAGTGAAAAGGCGATTGCGTTTATCGTGGGCTTAAATATGGACATCAAGCTGCGAAATGGAAAGAACATAACGAAATGAAATGATACCATTGTTTATATTGTACTTGTACCCTCGGGACCTTGGGTAGACAGCTACTAGTTATTTGTCCAATAAAGACTTTTTTGATACCTGATTATTCATATCAATGTGAATGGTTCCCATTATTTGCATCTTTATGATATGCCATTGATATCCAAATTACCCACATCTATGTAACCTTCACGCAACGTCGTGAGACTTTTCATCGGGAAGGACAAGAAGAGGGGACAATTTGGGGGTTGGTCCGATAGGAACATGAAATTCCCGTCTAAAGACGATGGCCATTCAGGTCTTTAATTCCCAAGTAATCCTGTTCCGCATATATAATCTCATTCTTCAATGTATATTGGGTCACATCTGAACTTGTTTAGATGAGATCATATAAAGAGTACTAGTATTAATTATTCATACCATTTTCAATCTTTATCTTTCGTTTCATAAAGCGCCCAGACACGTGCCAGATTCCGTGGAGGGGCCAGTACACATGGCTGAATGCAGGGGCACGCTCTGGGTGGAAAAACAGGCATACCAAATCCGGCAAAATCAAACCTCTCTTTCAAAACGCTATTATTTTAAAAATGAATGACAATTTGAAAAGGTATGGTGAATTGAGTAAACGAAAAGTGTATGATGAACTACAAGCTTTTCATATGCGGTCTCTGATGCAAAATTCAAAATATTGATTACTGATTTAAGAAAGACTTTTGAAAGTAGAACTGTTTGTTTGGTGTGCCGGTTTTTCCGTCTAGGACGTCGTGGTGTGCAGGGGTTCAGTTTGTAGATAAGGATGAAAGAAAAAGATTTGTCTCACCGATACCTAAATAAATTCACATGCAGATAAATTGATCAACCACACTCTTCCGCATGTTTGTATGAAACGGTAGCATTCATCAATCACACGACAAGTGTTTCCGAGAAAGTTCTCTATCTGTTCGTGCACATATATTATATTGTATTCTTCATTTAATCTACCTGTCATTTCCGACAAAGGCAATCGAAAGAATACATCTCCAGAACAGGCTCCACGGAACAAGGTGGCGGGCATTTCCAAATTCCATACTTCGAGAGAGGAAAAGGTTTTCAATGATTCAATAACACAGGCTTGGGATCTTAAGGAGGCTTCGAGATTGAAGAGGAGATTCAATCTTAGGGACTGTGAGAGTGACGATTCAGGCGTGGGATAACACGACGGACGATTGTGCAGACTCATCGTTAAGGAAGGAAAGGGATATCTTAAGTGCAGAAGAGGAGAGTTCGAGTGAAAATTGGAGATTAAGTGAGGATTGAAAGCTTCGCAGATCCAACGGCTTGCAGCTGGGCTCGTAGACCACAGGCACAACATTCGGGTTTTCAAATTCACAGGCTTGGCTGGGCAGGAAAATAGGCAGAATTGCAGTTCAATCCAAAAATACATATATCGAGAAGACAAACATCGAGAAGACACGAAGAGGATAGAATAGCCAAGATGCCTACTCTTTCGACGTCTAACTTCAACATTGTATGTGCCATTCTTGGCGGATTCATTACTTTGTTTGGATTGGTATCTTACTTGTTTAAAGAGAAATTCTATCTCTCTGAAGCATGTATGTTTATTCCCCTTTCGTCCCTTACCGCTCTGGTTATTGGTAGACAATGGCTGATATGGATTTAAACAGTGATATCCCTTCTCTTTGGTGTTGCCATGTCTCCACATGCAGCAGACTTCGTTCGACCCCTCGATTACACCGGCTCTCTTGCAAACCTCAATGCAACCACCCTCGACTTTTCTCGCTTAGTTCTAGGCGTTCAACTTGTCCTCGCTGGTGTCCAATTACCTTCTCGGTACCTGAAATTGGAATGGAAATCCCTCGCTCTCCTACTCGGTCCTATAATGACTACAATGTGGATTTCGAGTTCGCTATTGATTTGGGGAATGGTTCCGAATCTGTCGTTTCTGCATGCCTTAGCTGTTGGAGCATGCATTACGCCTACTGATCCGGTACTGAGCAATAGTATCGTCAAGGGAAAATTTGCGGATAAGAATATTCCCAAGGAATTACAAAAAATTATTGTGGCGGAAAGTGGCGCGAATGATGGATTGGGATATCCATATTTGTTTTTGGCGTTGTATTTGATCAAATATATAGGGCAAGGTGGTGAGTTTGTCTTCAATGCATTTCCGTCTTACGTTATCTGTTCTGTGTTCATGCTAACATCTTGTCATAGGCGCTGGTCAAACTGGTGGTGCAGGTAAAGCTATCGGTCTCTGGTTTGGAGAAACATGGGTTTATACCATTATCCTCAGTATTGTCTATGGAGCTACTGTAGGCTGGATAGCCAAAGAGCTTCTTCACTGGGCGGAAGAGAAGAAATTCGTTGATCGGGAAAGTTTCCTAGTATTCGCCATCACTTTGGCTCTATTCATCGTAGGCACTTGCGGTATGATTGGTAGTGATGATGTTTTGGCATGTTTTATTGCTGGAAACGTCTTTACTTGGGATGATTGGTTTCGTCTAGAGACACTAGATGATTCGCTTCAACCTACTATCGATATGTTGCTTAATCTGAGTGTTTTTATATGGTTCGGAGCCATTTGTCCTTGGGCTTCATTTGCTACCAATAACGTTATTCCGATTTATCGGTTGATATTCTTGGGTGTCTTGATACTACTTTTCAGGTAAGCGACTTCTCCCCTTTGCAATCTTCTGCATTTCAACATCAGAAATTACTTGTTGGAACCTAGGCTGACCTCGATTCAATAGACGTTTACCAATTGTCTTCGCAATGCATAAATTTATACCTCAAATTGAAGAGAAACGTCAAGCTATTTTCGTTGGGTTCTTCGGACCAATCGGAGTTAGCGCTATCTTCTATCTTTATATCTCACTCGAATTCCTCGAAACCATCACAGTAGATGGTGTTCAGCGCGAAGATGCAGAGCATCTAGCCGAAGTCATTTCGGTTGTCGTTTGGTTCTTGACAATTTGTAGTATCGTGGTGCATGGACTTTCGATACCCTTAGGCAAATTAGGCTTTTTCTTACCGAGAACACTCAGCAGAGCATTTACAAGTCAAGCTAATAGTCAAACGGACCTGGCCATTGGAGCAAGAGTTTACAGTTCAAACTCGGGTGTGTTGAGGGAGAGGAGGAGAGGAAATGCTAGTACAGATGCAAGTGGAAGTGGAACGCCACATGAAAGTTTGGGAAGTGCGATTTCGAGTCCGGCTTTGAGTTCGGGAACGAGTTCGAGACCAATTTACAGGATTGGGGGGAGCGTGATTCGTCCTGGAATTGTAAGGGGTGCGACGGAGAGTGGAACCGCGACGGATGGACAGGAGGCGAGTCCGGTTGGGTTGATGGATGGGGTGATGGAAGGGAGGACTATCAGATTCCCGGATGAGGAGGTGCATGTCGCTAGTGGGATGGGAAGAGAGAGAGATTCTGAGGTTTAGGTTGGAGTGGAGTGGCTGAGATGACAGTGACGGTGACAGTGATGGTTATAGTTATCGTAGAGTCGGGGACTCAGGAGCCGTGCGGTGTTCAATTTGGAAGTTAGTGTCTTGTTAGAATGGGGAATGAGAATGAGAGGGAAAAGATACAAGGTGCTAGGATTGGGATTTGAGGATTATAATGAGGAGTGCTGCGATGTGCTACTTTGTAATCTGCATATAGATCTTCATGGGGTAGTATTAGTACATATAATAGATAGATTTTGACTATGGCTGTAATGCACATATACTGTATCACTATACTCAGATTTACATTAATGGTTGAATACATGCATGTGTGTAAGAGAAATTATAGGATTCGCTATAATCTTGATTCCAGAGCGCCCAACCGAAATGTACACCAAAAATCCGTTCATCCACTTCGCTCATGCTATGCTATGTAGTGATCATCATTCGTAAGGTGCGATATTGTGCCCTCAAAATCCCAGACTCCGTACACCTAAAGCAGATATACTAACTCGCCCTCATCCTAACCTATCTACTACAACCGCCTAATCATTCCCCACCGCCCAAGAGTTCCTCTTTACAAATTTCCTCTCTCCTCCTGCTCCCTCTCAATCGCCTCGAAGAGACTCTTGAAATTCCCTGCTCCGAACCCATCAAATCCCTCTCTCTGAATGATTTCCAGAAAGACCGTCGGACGATCCATCAATGGTTTTGTGAAAAGTTGCAATAGATATCCTCCCTCGTCAAAATCAATCAACACATTCAATTTTCTGATCTCCTCGAAATCTTCCTTCAGTTCCCACTTAATCCCCGAATTTTTGTCTGAAAGACGTTCTCGCATCGTCTCGTAGTATGTTTCGGGCACCGAGATGAATTCCACGCCGCGCGCGCGCAGATTCGAAACGGCGGTGATGATGTTGGGAGTGCGGAGAGCGATATGCTGGACGCCGGCGCCGGAGTAGAAATCCACGTATTCTTCAATCTGGCTTTTGCGCAGACCGGGGGCGGGCTCGTTGATGGGCATCTTGACGACGTTGTTGGGGGAGGCCATGACGATGCTGTTGAGGGCGGAGTGGGCGGTGCTGATTTGCGAATCGTCGACGGACCAGAAGCGGTGGAAGGAGAGACATTTTTCGTAGTATTCGCAGGCGGATTGCATGGCGCCCCAATCTTGGTTGCCGACGCAGTGGTCGATGGCTTCGAGGGGGATGGTGGGGAGGAGTGCGTTGAGCGGGTCGCGTTTAGATGGGGGGGTGGCCCGGTAGCCTGGGAGGAAGGCGCCGCTGTAGTTGCTGCGGGAAATGAGGGTGTGGGTTGTGTCGCCGTAAGTGCGGATTATGGCGGTTGTCTGAATAGACATGGATTAGCATATTTTTCTAGATAGTCAAGAATAATATAGAATGGAAATACTCACAACATCCCCATCTTCATCTTTTCCCTTGATTGGTTTCTGCACACCCACTGCCCCCTGCTCTACGGCATTATAATAAACGCTCGCCACATCATCCACTTCAAACGCCACGTCTTTAACTGCATCTCCATGCTTCTCCAAATGTGCGTAGATTTCTCTCAACAATTCTCTCTCCTTTTCCGTAATCGGTTCATCATCTTTAAGTCCGGAGTATGCCTTTACAGGTGAAGTCAAGACGAAACGAATTTTGCCATTAGCAACCACATGCGAAGCGATATAGCGCGAACCTGTTTCGAGACCCTTATAGGCGATAGTTTGGAAACCCAGACGCGTGCAGTAATATGAGGCGGCTTGTTTAGCGTTTCCCACGTACCAGGTTATGTGATCGTAGCCGTGGAAATTGGGGGTGGTGGTGCTGAGAGAGGAATTTGTGTGGGTTGATGTACGGAAGGTAAGGGAGGTGGGAGTGAGGATTGGAGGAGTGACGGCGGAAGGTGCCATGATGTGATGTTGTGATATGAGGGGTTATGTAGACAGTAGAGAGATAGAGGGTGGATTCCTCTATACGTAGGTAGGTGAGATTGATAACCAGAAATCGCTTGAGAGTAGACAACCAATCAGTACTTAAAGTAAAAGGAGGTTCTCAAGATAGTTTGTCGAAAGCAAACTTTGCTTGCAAATATGTTTGTCAAAAGAGTCAAGTTTGAGTAATAAAGGAAGATGTTTGGGGAGAAGAGGAACTTGGGACTGCCATCAGCTCCTCTTCTTATGAGGTCGATACATCTCGGTATACGGCGGACTAAGCCATGTCAAAACATAGAGTGACCGCATAATCCATCAACTAAGCTTCATATTCGCCGACTAATGAACGTACAGCAATTAAACCGATCGCCATCCTTTGGCCTAGGATTGCTTTTAGAAGTTGTTAGGGTTTCAAGTGCGGTTGATGCTCCTTCATTCCGCGCGGTTTACAAACGGCTGTGTTCGGCTTAAATATCGCTTATTCGCTTAGTCATTGCGCGGAATTTCGAATGTTTCACTGCACCACACTACCGCAGTCACGTTTTGGTTGTACCGAATACTTCTAAATTCATGATCTCGATCGATTTTAGATCTTTATTTTTTGCGTTGCTTTCATCATTAATAATTCTTTTAAATATCGGATTTTTTTTTCTTAAAACCACAACATTTTTAGATACAGATTCCTTTCAAAAATGACAACACTTACCAGACACGACCTCGAAGTTCTCGAGAAGATAAAGGATCCTGAGTCGGGTCCTTCGAATCCCCTCCTTATCGATAATTCGCTTCCCAAAGACCCACATATCATCGATCTTTCTACATATCAAGAAATTGCGCAACGAGAACGAGGTATCATTCTCTCAATGCAAGATGTAGAACTTCAGATGGCCGGGTTGAAACCTCTTGCTGAACATTCGCCTTTATCTCAATATCAAACTTGCCTTCAGAGCTTGAATGATTTGATTGAAGAATACCCTAACTATGCCAGTGCCAGGAATAACAGAGCACAAGCGTTACGTCGTGTTTATGGCGATTTGATGTTGGTGAAGAGATCCTCAACCAAAGGATCTGGAACTGATATAAACGAACCTTTGGATACGGAGGCATCTGAACCCACCATAAAACTTGCATCATTTGACGCCTTATCCGATCTTGATAAAGCAATTTCACTATTGGCCCCAAAGACTCCCTGGTCATCAATATCTCCTCAAGCAGCAAAGACGCTCTCCCAAGCCTTAACGCAACGAGGTGCTTTGTATCATCTATCAGTTAAACAGCTTTCTTCTGACGCTGAATCGAGCGTGAGAATTGATGAGAGGAGAAGGGAGGCGAAGTGGAAGATGATAGAATTTGAAGAGGCAGCATCACGGGATTTCATGACGGGCGGAAGGTATGGGAATGAGATTGCAAAGGCACTGGCGGTGAGTGCAAATCCAACGGCAAAACTTTGTGGAGATATGGTCAGGCAGGCGATGAAGAGAGAAATGGGTGGCGGTGAAAGCTGAATGAGAACATTGCTGTAGTAACTTGCTTGGGGCAAGGAATGAGAAATGAATGCAATGGAGTTCTACAGTTCGCGGCTTGGAACCCATGGCGCTATAAATATAATACCAATGTTTTGGCTTAGAAGAGATTCTATTAATGAATCTTTTGAAGTATCCAATTGTGAATCATCTCAACTTACTTGCCATTGTGATACTGTGACCAAACTTGAGAATATCGTTAGAAAATGTCAATATCAGACTGGTAATAGGGGTCTTCTTGTAGTATAGGAATGTGAATCTTACCTATATCATTGAAAATGTTAGCGCCGAGGTTTTTATAATCAAGACTCAACAATTGCATCGTGAATATTCGGATATAATACTCCTAGAACACTGAACAAAAGCAAAGGTTCGGCTTCGATCCCCGAGTTGAACTAGAAATGTAAAACATCGGAATGTCTACAGTATCTCTTCTTTACAACCACTTTTTGATAAGGATCGTGATCACCCTCGTTTTAGCCATTTCTAGATGATGAAAGAGGCAAAACAAATACTAGATATTGCCTTTCACTTATCCAGTCACTCGTGCGTCAACAAAAGTGCCAGTGACAATCACGTTGTGCCCGCAGTCTCAGCAGCGACTACCCGTGTGGTTCCTGACCATACGCACCGAGCCTAGAACTAACGGGTGGCTGCGTCAAAATTTCCCGAAATACTGGGGCCAAGATTGATATGATATGTTTCTCAGTTCGGACGATGATTCTCAGTATTGTATTTTGAAGATCTTAGCTTTCAAATCTTCACCAAACAGATATTAGTCTTACTGGAAGATGACGTGATCTAGCGTGATTAACGTAAATAGGGGTAGAAGTCCAACGTGGACCGAGAGAATGAACAAGACGGCTTCAAATACTGGCATTTAATAAGTGGGGGTTAGCTGAGGTTAGGGTGTATATGCAAGTGTAATATTTGGATGTAGTTGGACGGGTAGATACAGCAAAGCAGGCTGTGGAAATGGCTCGCTTTGCATATTCATGAGTATGGGATCAAAACTTCCCTCTCAAGTCCGACGGCAATAGGCATGATGAACGTGGAAAAAAAACAGGATGTTCTTCTTGAATAAAATCTGGCAGAGCTCACTTTCCCTGGTTAGATGGAAAGGGTGTAAATGAATGGAAGAGTCGAATGATACGGCACGTTCTTTGGTACTTCAACGTGTCAACAAGAACTTAGCTTCAACGCCAATCATTTTTTGGTGCCACAGTTGATACTTGTTGTGAAACTCAATTGTATTATAAACGTACGATATGTGACGCTTATGGAAGCACTCAAGATGTACCATGGCTACCAACGTGAAACTTTGAGCAGCTTGTAAGTCCATCATAGATAGACAAAAGGCGCTTAGAGGTTTCAGCAAATCATTGACTCTCGCCAGGCCACATCGGTGTTTGGTGAGCTCGATTCGCTATTCCCACTCCGAGGGATAAACCTCTCAAAGCTAAATTAATTTATTAAATCGGTATAAACAAATAATCTCTGGTGATAAGATACAAGGATTCTTCCAAACACCAACAAGAACAATGCAGCCCTGTGAACAATACAGTTGACCCAGGGCAGGCGAAGCAAATCAGATGAGCAGTATATAGATGATGGTAAATGACGAGAACGGCAGTTGGCGATCTTGGTTAGATCTGAACCACTGTGCAATCTGCGGCTAGGGTTTTGTGATATTGATCAATGGGTCATGCTGGAAACTTTTGCCGGCCGACCAAAAAGACGATGAGTCGCACAGACTGCGCCCAGAAGAGTCAGCTTCTGGCTCGATACTACCACACTAAAATGCAACGAAGGATAATTGTGCCACTCGTGATATGCATTTAAGTGGCGTTCATCCAGAAGCAAGACGGACTGCTACGAGATATATTTGGGGACCCCGGTCTCGTGTGCATGCAACCGAAGCGGAGCAGGCGCTTTCACTCCTACGCCATTGGAGGATCAAGCCTTTTGCACACTGCACCAAAAAAAAAGCTCCCGAGACAGTTTCCCACCACCATGGTGAATGGTCCATTGTGGCGCGTTACCTGCTCTGCTGCTGTTTCTGGAATACGAACCAATGGGGCGAACGTGCGTTATTTTGGTAACGAGGTAGGACTACAATGTGATCCAACATTCCAAAGAAAATTTCTGCACTGCGTTGACAGGTTCCGATGATGGATTGGCCGGCATTTGGAACGCCATGCCAGCTTCTGAGTGGGGCTTGGATCTCAAGGGAAGGAGACCAACAAGTTCAATATCACAGCATATTGGCAAGCATCTTTTCGAATCGAAGAATGAAGAGTAAGAAATTAGTTAATTGGCTAATTGATATTGTGATGTGATGTGATTGAAAAATCTGTTCCGCACACTTGAGTCGGGTCGATGTCGGGTAAAGACAAAGTAAAATGTATGTATGTATGTATATATATACGTCTGTCGGGAATAAATCTTCGATTTTAAACGGCTGTATTACCCCAACCTCTTCGCCCGTCTCTACTGATTAAGATCCTTCATCCATGAAACACCAAGCTACTCCGTAGATTCCTTTTTCTCAGACCATTTGGTGATCAAGCCATTAATTTCTTCCCGGACCAATGAAACATGGATCAAATAGCTTATTCTATATTTTCTTTCCTTTTTACCCCCCACACGTGCGATAACATAGGAATGCGGTCCATATGCGTTTGAAAAAACAAACCTATCTATGGGATATTCATTCGTAGCTAATACTCGGCTACTTCTGCGGTACGATAAAATGTAAGAAAAGTAGAAAGCTGATATCCTCTGTGATCCTGATGCTATGTAGGTAGTTAAGCGTCGGTATCGCAAGTGCTGGCCAATGTTGATCAGCATCAAGATTCGGCATATCTAATTTACCAAACGACTGGAATCCAAGGACCCGAAACCTGCTCTTTTGAGTGAGTGCTGGTTTTGACGGACTTCGGCGGAGGTGAATTTTACGACGGACTAAAAGACTAGTGACTATGTATATCTATATCACATAGACATTATTTGCAGATTGGATTGAGGTTTTCAATGCACACCTTGGGAAGCTGAGTGGTGATCATAACATTTAAATGACCAAAGGATTCATCACGGGTAATTGTCGTGATCAAGTCATTTAATTATTTATTCATTTGGTCGGATTCATGGGGATCATTGCCCGGGCGGAGCACCAGAAGATTGGTGACGCCAGCGGAAGGGAGACGAATAATACCGGTTCGAGTAAAGTAGGTTCCGGATTTTTGATTGTGGAATTGTGGAATTCTGTCCCGCGCATTGCTGAAAACCTCGATCGGGGTACATGTCCGTGGCGTACGACTTCTTTTCGGGTCTAGCCTCACGCATACCTAGTCGTACGATGGCTACTTTAGTCTGATTTGATTTACCCGGGCTAGGGGCGCCAGTAAGGGACGTCAGGCTCTCAAGTGAATGACTCGAGATTCCTCAAAGAAAGTTTTATTATACAGAGGAGTTGGAATGAAACTTTGGAGAGAAGCAAATACATAATTGGACTCAGAAAGTATCTATACAAAGCAGCTGGAGGATCTGCTCATGCTGCTTGTCATCAATCGAAACTGGGCAGACAGCACCGGATTAAGGGTAACCAACGAGCAATCCCTTACAAAAATAAGAAGAAGAACAAAGCATAAAAATAAAAGGAAAATAAAAGAATGATGAACTCTGTCTTTTTTTGGATGAAAGCTTAATATTTTGACACTCCGGGACCAAACTACTCGGAAATGCTTCGAGATTTAAACGTTTCCCAAGAAATGCAGAAGTTTAGACGAGATATTGATGCACGGCTTAGGCGATACCCCTTCATTCTCCTCAACTCATTTTGGGTAATATTTCCCTGGTCTTTGTTCCCACAAATGCAGCATCCGCTGAGATTGTCACTGTGTATACATCGTAATTATTATGGGGGTGCCATTATTATTACCGTGAACCAGATTTCCTATCTTCCAACAAGGTTTGATATGGTGGATTTGCTGACCATTGACCAGGCCGTGTAGCCGTCAATCTAAATACCCGCACCCCCAATTCTACGCTACTCGCATCACCAAACCAATGAACATCGATATCGGCTGAGACAAAAAATGCTGGAGTGGGCGGAAAAGGAAGAAGATTTTTGAAAGACAGGAAGTTTCATACCCAAAGATACGGAATTTGTGTTGAAGATGACAATGCAAGAAAGACTGGATGACTTTGTATTCGTATTTTCAGAAAGTGTGCAAAGTGCACATGCTCTTTTTATATAGTAATGTCTGTCATTACTGCTTTTGATTCTCGGGTATGATAACATGGTGTATGTCGCATTGCAGAGAAAAGAATGTACGGCCAGGGAGGATGAATAACTTTTGGTGCGAACTACCTTCGGGCTGGATAGCGGAATGAGAACTGGAGAGCCCAAACGACTTAAGCCCTGTCGCACAGCCTGTCGAGCCTGTCAAATGCCCCTGTCAAATGCATGCCTGGTCGGATTCCAGTCATTTTCCTTTTCCCTGGATTGGCGAAATACCCAGGTAAGTTGTAGGTTGTAACATTGAGATGGAGATGGAAGTATGCATGTATTTGTAGAGACGGAGCACGGAGTATGTATCGATATGAGCGCCATTGGTAGGTAGTTCGCCAACCAGTCATTTTGAGATCCAACCTTTCCATTCTGCTGAACACAACCTTTGGAACCTTTGTTTGGATGGTCCTACATCATATAGAAGTAGTGCTATGTGTGTTACTGACTGCCCAGGTGAGTGAGCATTAATTACATTACATTACCACACTAAAAGCGGGCAACCAAGATCACTACCCTCAATGCTCTGGTAGTGGTAGACTGGAATACACTCGGGCCCTTTGGATTGGTCTCTTTGGTGCTAATAATCATGAACTAAAATTCCTGGGGATCGTACAAGCAACAGGGCACAGCTTTTCTCCTCCCTTTCGATTGATTAATTGGGCCCTGCTTGTGGACCGGGAATGATGGAGACTGGAACTAGAGTGGGACTCGGACTGGCTAGGGTTGTGATTGGGATTACCCAGCAATTCCTGACTATTATCTTTGTCGTGCAGAAGATAGGCATTTAGTTCTCTACTGTTGTATTTCTTCTCCGTCCTCGAAAACTTGACACCACTCGACATCACTCACTCGTCGACAACCCCATAGGCAATGGTATGGCGTGAATGAGAAGAGGGATTCAGAAATACAGAACGTCTTTGTCGATATACTTATTTATTCTTACACTCATACTCCGTTTCGAATCGTCGGGAAGATACTCCAGTCATATTCCATCGGGAACACTAACAGGTTACCGTCCTCACCATCCTACCAACCTAAATAAGCGTTCCCAAGCTTTCCAGCTTATGTTGAATGGTAGCCAACCATCAGCACGGCCATTCCGAACTCAATATCCTTTCCAAATAGAAATCATTTGAGGAAAACAATTCGTTCTTTCGTCTGGTATCTTCTGAAGTTACAACAGTTCTTACGATTAATTCAAGTCTCATAAATATCGCAGAAGTTTGAAACATACATATTTAGGTACGCATTTGACTCGATAACGCATTGTCGCTTCCTTACTTTAACCTTCCGATACTGTACCCATTAAACTGGGTGTCGGGACCAAGAATTAACTTCCCGGTCTCGAGCCGGTCACTGGAAGCTTAATGCATCAAGGCTAACGACGAGAATATAGCATATTTTGTAATTTTGTTGAAAGTCGGCACCAATGGCTGAACGAAATATTTCCATCGCTTCAAATCATTTCAGAGGGAGTGTGGACTCCAATATGGCTGCGTCTATAGGTCCTAAAAGCTTGCCTGAAACAATTACGAGGACAACCAAAGGAGGGAGGAAGCTAAGATATACGTTGACTGTGATTCAACAACCTGAGCGTGCGAGAGCTTGTGGCTCGGGAGCAAAATGTATGTTAGGCTCTCTTACAGTGAAGGGCCAAATAATTGTTGCGGACACTGATACCGTTCTTAGCATCTGCCGATCGACGTCCAGTCGACCCTCCTCCCGTCGTTCAACTTCGCATTTACGATGAAACCGATCCACGACAAGAGAAGGAGATAACATTCCACTACAATGCAAACTTCTTCCTCTTCGCAACTTTGGAGGTAGCTCGGAATATTGCTCAAGGTCGTGTACAAACTTCGGCTCCTCAAGCACCCGTCTTGACAGGTATGCCAGTGTCTGGAATGGCCTACTTGGACCGACCTAATGAAGCTGGATATTTTATTTTCCCTGATTTATCTGTTAGACACGAGGGCCAATACAAGTTGAGCTTCAATCTCTACGAGGAAACAAAAGAGGAGAAGGATACTGACATCGAACCCTCGAACGAATCAAGCATGCGACAGATGTCGAGCGCTGCGGCCGCTGCTGAATCGTCTTTTGATTGGCGCATGGAGCTCAAATCTGATCAGTTCACTGTATACAGCGCAAAGAAATTCCCTGGTCTCTCCGAAAGCACTGATTTGAGCAGAACTGTTGCGGAACAAGGTTGCCGAGTTCGTATTAGACGTGACGTGAGGATGAGAAGAAGAGATACAAAGCCTGGAGGCGACTTTGGTGAAAAAGAGGATGAATATCAACAGGGAAGAGCTACATCTCCACCATTTGATTACAATATCCAAGCTGCGAGACAAAGAGCTCTGAGTGCAAGCGTTCATGAGGATCCACAACAGAGGCGTGGATCAGGAGAGATCTCACCATACCATTCGCCTGTTGTAAACACCCCATTTCGTACGCCTTCAATTTCTCCATCGACACCCAACGCCCCTCTGCCTGCTGGCAACCAGCTTGGTTGGATACCAAACGGAACTGGCTATGCCGCTGCTCCGAGTATCCAACCTCCACACCCACCTCCACCTCCACCCTCGTCATCCTATCCACAGTCAATGCCAGCTACCCATCCTAACCAAGGCTCATCGATACAATTCCGTCAGCAACCTCCGCAAGGTCCACCTCCTGCACCTATTAGATTTGAAGAGAGGCGATCTTCTTATAGCCAATTTCGTCCTTCCACAAATCCCCCTCAACAACAATCGTATGAATCAGACTATCGAAGAATGTCCTTTGGATGTCAAATTCCTGCTGCACCCCAAGGCCCTCAACCGATCGCTCCTGCTGCTCAGAATCCAGCTTATAATCAACAATCAATGGAACCTACTTATAGCCGCAACCCTCCTGCGTACTCAACTAGCTTTCAGGATTCTGTCGCTCTCGCACCACTGAGAGTTGCTGAGCAGCCTTCAGCCATGTCTCCTCTTGCTTCAGTAACGTCTATTTCACGTGGGACGCAAAACTCGGCGACAATGCCAAGCCACAACTATAACAAGTCGGAGAGATCTGGGTCTTACAGCCAATATGCTCCTATCGAGGCGGAGGCACCAAAATCAACTAATAAGAGAAGCTACAATGATGTTTTCAGCACTCCTACTGAATCGTTGTACAATGGTAGACGACCAAGTGCTATTTGCGTAGAAGACGAAGACGAAAATTTCAGAAAACAGATGATCTATAGACGAGCTGATGGCAACATTCAGAATAAACCCGCCCCCGGTCTCAACTAAACCGCACCAAGCTCAAAAAATCCTCAACAATGTCAATCACGATTTTTTCCTATAGAAAAGGCGTCGGATTGACTTTTTCTCTACACGCCTGCCTTTGCACCATTTTTTCACCATTTTTTTTTTCAATATACGATTCTGAAACCGGATTTTTACGATACCAATTTGATGGGTATATCTACCTCCCACCTTTCACTATTCTTTTTCTATATGACTCGCCGCGGTGTTGTTCATGCGTATTTTCGCACGCTTCTGGAAAAGCATTCATGGCATTTCTCCTTATGATATCTAGATAGTAGAAAGCATTGACTTTCTAGTACCGTTGTATTTTCTTTTGTTGGTACTTTGAGCACATGCGGGAAATTTGCATTGAATGAATGAGATGAGGGGTGTAGCGGGCTGAGAAAACAATCCTGTAATTTATGGACTCGAGAATGGAGGGAAACAAGCAGACTCCTTTTCTGAATGAGATGGATGGAATGGAATGGAATGGAACGGTATGGGATTGCACAGAGTTGGATACCCACCTACCTACCTATTTATATGAGATGAAAAGATTTAAATTGCAGAGCTTTATAGAATGAACACTAGAGTGAACATGATCAACTATTATCTACTCTGTGAATATATGTCATCAATAATCTTCCTATCTAGAGCGTAGGACTGAATTCACGTCCCAGAGATTGCCGAGCCGCAGATGAGTTGGTTCCATGAATTTCAGGGCTGAAGCCGTTACTGTAGATACGATGCAGGTACAATGTATATAGAACGGCTACTAATGAACTAATGCTCGACATGCACACTTGGACATATAAACAATGGCCTGCAGGAGATCATCGAGGAAATTGACAACGTGGAGAACAGCTATTTGGTGGTGGGTATGAACGATTAGGGTTAGATTTGCATATAGTTTAAGGGACTACTTGGGTGTCTGTGTAACTGCACATGACAGACAGTATTGATACTGTTTTTGGCTCCAAGAGAATAGCTAATATTTCAAAGTTAATGATTGACAAGTAATATGTAGATGAGAGGCAGAAGGTAACAGTAACACTTAACAGCTACGACTAACAGCTAACGACTAACAGCTAACGACTAACAGCTAACGACTAATAGCTAATGGCTAACATCGACTGTGAAATAATAAGTGAATAAAGCTGGCGAAGGAATTCTTGCATTATATGCGATCAAAGTTATGTTCCTACCTCCTACTTGCCTGAGTATTCCAATGGATAGTATTAATGTCCAACAACCACAAGCGCGTAGAATTGAATGGCTGGGATCGACCGCGTATTCATAGCCGTATGTATAAATGTGTATAAAGTAATTTCTTGGCAACGGTTCTTCGGTTTGTTGACAGACTAGTGAATTACCTGGGTTACTAGGTTACAGGTACCTCCTAAGCTTAACCTTAGCCACTCACTTTTTTTGTTTACTTTCTACTCAAAGGAGAGTCAAAACTCGAACTTGAACTCGGCCTTCCCCTTCTTGACTCAACTCAACAACGTGTTTCCTGCGTGTTCATGCAGCGGTGAGACTAATTTTATCACTCCCCATTTTTTGTATGCAACCTGCACGTTGATATCAACAAGAAAAGGGAAACACTACGAATCAAATTCCAATTAATGCGCGAAATCCTTCGAAGATTGGGAAGACTTGTAAGACATTCTGATACGCTATTCAAGCTATCTGGAAATAGAGGTGCATATTCAAAAATCATATTGATCACCTTTATTTTCCCCTCTCAATTTCAACTCTCTTCTCCGATCTTCTTTCTTCTTCGCGACCCTTTTCGTCCTCGTCTTTGTCCTCGCCCTCCTCCGTCTCCTCTCTCTTCCTGCGTAGAGTTCGACAAACAATTGCTTTCATTTGAGCGCGTCAATGTCACGGTGTTAAATATTCGTACTTGAGGATTGGCAATGGCGAGTTACAAGGTTAGTTTTCATCAAAAACCCCCAGATCCATATTTCAAACTCAATTGATTACATGCACCTTCCCTAATCCCAAGGAAAATCATAATAAAATGGTTGAGGTATAACAGTCACTAACATATTAACTTACCAGACTCCTCGCCGCCAGTCAATGGATCATCCCATGGGCGAGAGTCCGTTTGATGACGCTAGGCACTCCATTGACTCGAGACCGGACTCGAAAGGCTCGAAGAGATTGTACAGTAATCGCAATGCCCGACCGACAATTCTAGGAAATGATGGTGAAGGTGGATGCTATCTGGGACCTGCTTTCGACCACGATGAAGAGTATCCGGACGAGAAGCGTCACCGCTCCGAAAATTGGCCTTTACCGTCGGCGCCTGTCCCACAGGAGGCAGCCATCCCCTCGTCTCGAGTCCCTTCACGCGCTCAAAGTCGAACAAGTCAAAGAAGTCGAAGATCTACCGCATCTCCTCAACCTAGTCGACCCTCTCACCAGAGATCTCGTCCTTCGAGATTTATGGAAGGTAGTATGAATGATAAAGTCAGTAAACTTCCGCCGACACCATACCTTTACCATGAAGAGGAGCTTCGCGAGCGATATATTGAGGACGAGCTTATGGGAAACAATGGTCAGACGACTCCAGGTAGAAAGATGGCAAAGCCTCGCGGATTCATGCTGCATTCAAACACATCTATGGGTGCAGAATCCTCACTCGCAGGTAACTCAGATACTTCTCGACAATCAACCATATTTCGATTCGGTAGTAAAATTGCAGCTTCGATCAAACCATCCAACTGGAAGATATTTTCGAAGACGCCAAAAGTTCCGGAGGAAACACCTCAACAACAAGCGATACGAGAACAAAAGGAAAAGGCAGAAAAGATGTACCACGAATTGAAGACAGACAATTACTTTCGAAAGCGTGCAATTATTCAGCAGCCAGGCTTCAATGCTGTTAGGCATTCTATGGATCAAGCACCACGAATCAAGCATGATTCTGGAGTTGAGTTGAACGACAAATATTATTCCCGAGACAATTTGCCCTTGGGGGACAAGAGACAGAGCAGACTTAATGCCAGTACTCAAGACTTTTATCTTGACAGCCCCGGCTCTAAGATATCTGCCCCTATTGATGCTTCGACTCCTCGAAGTATTTTCCACCGAAAGACACCATCGATGTCGAATCTTAGAAACATGACGAGTAGAGAGTGGATGTCGCGACCTGCTTTTCCAGAAGATCCTCGATCTGTAAGGAAGGTTCCGTCAAGAAAGGAGTTTCAAAGACAACAGAAATTGGTCAAGCGTGTCAGTGATTTGGAGACAAAGCTCGAGGAAGCTCGTCGTAAATTAACGGATACTTTCGCGGAGCCACTTCCTGATGAGCAGATCTACCAACCTCCCGATTTCCATCAACAGTGGTCGCATCAGCAGTCATACCAGCAACAGCCATCGCATTCGCTCCCTCCTTCATCTGATCGATTTGGCAGAGCTCGTTTCGTACCCGGGGCTTTGGCGACCCTGCCATCCGAGAGACTTTTGAGCGGCTATGTTAATCCTACAGTGGGCTTCAATGATAATGAGAATTTCCACAATATTGGAACGGCCATTACTACACAAGACAGTATGGATCATATTTCGACCGGTCCGACTGATTTGTTCAAGACGAGTGAGACACGTTCTGTACAAACAAGTCAGCCTACTATTACAGTACCAGAGGAGGGATCAGAGTACGTGCTATCTAGCATCGAATCTGAGTCTGACAGTGAAATGTCTGATGGGCATAATTCTCAAACGATTGTTACAGGTGGATCCGTCAATGGTGCCAAGATGGCTGTTGAAGTCAAGCCCACAACTTCACGTATTCTTTCACAGCAAGCGAGTATTGAAGGACATGCTTTCGAAGCAAAAGCCGATCAACCTCGAGTAGTAAAGAAGAGCGCCGAGAAAGACGGAAATTTTAGACCTACGCCCGAATCTGAGTCTGATTCCGATTCGGGTCCAGATCTTGATGTCAAACCTCTCAAGAAAGTTAGGAGTAGTCGAAATCGCAAGTTTATTAATGAGAAGAGTCCTTACACTGGGCCATCTAGTCCTGAAAAAAGGGTCGTTTCTGATGACACACATAAGTCAACAGCCCGACAACCTCTTCCCGGCCGTGGAACCGAGAGACCTAGAAGCATACTTGTAAAACTCAAGATTCCCAAAGATTCACCTCCTGCTAATACTGATGGCGATTTTCTTAGCTATACCAAGCCGAGAAGAGCTCCATCTTCACAATCTCAACCTGAGGCTGATGGCGAGCAAGGAACTATTCCATCACATAGCCTTTACGGAGTCCCTCCTGTACCCAGGATCCCTCAACATGTCCGACTTCCTAGTGGTGAGATGCTTAACACAAACGAGAGCAGACCACAACAGACACAAGCAAGCCAAGAACCTGGAGAGTGGCCCGACGATCTCGAAATCTTTTAGTCAAGTCTCTCATCCTCAACTATAACCGCATTACATAACAGCACATACAACAACCTACATACAGAACCTCACGAGGAATATACCCCAGCAAAAATCACCAATTTGACATCACCCGAATGTGTTACGAGTTTACGACAGACATGATGATTGGATATTGTATTAATCTACGAAATTCACGAAGTTCTTTGTGCTTTTTAACGGCAGTGCCCCTAATAATTTATTTCTCTTTTCTTTAATTCTCTTTTGTTCACAGTTCTTGACTCTCTTTATGAATTAAATTAATGACAAAGGCGTCTTTCTAATTTTGCCGACTTGCGAGGGCTTCATTGCATCTACATAGCATAGTACAATAGTCAACAGCGGCTGGGCGATTTGAGCGAGCATTTTTTTGTTTTTCATCGGGCATTTTGATGCATATGAACTTCACAGGCGATTAGTTTGAGAGAAGGAGGATGGAAGGCTGGGCTGGATAGGGAAGGCAAGGGAAGGAATGGGATGGGATGGAATACCTGGCAATTTTTCTCTTCAGAAGGAATCTATTGTCCATTCGATTTCAGTGTCATTTTCATTTCAGATAGATAGAATTGAAGGTTATGTATGTGGTGCAATTATGATTTGCATCACGATCTATCTCTTCTAACTACCTACTTAACTAGCTACCTAATTCGATTCGATATAGATATCGAATTTCTCTTCATCCATCTGTACATTAAAAATACCTAGGCTATTCCAGGAAAACAAATTCCGAATGTTAATATGAAAAAAAAAGGATTCCGCTGTGTGATGCGATGCTGTCAATACATGGTATGATGCGTAACGCTTGCTCACGTGCTCGCTTTCCAAAAATGTCTGCTAAATTGACAATTGAGACTTCCTCCCACCCACCCATACTTCCTATAACTATCCTGTACAGGTAAAGCCCAGGAACCAACGAGCCCCAAACCCAACCAACCAACCATCAGCACCAGCACCACCGTCGAAATCCATTCCATTGCATCCCATCAAATCATCATGAACGCTAAAACGCATAATAAACAAAGCATAGATTGGCCGTCATTTCTAGTGTGAAGGCGATCGAGGGGTAACCGACGTAACGCAAGATGAATAAAGAAAATGAAAAATCGTAATAAAAAAGCTAGCGTGGATGACCGTGGAAAATGTTGTGGTTTTTGTAAGAAATTATAAAACTTCCATCACACGTCCGTGATCTTGGTTTCGGTTTGTGAGAGAAGTGAAAATATAAGATGCATGAGACCAAACGGTAGCAATTCGAGTGTGAAATGTGGCGAGCATCATTATGAGAAGGAGAGGAATCTAGGGTTTTGTTAGTCTTGATTGTTCCTTGGATGTCAAATGAAAGAGCAAGGGGATTAGCAAGGTAGAATCGAGAAACAGAGCAAAAACAAGAACATACCCAGATAAGGAATAGCTTCCTATCACTCCTGACCCTCTTTAATTTCTCCTGACGTAACAATTGTATCTGGTTCTGTTGCTCCACAGTAACTATCTCCTTCCCGCCAATTCTAAGGGTTCCCATAGGCATCGGCTTTCTTTGCGTAGCAGCTGTTGAACTTTCTGCACGTGCCACAGATGTGGTTGTTCCAACTTGCATTCCTATTTGATCAAAGACTTGAGTGCATTTGCTGTCAGCAATGGTATCTGCGACTGCTTGTTCTGCAGAAGCCCGTTTCACATCCATGTCATTTTGTGGGAATATATCTTCATAGGCAGGTGGTGCTGCAGCTGCATTACCGGAGAAAAGATCCCACCATTTGTTGCCTTGTTCCTTACTACCATCTTGACGATTGGGGCTTTCTGGACGGCTGCCGATACGACGGGCCATGGGACTTGGCAGATAAGCTTGATAATCTGGAAGGTTTGCAAGTGTAGGCATTTGTGGCATCTGAGGCATCTGGGGCAGATTTGGAAGACCGAGATGCATGTTGTTATGGAAGGTTTGCTGAAGGTGCTGCATTTGAGCAGTGAATTGCGTAAATTGTGCGAACATCTGGTCTCTGAATGCAGTCATGGCCATTGTTGGGGAGGCCATTGCTTCGTCTGCTTCAACTTCGGGAAGGTCCAAGACAGGTTTAGTTATCTCAATAGTCTCATTCAGGATCTTTGATGTTGATCCCCTAGATTGCCTGCTTCGCATCAGGAATGTCCCATCAGCAGCATCGACATCAGCGTCCTCGTCCTCGTATTCGTTGTCATCCTCGTCGTCGCTATCACTGATGCCACTTTCATTAGGTATCTCTGCAGTTGGTGGTTGCCATAACGATCTCAATGATGTGGCGCTGCTTGTTCTGCTCTTTAGTGAAGAACCGCTTCGTGTTCTTGAATGATGTTCTACTCTGCGGACGGCACGATGGACTTCCTCAGATGATGTCATATCTGCAGGAGCATAACCTTGGAGACTTCTAATCAACGGATCGGCACCACTAAGGATGAGGCGTCGAACGATTTGCGGGTGATTATGAAGAGCAGCAAAATGCATAGGAGTAAATCCACCTTTATCTCGTGGTTCACAATTCACGTTTCGTGCCAACAAAGCGGCAACGAAGCGATGTAGTCCCAAGGAACAAGCAAGATGAAGCATTGTTTGCCCAGAAGTTCTGCGCAGGTTGAAACGCGGCTTGGTCGGACTGTCATCAAGATCAATAAGATCTAGACATCTCAATAGCGTCGCTTCAACATCGACACCAAAGCTTGCCGCATTAAAACCACCACCGTGCTGTGAGGACCCACTCCCGCTAGGCGGAGATTGACCTGATGGTGCTCCCCAAGGACCATCCACAATTCTTCTGGCAAGATCCCGCACATCTTCCATCTTGCCAGTCATCTTGTGACCTAATACCGCCAACGCTGTTCTAATGATCTGTTGTTCATCATCATCTACATATTTGAAAAATGCAGTTTGCTTTGGCATCGGTGGTGTTGGATATTGCTGCCTTTGTTGATGCTGGTGTTTAAACGTGACAGGCACGGTTCCCGCGATGGCAGAGGGTGGCAAAAGACATACCAGAGAGGTCTCGCCCCAAAATGTTGTTGTTGTTGCTTTAGCATCACCGAACATGACTTCTAACCCTTGACAAAAGCCACTACCCAAACAGGTTACCTCTATTCCACCAGCCTTCGGTCCTTCGTTCGGTATTAGTTTATGAATCACGGGTGGCCGTTGTGGACTCAAAGTCAGAGGCATGCCATACATTCCATTGACAACAGCTTGTGGCATATGAGCTTGTTGCTGCTGCTGCTGCTGCTGCTGATAGATTTGAACATTATTGCGCATACCATTCGGACTGGGGGCACGACTGGGATGCGCTGAAGGAGGCGCTGAGTAGAGCTGATGCATAGCTAAATTTTCTGTTGGTTGAGGTCGATGGCCATGGGAAATGAATATCTGATCATTGCCATTCGGAGTAGGAGGTCCTGTGTTGAAATGTGTTGGGATATTTTGCATCGGAGCTGGTGGGCAAAAAGGCTGCTCATTCGATGAGAAATTTGGAATGTTTGGTGTAAATGGTGATTGTATAGCTGGGGTGGTGGCGCTGACCGGAACAAAAGGGCCATTGCTCATTGCTGGTTGCCCCGTCTCTAATTTAGTCATTGCTAGACCAGTAGGAACCTTACCAGAAGCACTGGCTTTGCGCTTCTTGGACAGTGGAGGACCGGATGGAGTCGAGGGTGACGCTTGTGGCGATGGATGTCGAGGTGCCATTGTGGTCGAAATTGCTTGAGGCGGGTTGGGTGGTGGATAATTTATTGGCTGTGGGTACGGCATGAAGTTTTGTGGTATACTCTGAAGATCCGAGGTTGATGGCGAAACACGGAAAGGGGGCATGCCAGGAACAGCACCAGAAGTCATATCGTAGCTTCTTTCATTCGAATATGAAGTCGAACCTGGATACATCTGTCCGTCTGGCGCACCAGATGCCTGTCCAGAAATAGGTAATAAATTATGCGTCTTATGATCATCTGTAATCATGATTGAAGAGGTGATTGCTTGTGCAATCAGGCGATCTTGATAGTCCTTGATAGTAAAGATCACCCGAAACCCGATCTTTTCATTTTGGTGCCTACAATAACATGCGATTCGCATGGGAGCATCAACTTGCAGAGCACCATCAGGTACCATAGGTTCAGGTCTGTCCCCAGTAGCTTCCGAGGGAGGTTGACTTGTTGGTGATTGCCAATCCTTAACTTCATGAGTGTTGAACACGATGACTCGCTTAGCCTCATCTTTGTGCCATGATTCTTCTTCTTCGACCTTCTTTACCTTCTTTCTGGCGGCCCGTTTTCTCTCACGCGTAATGCAACCGCTACATATCAACACCTCGCCTCCGTTCAGTGGTTTTCTGTCATCCTCTTCATCAGACCCACTGTCCGAAGACTGGCTTGGTGAAACTTCAGGTGCTGCTGCCCTCTCTAAGGCTTTTCGAAGAATTTCCGGGTTCTCCATTGCACTAGAACAGACCAGCATCGTATAGAGCTCCAAGGTGTCGGGTGAGCGTTCCGGTGGAGGTTTAACGAGAAGTTTAGGTTTGGAGATCGTTTGAGTTGGTAAGTGAAGCTTGGTAACACCTTGAGGAACAGGGAAAAGCGTCATTTTAATGGGAATTTGAGTCTCAACTCGTGATTTCAATGGTGTGGGGTGTATTGTCAAGATCGGTTTCGTATATGTCGCGCCCGGGATCTGGCGACCCTTGACTTGGGGTGTGTTTTGAAACGATAGGGGATTAAAGAGAGCTTGGGCTCTCATGATGTTGTGAGGTATTTCCATGTTGTTTGTCCATGGTGGAAGGCCATGAGCCGCGTTAGGCATCGCCACAGGCATAAATTCAAGCCCAACATTGGGAGAGGGTGAGTTGGTGAACATATGATGCGCAGGGGACGACGCCTGACTTGTCGGCGCTACAGACAGGGGCGACGCTTCCCTCGAACCGATATGGTATCCGTTTGTAGAGTGAGCTACCGAATGTTGCTGCCATTGGTATATTTGTTAGTACATTTGTACATGTATGAAATGGCAATGAATAATGATTGACTTACAGAGTTTGATTTGTTATGATTTCTGAATTTCTTCCTACCCATTGGTGATATTATCTTTCGAGGGGTGTCATGCTTTATAATAGGCATTTCCGGTGATTCCATTTCCATTGTTGTAGCAAAAGGACTTGGACTACTCGACGCACTGTCGAAGTCAAAATCATTCTCCATGGTCTTGTCATTGAACCCAAAATTATTAACCATTGCTGAAGGATTAATGGTTCCATTTCCAGCGTAGTCACCATAACTCGACATACTCTCCCCTTTGATCACATCGTCGCCTTTCCAATCCCCCATATCTATATCGTCACCTATCATTGCGGTCCCTGAGTTCAGAGCAGACCCAGAGGAATCGGAACTAGATTTTCTACTATACTCCATCGAATCGGAGGTAGAGCTCTGGGAAGATCCGGCCGGCGAGGCTGTCGACGGGGCTGACAAGGGCGCCTCCAGTACAGCCGTGTTAATGAAGGAAGGCTGCTCGGGACTTTTGTGGCCGGCAGCACTCGGCGTTGCATATGCTGAGTAGTATGTGGGTGAGTCGTGTGAGAATTCCTCGAAGAGGTTGTTTGGACTATAGGTTGCCTCAAATGGTAAATGTGAATTGTCGAGGAATTCAAAATCGGGATCAGAGTCCGCTCCCGACATATCTGGATTGAGAATGAACGGCGGCGAGCTTGCAGATAAAGGTTCTGATATTGCCTGCATGGCCTCTATGGATGTAGAGGCAAGGCTTCTCGAGTGCACTGTGTATCCTTACGTGGTAGAGACTCTGTGAAGCCCTGGTCTGCACAGGTTCATGAATCCTAGGCGCGAAATGATAGACCTGGCGATGACCTCTATCCCAATGATATCAATACTACTGGAACATTGCGCGCTGCCCTCGTCAAGTGTATGTATGTAATGGGAAGGGATGGATGCGGTCGTATGGAGTCGGACGAGGATCTTTGGACGCTAAGTAAGGTATGCGTCAACAGGCAGGAAGTAAAAAGCCGAATAAGATTGGCTTTGGGTAATATTAGAACGGGACTGTTGCGTCGAAAGCAGGCCTTGGATGAAATGGGTATTTTGAAGGTAGGCCGATTGAGTAGCAATTTGTGGAAAAAGGGTAAGAGATAGAATATACTCTGTACGAATTGCAAGTACTTTGTAAAGCACCAAGTGGAGTACAATACTGCTGCAATGGTCCCCAATTTTGGTTGATTGTGATCCTCGTCTTTTTTGTTGAGTCCTAAATCCTCAGGCCAAATGAGGTTTTCCAACGAAAACCTTACGGTTTACGGTCCTTACCTAATCCGAAGTATGTTGATTGAGGTGAGTGTGAGGTAAGTGTGTTGTGTCTTGCGTGTTGTGTGCAGGCACTCAAACCCAGACTTTTCTTATTGATTTAAGAAGGAAAGAAAGAGTGAATGGAGTATTGGAATTTTTTACAATTTTGCGAAATGTAAACTGGCGGTGATGTTTTTGACATGTCAGTACACATCGATCATCACTGTCTACCAATTATTACACAGTAAATTCTCGCCAAAATGGCTCTTACTCCAATTAGATTAACATGATGTACATAGATGATCTAGATAATAGCTCCTTCGTCTGCCCACACGAACTATCCTTCAAGAAAACTCAAAATGAATGTACCACAGCACTCTACGTCCTTTCTACAATTTTATACTTTGAATTAATCGGGAGTCGAATACAGCGACAGGCAGATCCAGAGACAAACCGCACACGCACGAAGCCAATAAAAAAAAAAGATCCCTCCATCATTAGTCGATACCTAGCAAAAAACATGGTAGCATGGAAAGCTGGCGGAGGGACGGATTGAGTGGCATGAAGTGAAGAATGTGCATGGATACACATGCGAGCAAGGTCAAATTCTCACAAACAAACAAATTCAATAAAAGAGAAGACAAATGGGAGGTGGAGCGACGGGGTAAACGAGGGGTTTGGATGCACGATTGCGATTACGGACCTCAAACTTTTAGAAACAGACGAAAGTTGATGCGAGCATCACATCACGACTTAAACCTTCCGAAACTTTGATCTCAGCTCTTCTTAGGGGCATTGCAAAAGGGACGAAGATAAAGACGGTGCCGATTCTTCCCTTCCTCCCTCCCATTTTGTACCACCATCCTCTTTCAGTCCATCCGCATTGGAGATAGTGAAGAGAGTGGCTTGCATATAGGCGTGCCAAGGCATACATTTATTTACCATTGGCATGATCTGCTTTTCAACCCAAAACCATTTTGTACGGCTTGAGGGGTTCGCCTATGGCAAAAAGCGTTTATGTCGCCAATTTCACGGGGAAAAAAACTAGTCCGTTCTTTTTCTCTTTCCAAAACAAGGGTATGCTTGGATGAAAGTGTACTATCATCGTGTAAGAAGAGGACGAGTGCCTTTCTTTCGATTTTGCATTGATTCATTATACATCAGCCTTTGGCGGCTATGGTTCAATGTGTAAGTGGCTTTATCTGCTACGAAGTTTGATATTAGTCACAATTTCCTTGATGCTTTCCAAATCCAAGCAAAGTATGGTTTACACACGAAAAATAAAACATGATTTCCTAGAATTCGCGTTCTTCCTCAATCCTAGTAATCAACACAATGTCTTATGCGGGGGTTTAGCGTTCCTCTCCATCAATATAACATCAAGGAATATTGTGGAATACACTATTAGGTATTGCTTGCTATGTTTTGATGCCCTGGTAATCTGCTACTTCTACTCTACTGAATCAATGTTGCATGGCTGGTCGTTGTATACTTGTCCGCCGTGCGACCCTAATAACGACAGGCTAGGATCTCTCGAGGGTTGAGAAAGGGTACTAGGTCGTCTCTTCGGTCTTGTCGGTTACTACCGCCCTGGTAGACCACAAGTCGCCGAATTAGGATATCACGTGTGTTGTGCGTGATTGCCACCCCCACGTCGAATGGCTTATACTGAACGAATCAGTGCTATAAGTGATTTCGGCCGGGTAGCAATATGCTGTCTGGAATTAGCTTCTGCGAGATACCAATAGCCGACCCTCGAATCAATTCTTTGATCCAATCACTGGTTACGGGAGGCGAAACCGATAATCTTCACCCTCAAATTTTAGAACCCGAGCCGAACTTCATGTCCGCATACGAATACCACAATACCATTAGCCGAAGATCACTCTGTCACACCTCAGTACTTTCGGCATCTACAACTTCGGTTCAATACTAACACTTCTAATCACCATCATTTTTAAGTTCCCCGGCCCTTGCTCTAATTTAGTTCTTTGTAATTTTATTACGTGTTCAGCGTTTTCAAAATCGATCGGTGCTCGTTCAAATGTCCAAATTGGTCAAACATGGCACCCATTTCGAAATGGACGTTCCGGCACCTGTAATATAGCTAGGTGGTTATCAGAACCATGGCTTGGAACCACTTCGCTACAACAAGAAATGTCAGGCAAAATTTGGGTTGTGGTTTGAATCAAGAAGCAAGATAAATACCATTGATTCTTTTTCACCATCTCTTTTCAGGTTCAACGAATATTTGATCAAGTCACTACCTATTTTCTTTGAGTTGATTTCATCGAAGTCTGATATTTTTATTCATTATGTGGATTTTTGTACGGCAAAGGCATTATCTAACGGGAAACAGCTACTAAGAAAACATGCTTAAAATGGCCGGCGTTCTCTGACGGAGTGGCATTCCGGTACTGTTGGCTTGTCTGAGATGGAGAGTCCAGGGGATACCCGCATGCACATCATCTCCATTACATCCCACCCTCCCGTTACATCCTGCTCTTCATCTTGAACCCCCACGTCCTTCGTTTCCGCATTCTTCAAGTTTCCATTCTTTTAAGATCTAGTCTGGTCGATGGAATTCTGTCCCCGCACGTTGATGTGATTCTTCCACTGAAAGGTTACTATTGCTACGGTACCTACCGAATGAATTCTCATCCGCGGCCAATCAAAGTAGTATAGAAACCCCAGTACTCGAATCTGTCTCGATTTACTAATCACCAACCGCCACAATAAAATGGCAAAAACCTACCAAATATTGAAGCAAGTTCAAAGCACTTCCATCCATGCTTCAGCATATCCTCAATTGTGGCATAACCACAATCTCGATCAATAATTATCCACCTTCGTCAGAACACTTCGCAAGTGCAAATCAAGACAAATCTACGTAGCTTGATCAACTCAACATGTAATAAAACAAGCAAACAATCCCACGAAACGGGGTCTCCATTCATGATCTTATAGATTAAGATAAAGGCAACAACTCAAAGCCACATTATCTATCTTATCCACAACCTACTTGAACCAAAGTTCCAATCTGCCGAATTTCAGCTACACAAACCAGAAATCCTGTCTATCATCAACTAAACAAAAGGCAGGAGAACTTATCAACGTGACGATGCAAGTTTACAGGGTAGCTAGCACAGCATCCATCTTATTCTACCTTTATTTGAACCAAACAAACCACATCAACTGCCAATCTCGGGTTTCCACATATGTAAAGTGCAATACTGCATGCACATCTTAAATACCCATCCACAGTGCAACATGCAACTTTAGATGCAGCTAACAAACAACAAGGTGCGTTATCGCCTCACAAAATTGAAGGGACGAAAGAACTTTCAAGTGAGCATGGTGTATGCAACACTGCAAGGTACAAGTGCTATATGACAAAACGGTTGTAACGCAGTACGATACCAAAAACTTTCCTCCTAAAAGATCTCCAAACGTTCATGTACATCAATTGGTTTTGTAAATACCAGGATGTCTATTGATCCAATCAAGAACCCCTTCATCAATGCGACCAATTTCCAATTACAATTCGATCCGCGCTCAGGCCAATCATAACTCCTCGTCTCATTCGTTGAACATTGGGCTCTAATGAAATTCAATACATTGTACTTGCAACTCCCCTCTCACGCAGACCATACCTTGCCTACCATCTTCACTTCTCCGCACACCACACCACACCATCCCATGCACAAACGTCCAAAAAGCATCTCTTGCATATCCTCTTTCTTCTGTTACTCACGCAAACATTTATTTGGAATGTCCACAAATTTTACACACATTTATACCATACATATTTCGTGCATTGCCCCCTATTCATCCACAGCCATGCCGCATCCACCAATCCACCATTTTTTAAGCCCTTTATCGAACGATGTCAAGAGCCTTTTATCCTAACGACCCTTTGACGTACCGATTCTTATACATATGAACACTGGCGAGGCTCATGTTTGGATCATTCCAAGACTCGAGGCGTAACATATTCACATGTTTGGAACAATCCAATATGAATCCTGGATAGGGAGTAACCTCGCGTATTTTTTTCTGGGACACATATACATATCCACATATGTATATATGTGTGTATACCGGAAGGAGACCGGAATACAACCTGAGGTACTTAGTAATTGAATCGGGGAATTATGTAATGTTGACTTTTGCTAAAGAAGGGTTATAATTAGAAATTAGGGGGATTGGTGTGTGGTGCAGGACTATACATTCAAGAGAGCGATATTGCATAATCATGTCGTATTCATCATCCCCGCGTTATTACACCTTATTACACACCCCTCAAACATCTCACGTAACCGGGTTTGGGTTACACCCCATCTATCATCTATGTTACACCCTCCTCAGATATTTCACGTAACCGGGTTTAAGTCACACCCAACTCATCACCTATCATAACTACAAACTTCTCATCTTGAATTTCGTCTTTCGACTTCTCTTATTTTTCCCCTTTTCGTATCATATCATATATTGAATACATCACCATAACCGAAACAATAATAACAACACATAATATACCCACACAAGAATTCTAGACCTCTTCTCATCGATCTTCATCTTCTTTTTCCGCGGTCCTCACAATCTTCAACCATTAGTAACAGAAATCTATCATAACTCCTATCCCAATCACAATATACATACACTAGGGCACCATCATCGAGGCTGATCTGTACTCTCGAGCCTCCTTCGATCCCCCCTTCATAAATTTCCAACTCCAACTCCCTTCTTAATCTCCAGGTTCTTACTTTCTCTTTCCTCCTCCTCAGCATCTATCCACATCGACATTCACCAAAACTACTGAAATCCAAAGTATGCTTCTCGAGTGTTTCCTTAGTCTTATAGAGCTCTATCACAATTCGATATATCCATACAAAATCCATACTCCACATACCACACTTTTTACCTGGAGACACCACGTGTAGACCTATACAGATGCAAAGTAACAAGTGCATCTCTCAGTGTTATTGATTAAATACTACCTACTTATGTGTAGATAAGTTCACTACATTGCATAGCATGAGTTTCATTACTCTCACTGTGCCCTCCCCTCTCCCTTCTTCTCCAGTGACTGTTCATTCATCCACCCCCCCCAAGACCTATTCGTAGAATACAAACACACAATACAACGAACATATTTCAGCCGTGCACCACAAAATAAGACAAGAGATGAAGCATTCAAAATTTTGTTACACATATTTATCCGTAACGTAAAATATAAATTCATATCGGAATGAGTCAGGCCATCCACCCACGTTACTATCCGAATATTTTTTCCCCTTCCAGAGTTCCCTTTCCCGGTTCGTTCCTTCCCACAAGACTGAACTACCCACCCATTCATCTACCCCAACATATGATTGTCGCCTCCCCATACGTGAAGACTTTTATCTTCGCGTCTCACTTTTGATACGCGCACTCTAATCTGTAATCCTCCAGCTATCGAACCACTTCAACCTAGAGTATTCCCTATTAGGTCCTTCCATACCCCATGAAATAGGCATAAAGAAAATATAAAGTGCGATCGTCAAGGAGTACAAAACACCATAGATAGCATATTGCAAGGTTTTAACTTGGTTTCTTAGCATCCAATCCGCACAGAAACCAAATACTAAGATAGCGAAATAGAGTGCTGGATAGTAGTGATGAACGTAAGTGACACGGGCCATGGCGACAAATGGCATATAGTGGAGGAACCATCCAAGAACTGGATACAGTCCAGCATAGTGAATTTGATCAATCTCGGACTGTTTAAGCTCGTCATACCCGCGCTGCCATCTAATGAGATACCAAAGCACGAGCAGGCCGAGGAGACCCAAAGAGGCGGTAGAGCCCCAGTATACAAGAGGGTTACCAAGAAGGAAGTATTTGACTATATTGTCATCCCATCCACACATTCTCAATCCTACGTTGAGAATTGGCCATTGCCAGAAGTAGGAAGCGAGATCATCCTGCTTGTCAGGGTCTGGCACAAGTGCGTTGTTCGAAGTCATCATAGCAACATTCAAATGAATAAAGTCATGAATGAAAGGAGACTTGTAAGCTCCAGCATCAGCAGCAGGCACTATCAAGATGGTCAGCATATTCTTCATTGTTAGGCAAGATCAACGTACATTTCTCGTTCCAGTGGGCTTCCACGTTCCAGTGAGTGTAGACATCCTTGGGATTGTTGTCCTTGGTGCAAGTGACTTCGATTTGCTTGAAACCCCATTGTGGCAAGTTAACGTTACCAGCTCGTAAGTAGCATCCTAAACTTGTGTGCTTGAGTCGGAAAGCAGTAGTCAAGGTTCTAATTTTGCTTCGATCATTTGAGGATACATCCTTGACAACTTCCATGGTCCAGTGATCTTTGTCATCTCCAACAGTGGTATTTCCATAACATGAGACTTCCTTGTCAGCCTTGGTGATAGGCGCTGATACATCGTGTGAGTGGAGGTTGCGACCAGTCTGTGAATGAACGAAACGTAGAACATCGCCATCAGCAACATATCTGAGTGGTGCCTCTGGGTCGAATTCTGGTTGAGAACGATTAGGATAAAACCACCACTCGTTGTTAGCATCTTTATGATGGTAGCAAGTAATTTGTTGTTGGTTGGATCCTTCAGGGTAGGTCTGAATGTGGGAGTGAAGAAGACCACCGCCGTATCCCATATTCTTGATCGTGGCCCGAGAACCATATGCAATTTCAAGTGGGCTATCTTTTCCAACTTCAGTTCCTCTCAAATTGGCTTGGAACAAGGAACTCATTTGAGCATCACCGGGCCCACTGTTTTGAAGAATGGCGAAGTGGGCAGCGAAAGAGGCAATGTAAACTCCTATGGGTATAACGATCAAGCAAATTACTCTGATAGCGACGTGCGAGGCGAGCTCGACCTGAATATATGTTAGTTTAACTAACTTAAGAAATTAATCGAATTTGTGTTACCTTCTGCATTCTGATATTGCCAAATTTGTTCCATAAATCCTCGATTGTGTAAATACCAACCATGGTTGTGCAGAAAAGACCAACCATCTTCACACTGCAAACACAGCCAATGCTTACACCAGTCAACAGGAGCCAAACGAACCATTCAGGAGTCCAACTTTGCTTTTGTAAATTATGGAATTTGGCCCAGCAGAGAACAGTGGTGAATGTGAAGCATAGGAGCATAGAATCCAAGAGAATAAATCGACTGATTGTGGTGTAGGAGTTTTCGCACAAAACCATTAATGTGACGAACCACACAGCCGGTCTCTTGAAGTTCAATTCGCGAGCAGTGTAGTAAGCCAATGGAATAGTAACGGCACCGAAGAAAGCGTTGAAGGCACGCATGAAAGTGTAATTCACATCCTCAGGATATTGCTCCCCAGATTTGAATTCGAAAGTGCCATTGTAACCTGCAAGATAACCGGAAAGACCAACCAGCATTTTTCCAAGAGGAGGGTGGACATCGAAGTAAAATTCTCTTTTGATGTAATGAGACCCAAATTTTCCAAAACTATATCCAGACATGATCAGTCCACAATCTTAGAGATATTCGAATATAAAGAATATGCTTACTGAGCTTCATCCCAAGTAACAATAGGTGAAAGGCCGATTTTGTATAATCTAGTGAAGAATGCGAATATTGTAAAAACCAATGGTGCGATCAAGAACTCCCACTCGTCAAGGAATCCTACTAGGGATTGCTTTCCCTATAATGAATTGATTTCATTAGTTTATTGACCTCAAAGCCATCAAGGCAGAACTTTTCAAGGTTTGCTTACCTTCTTGACTTGTGTCTTCTTGTCATCTATCTCCACGGTGTTTACAAGACTTCCATTGGATGATGGTACATTACGTCGACGGGTTGTTTGACTATGATCCGCACCAGAAGCAACAGCTGTCTTGTCCGAAGCCATCTCGAATGTCTGCGAGGTTTTTCGAGAAAGAAGCTTCCTCCCTCCCTATAATGGATCTCCCAAGGTCACTCTCAATGGTAAATATGATTGCCAGTGGCAGTATAAAGTTCGTGGCCCAAGTTTAAGGTTGCGGCTGTCAAATGTCGAGAGTCGCAACTTCAAAACTTCTAGAGAATGTCGGAGAATTGAAGAAGAGTAAATTAATTAACAAAGATTTGCATCTCTCCACAAATGCTAAGAGTAGATTTGCGGATGAAGAGGAAGAAGAGGAAGTATGTAAAAACGTAATCCCTTGTGAAAGTTTGTAAAAAGGAGTCGAGCTCTGAAAGATTATACTAAATCTACCTTGCTTGAATTCAATTGGGGTATCTAAATTTAGTGCACCACTACCACATATACCCGAAATCTGTCCTTCTCTGCTGACGAGGCTGAAGCAAGTAGATGAAAGTACATTCTACCTGGGTATTTATTGCAATTTCCTTTCATAGCAGTCTACTTTGTTATATGTCAAATTATCACTCTTTAATTATTTAAGTTATATATAGTTAATACACCAAGCTATGTTTTGAACTTCACAGAGGCGCATTTCCAACCAAAGTACGCACGTTTCTTGGGCCACAGCCTGCGGGTGTCAACGTCAGACGAAAATATGCGAACATGGGGTTAATCACAGTAGTCAGGCTAGCTTCGATCATTAGAGAGTTCTCAGACTTTGTCAAATTCGATGCACATGTGATTGATATTGGATCGATTTGAGCGCGTTAGATTTTGAGACCCTTATAAATTGTAAAATGCCTGGCCACTAGAAATAATCTACAAATCCCCATAATTTCACATTCTATATGTGCTCTAGATGGCACTGGTATTATACTCTCTCCTTCGAGCTTCCATGTACGCCCGCTTGTTGCTAGTTCCAATCTAATATCGTATATCCTACGATTACAGCCGCTTATTCCTCGTCTTGATCTAATGGCTTATATTTCCCACTTTTGATGCTGTCTCCTTCGCCTTTGTTTCTGTTCACCATACGTGATATCCACCCCCCAACACCTTCTCCAGACTCTTCATCTGCACCATATTGAGGCTTTCCATTGACGATAGAAACATTGGGTGGGTCGATGTCGAGACCTGGAATGGCACTTGAAGGTCCAATACCATTTGGGCCTCCGTAGCCACGTCTCAGGTCAACGGAAGGAACTGGCGAACTGATGCCCATCAACGAGCCGCTCTCGGCTCTGGTAGCTGGTGTAGGCATTGCTGTGGTCGCATCACCAAATATCATGTCCATATCTTCCAATCGCACGCCAGCCGTCTCGGGATAGATAAAATAAACTGAAAGTTGTTAGATTCTTAGTTTGACGGGGAATGGCACTAGTCTTACCAACGACAAAACTGGTTGCGCAGAAAAACGCATGAACCAAGTACAAACGCCATGTGATCAATTCTTGTAGAATAGGCGTCATTTCTCCTACGAGCCAGTTGAAGGCCCAATTGGTGGCGGTAGACAAACTGGCTCCTTTGGATCGAATGCTGAGAGGAAGAATCTCGGGTGGATAAAGCCATGGAATTGGTCCCCAACTGAATCCAAAAGCACCATTATATATCATGACAAATAGAACAACCAGAGTCGGCGTAGCCTTAATGTCCAAGAATAAAAAGTAAGATATGCAAGATAGCGATATAACCATAGCTATTGCACCGCTTAGAAGAATGAAGCGTCGTCCCCAGCGGTCTACAAGATACCATGGTGGTATGGTACACAAGAAGTACGTGATAGCGTTGATTCCCGTCATTAAAATTGCCTGGCGACCACGCCAACCTGCGGATTCGAAGACAAGTGGCGCATAGTATGAAATAACATTAATGCCATTAAGTTGAGCGAAAGCCTGGGCTGACATGGCAATGAAGACACGAGTACGATATCGTCGAAACATATCTTTGTAAGATTTCTCGCCCTCTTGACGAGCCAATAGTACGTTCATCTTAATCTCTCGATATTCTTCTCGTGCCTTCTGATCATGAATGTCACCACCACCATATAGGTTAGCAATAACTACCATGCCTTCTTCATCGTGGTCATTATCCAAAAGCCATCTAATGTGATCATTAGTCGCAAGTACATTTCATGTAGGAAATAATACATACCTGGGTGACTCGACAATGATCAAACTTCCAACACCCAAAAGTGCACCCATAACACATTGCATCAGTAGAGGTATTCTCCAAGACATATTTCCCTTGATGAAACTGCAGAAATAATCTACCCACACAGAGGTTGCATATCCTGTGATGTTCCCCGAGAATTCAATACAAGCAAGTTTTCCGCGGTTATGTGGGGGTGATATCTCAGATTGGTATATGGGAACAATCGTGGACAGCATACCGACACCCACACCTGCAATGATACGACCCAGCATCATCATAGGCATACTAGTAGCTAATGTCTGAAGTGCGCCTCCAACGAAGAAGATGCAGGAGCCATATAAGATTGTCTTCCTTCGACCTATTATATCACCCACCTTTCCGACGACAAGTGATGAAACAAATGCGCCGACTTCCAAAATAGCGACCATGGTACCGACCTCAGCTCGAGAGGGCTGATTGAAATAATCCTTGAAGTAAGGACCGCTACAAGGCAATTAGCCAAGAACTGGAAAGCCAAGTAGCTACAGTAATACATACGTAATGATGCCAGACATAACTCCCTGATCATATCCAAAAAGGAACACACCTAATGATACAAAAATACTGGTAAAATACCTGCCTCCTCATCAGTTCAACGTATAGGGCATGTTAATCAAGGTCCTTACACTAATGGCCGGCCTGTTAGGCCGTGCATCTGCCTTTCACCTCCCGACATGATTGCGGCTAGAATATGCTCAGCTCGACTTATTCTTCGAGGGCCAGGGTCTGGTATTTCGATATCCTCTTTAACGAGTCCAGGGCTGTAATGTTTTTCTTGTTTATCGGTAGCCTCGTCGTTATATCGAACTCTTTTTCTTGTTTTTCTCTTGGAAGAGCCACCAAAAACCTCTTCGTCAAGGGATGCTCGTAATTGAATCTGCAACGGGTCTTCCTCGTCTGCGAGTTGCTCTGCAAGATCGCCCGTGTCACTCCACGAGAATTCGGAACCAGGTGACGTTGAGCGCGAAAGGGAAGACCGCCGACCCTGTTTCTCGTCCGAGCCCAGCAGTCCTTGGTTAGGATTCAACCGACTTGCTGAGGACAATGTTCGTAATGGTATATTAGCGGGACGACGAGATGATTTTGGAGAAGGAATGTTGAAGGTAATTGAGCTGTAGCAGCAGCCCAAGTCGCGCGGAGTTGGATTGGTGGGGAAAAGTCGGGGTAGGAGTTATATTCACGAAGTGGATGAGATGGCACGTCACTAACACCAAGACCCTGAATGGCCGTGGTTGTTTAATTGTGGATCCCACACGGTGAGACGAGTATTCATATGATAAGAAAAATGAAACAGAAGAGACTTGGGCGTCTGTATCTCCCTTTCAACTCGTAGTACAATTTTGTGATTCAATACGATGTTGGTTGATGATGTTGAAAGAAGGCTGTGTGTTGTCGACCTACTGATATGGGCGGATGACGAGGAGTTTAAGGTACGCGGACCATAGAACGATCCTGCAATCGAAAATTGGTGCTTAGCTACTGGGTATGATACTAGATGCGGATCCCTTTACATTGGATGTATCACGTGGTGCTTACTACATGCTATATTTGGAAACCCAAAACTTCCCCCTTTTCTTATCAATTATATTATCTTGACATGACATATCAACGGCTTGATTCAGTCGTGTTAATCAGATACTTGGAAAGTCACAAAAAACAACAAAAAGTAAGCGTGCTTAAGCTAGCTTGCCTCGAGCATGCATGAACTCATTTACTCTATAAAGGAACATAGGTAGGAGGTGATAGGTATGCTCGGTGTGGACGGAATTGCATGGGCAGTAAATCACCAAAATCAAGGAATCTTCAAAAACACTCCTGTTTAGATGTGGAATCTTGATAACGAATCTCTTCCGAGCCTAATAGAACTTAAACTTTATATCAATGATAAGGTATTGAACAACTTCCTTCTACCTTCGAAGAAAAAGATTGATCTCTCAATCAATGACTGAATTTTTGGAAAGGGTATTCGACTTGAGTGTGCCCATCACCGTCACCCAGCTATGGAGAATTGTGCTCATGATCTCCCCATTGAAGATTGTAAGATCTGGGCTGATACCAGCAGGACGAAAAACTGGGACACCCAAGAAATGCACTTTTTTCGATATTCGAGATCAATCAGATAATCATTATCACTAATCAAAAACTGAATGAACAAGTTTGTAAGCTTTGAATGTAGTATATACATATGCTCTGTATCATTGATATCTTTATTGGAGGCCTTTTTTCTTCTTCCTAAGAATCGAAATTTAAGTGTTTTCAATGCACGATTCTTTTTGTGTGATTTGATGCCCCCATTTATCCGTCTTCCTGGAGACTCCAACGGTTCGTTATCTGCTGAGCATTACTTTTCATATTAATATGTCCAATGAGGTCATATGTTTGTTGATTATTTATGGAATTTTGAACGTCAGTGGATAATAAAGTATCACTTCGCGATTTATATTCTCCGCCTGCGTGTAACAAAAAATTTCGTGTTGATAAGCTACTTCACGACCCAACGAGGTACAAAGTATTTTGTCTTCATTCAGTCCTGAGGAAAGAAGTGCCGAATCTAGGATGAAATGAATTTGCCTTGATGCCTACTCGATACTGTCGTACTCTACCTGAGTGTGATAATATCCTTTCAAGAGTATTGGTAAAGCCGTAGTCGGCATACAGGGTGTCATTCTCCGCCGGCTGAAGATGGGACCGGAAATCAGTTGTTACAAAAGTTGGTATTGGTCTTTACTTCTTGGATGGGAAGATTCAGACCTACCTGGAGCTTTCGACAGTCCAAACAATCGCTTCCTATCAGCGGAGGTATTTTATCCCTGATACTGCTCTGGAGATTGAATGTTATTGAATGTTTTTGACAAAGCAACAAGTTCAAAGAATCAGGTCAAGTTCAAATGTTCACATCTCTTGTGTGGTGGAAGTAGTCAGGAACTATTGATTGATAGACCGTAGATCTTTGTCCCACCAGTTGGCTGAGGTCTGGAGAATTGTATTGCGGATAGTTGACGAGATGCTAGAATGAGATGAAATGAATGGCTAATCGCAATATGAGTGAGATATAATCTCATCTATGGAGCTTGAGATTTGATATTGGCGAGTGGAGTTACCTCTAGTTCTTATCGTTTGTCTCTGATCATGTATTTCAAGCTCGGCAATGCTACTGATCATCTCTGAAGTTGTTTCGAATAGAGGTTGTAGGTATAATCGTCGCCAAGAGAGTGTCCGCCCTGAGAGACACAAGGCTATCGTTGGGGTTGTCATCATCGAAGCTGAAGGGAAGAGGTCAGCATTTCTTCAGTCTTCAACGCGAGCCTCCGGAAATCCGAATTGAGAACTTAGAAAGGATCAGTGTATACGTGAGTGAGATCTCCTGAACCCTTCATTTAACCACTGTCGCAAAAAAAACATCCAGGTGCTTGATGATCTTGGAGCTAAATAGAGAAGGGTAAGAGAGCCTTGTAGGCGCTTAAAGTAAAGGAACTGAAGATCCCACCAAGTACCGCACCAGTAGCATCATTCCAACGGCTGTCCACCATTTCCGACAGGTGGAATATGCAAACACCGTTCTAGAAGATTATTCGTAGAAGTCATGTCTCCAAGCCGCTTCCCTTGGTAATTTTTTTTTGAACTACCAACGAACTTAAAATCGGCGAAAGTAAGGATTAGCGTATCAAGCAAGGACAAGTTTTTCTCTTCCATTGATTGATTAATTCTGGTACTTCGTGACAACGATAGTCATCCCATTTGTCCTTCCTTACGCAGATCACAACACTTTTCGTACGAGTGCAAAATACCAAAACCGGTATCACCATTTTCCATTCTCAGCGAAGTCTTGAACTTTCAACGGGTTCCGGAAATTCCGATTTCCAAGTGGCTTATACCTACCTAGTATATAATGCACTTTATGCATGAAATCATTGGCGAGGGGTGAACTTATTTCGTGACGGCTGCTCTTTTCAAAACCTGGCAAAGAGAAAAGGGCTGAGTGAGTTTCAACTTTGAAGCCTTCACATAATGGCAAGAATAGGCATATTTTGCTGCCCCATTCACCACCGTTCGCATATCATGATCCCTCCAAGGATCTAGGGAGAAATGGACAATAAAATAAAACATTGAAAACTTTATATTGCAAATATGTGCATGGTATGAAATTACCCCTCTCCATGATTCCTTCTTAAGTTCCTACCTCTGCTTCGCTTTTTTCAATGCTGGCTCAATCACATTTCATCTTACCTGCTGTAACCATTCACTATCCGATTCGACCTTGCTCCGACCAAAATCATTTCGCTACCACGGGACAATCGTCTGGTCCAGGTAACGAGCCTTTTAAAGAACCAGGGATTGATGGAATTTTTCTAAAGAAAAGGAAAGCTTTCCGGGATTCGAATGGTCTGGGGCCCCTGCACAAATCAAAGCTGTCGAATTATACTGCCAAAAAGAGGTAAGAGAGAGTAAAACAGGCTACGGTGACCAGCCTTCGCCCTTTTGACCAGCGCATTTTGCATCAAGGGCAATTCACTTCCCAGTTCTTGAATCAATACACGCTCTTGCATACGCAATTTGTCACCCTCAATCTCTAATCTTATACAAGTTATACTTTCTGTATACTTTCTCAACTCTCTTCATTGTGTCGAATGTGTCAAGACTGAAATAAGGCAACAAATATACTCGCAATTACGAAACTCGATTCTGCATCCAGGATTAACTTCAAACGATCCGCGCGAACGCCAATATAAAGCAACCAATCTAGCGGTTCCTGAAATCGAGCGCTTCAAATATTAATTGGAGAAGCTGAGGAAGGGTCGAAGTTGAGGAGTTCGAGATCAAACGATCGGGAAAGAACAATACGACAAACAGAGACCACTGGAATGGGAACTGAGAATCAGTACCATCGATCAATTTTCCATTCACAAATACAACCCAATCACAGTATAAACAAACACGCGCATCGAGGTTTCGCAATTGCGAATCAAAATCAATTATACTCCTTGGTTTCACAGAGCATCAAAAATACAACAGTTTAAACACAACCGAAAATATCTTGCGCGCAATCGCAAATTGTTGGCTTTATTAAGAGAAAATGGGTTCAACACAATTTGGAAATTTCCATGTGAGTAGATCTTTGCATAGCTCAATGACCATTGAGATTGATTACTGACAAACATTCCATCTAGAACTTCTGCCGTGACTCGACGTTACCGGTCTGCAACGTTCGTACCACTCCCCAGTTTCAGTAATGCGATTCGAAATTCAACGTTGCTAACCGGGCTTTCAATAGCTATTCAATCCTCCCACCAACAGTAATTTCGGATACGGAGGCTGCGAGCTGACGGGTATATCGCTAGGCGGTGGGAAACATCTAGGAAATTTAGGTTCGTTCTGTTCCAGAGAATCCATGATCGGAAAGTCATAAACTAACGCCTCCGAAGGCTCGATATTAATTGCAGGAATTGCGATTGTAATCAGTGCATTCTTAATATGGCGGTCCGACCGAAAACAAGCAGCAGTTGGACGAAGGTTTGTCGATATCCTCAGAATTACATTTGATTTGCATCATTCACTTATATATTTTCATACAGGGAAATGCAGCTCTTTCTCCTAGGTTATATAATCATTGAAATATGTGAAATATTTACTGTGGGCGAATTCCCATTGAGCGCAACTGTTCGGATAGTAAGTAGGACCAAGCTCTCAGGACCCATATGTGGAAGCTCATTGTTACCCCAGGCCTTCACCGGTATCCACCTCGGAATGATTACCGCAACATTATGGATCTTGATGCTGAATGCTGTTGTGGGTTATCAGATAATCGATGACGGGACAGCCATGTCATTGGGCCTGATGGTTGCTTCAGCAGCAGTCATATTTATTGGAACTGGATACATTGCCCTCGATACTGGATATAGCTGGACTGGACATTTCGACTCAAGCTTAACTGGTCAAGGCAATGGCCAAAATCGAAACATTGCTCTCTACGTCCTATACCAGCTAGCACCATTGGTATTTTTGTTTGTATTTTTTGTCCTAGAAACAGTCTTGGTCATCAAAGTTTTGGGCGAGCGTAAGCCTATGATCTTCTTAGCGGGTGCTGCGGTTTTATTTGCTCTTGGCCAAATTTTCAATTATGTTGTTAGCCCTCACATTTGCAACGGCACGAACGGAAAAATTGATGGAGCTCTTTTCGAGACGCTCTTCACTTTACTCTCTGTGGTAATGGTATGGACCTTTTGGTCAAGCATCACAGAAGACGATTGGCCAATGCCAGTCACCAACACATATTCATGAGGAATTTGAGGATATCAAGGAGCAATGGAGTTAGGAATTTTGTTATAATGCGCACACGAAAGTCTTACGACAATATTAGTTTTATACCCGATGTGGTACATCTTGCTACACAAAAAGCACGAACATTGGCTCAAGGATAGCGCGTATTACAGCTACAGCTCTTGTCTTTGGGGTAATGAGGACGGGGAATTTCACGCCACACGAAAATGAGGGCGGAAGTAATAATGACAAGGGCGCAGCTAGGAATGATTATATGAATTGGCGGAATGGCTTGTATAACGATTTTGCGAGTATTATACCCAACATTGAACTTATAATAGGAGGAGATAGAACTTAATTCACAGCATCAAAGTAGACCACTTTATTACCACATACTGTATGCGATTTAAGACCGTTGAGCCCCACTCATCTCAGATTTGAATGCATGCATGGTAGCTTATTAGTAGGGTCGATCTTCAATCGCGCAGACTCGCATGCTCTATCTAGGTAGGTACATGTGCTTTAGCTAGGTATTCTCAAGAGCTTGAATGTGACGCACTCTGTCGTCTAGATATTGATGACCTTGATCCTGGACTCTAATATCCACAATGCACTGCGAACTATCTAATCTGACCGTCAGAATGACACATGCAATCTTGTTTTAAGACCGGATAATGCATTATTGAATGTCAGTACGGCGGTGAGCATAGCCAACCAATCACTACCTATGTAAATACTATTAGGTAGGTAGTTGCTTATTTTTAAAGTTTTTCCCCAGACAACTCTTCCCACACACAAGGCTGCATAAAAGCATTGTTGCTCTTGCTCTCCTCGGCAATTGGATGCTCCACTAAATTGTTTAGGAAGCTCTAGCCTTGACATTTCTCAAAGATATCAATCAGCCTTGTCCTCTTTCAAATAATCAACTAAAGATTTTAATTGCCTTCCAATTCAGTTTTTCTATTTTTTACAACCACAAGAATGGCAGACTCTGACGGTGAATATGTCGATGATCTCTCAGATGATGATATTGGAGCACCCGCCAATGTAAATGCTGGACATGGCACTCGATCTACTGGAGCTGCCACAGGCGCTGCAGGGTCGACTGCGAAAGAAAAAACCGCAAATGGCGGTGGTAATAGGCGGAAAGCTGCATGGGAAGATATCCAAAGAAGTTGGGATACTGTAGTTGAAGGAGCAGATGGTAGTATCAATTCTACTGTTGAAGGGTTGAGGGAAGCTAACAAAAGGAAAAGGTAAGAGGAGCTCCCTTTTTGAAGTATTTCGCAAGTTGGCAATGTGCTGATAATTGACCATTCCAGATTATTGAGAGATACGACGCCCTTACAGCGAGGTATTATTCGCCACTTCATTCTCATCCTTGACCTCTCCTTCGCCATGACTGAAAAGGACATGCGCCCCACGCGTTACCTCCTCACCATCCGTTACGCCAGCGAATTCGTTACCGAATACTTCGAACAGAATCCTATCTCGCAACTCGGGATTATTGGCATGCGCGATGGTATTGCGGTGCGCATTTCAGATATGAGTGGAAATCCTACCGAACATATCGAGCGATTGAAAGCCCTCCGCGTAGACCAAGGTCAAGGGAATCCCAGTTTACAAAATGCTTTAGAGATGAGTAGAGCTGCACTATTTCACGCTCCAAGTCATGGTACGAGGGAGATACTTATTATATACGGTGCCCTACTTTCAAGTGATCCAGGCGATATCCATGAAACGATTTCCTCGCTAATAACGGATCGCATACGGGTTAGTATTGTAGGACTTGCAGCCCAAGTTGCCATTTGCGCCGAACTATGCTCGCGCACTAACGCTGGGGATGATACGGCATATTCTGTTGCATTGAATGAAGAGCATTTCAGACAATTAATGATGGCAACTACAACGCCCCCGGTCACGCGTACAAAAAAGCAGTCACAGAGTAGTCTACTCATGATGGGCTTCCCATCTCGAACACTCGACCCAGGAAAAAGCATGAGCTTTTGCGCATGTCATGGGAAGCTAAGTAGAGGAGGCTATCTATGCTCTCGATGTGAAAGTAAAGTGTGTTCACTCCCAGCGGAATGCCCAGCATGCGGCCTCACTCTTATTCTCTCAACCCATTTGGCCCGCTCATATCATCATTTATTTCCCTTGCGTAATTGGGTTGAAGTTCTTTGGAAAGATGCCGGAAAATCTAAAGGGTGTTATGGGTGTCAAGTAACTTTTCCCCAACGGGACGAACATGAGAAAAGTGCTTCCGAGCAACCATTGAAAGGCATGAGTGAGAGTGGGAGGTATGCGTGTGAGGTTTGTGGTAATCACTTTTGTATCGATTGTGATGTCTTTGCACATGAGGTAGTGCATAATTGCCCAGGTTGTCAGAGCGACACAAGGGGTTTGATTAGCGATGTTGATGGGAGAGGTGGGGGAGCTCCGGCAAAGAGCTTGGAGAAGGATATAGATGCTATGGTTGAATGATAAACATCTAGTCCGGAAGTTCTAATCCACGCGCAAATGGGGAAAATCAAACTTGGCGTCAGGGCAAAAGCATAGGCGATTGGGATAAAATTTACGGCCTAATGATTCACTAAACAAATATTAAAAAGGAGTTAGTGATCAAATGAAATAATACTAGCGAAATTTACAGGCGGGGCGTTTAGGAGATTGAGTTAGGGCTGGATAGCACAGCAAACTGCTACCCAACTTTGTAAATATTTCTCCAAGGAAGGGCACATATATATAAGTGGAAGATGGGAGAGATATGCTTTAGACAATAATGTAAGGGAAGTTAGAATGGCGAAGCTAGCAACACTGCAACTGAAAAAACTCTATACTAGTGGCCGCTCTTCTTTCACATCGAGGTATCGAGGCATTGATGCATTGAAACTAAATACATTATGTGATTATCAAACTCGAATTGCATTGAAATGTGTTATACACGCATATTCACGATTTCTCCGGTTCACTTCTCACAATAAGTAGGCGATCGTAGTATTTTGTAGCAGCATGTGATATAGAGTCATCAAATCATTCTTCCAAACGCGATCAAGCAAATTGTGAAAACGGTGCTGATATCATTCAAACCATGATTTCACACCAGCCATCGCCCCTCGCCTCTCATCTCTCAGACTAAAAATCGTCACCACCACCAAAATCATCGCCTCCGCCACCGTTATCTGCACCATCCTCATATCCTTGATTGTATTCATTTTGATCATGATCTTGGATTCTACATGAAGCCAGTTAGTATTTCATTTCAGAATTTTAGTACAAATGGAAAGAATGTATTCAAAACTTACGCATCCTCGAGCAGCATTCCACCAATCAATCCTCCACCCAATCCTAATGCCGCACCTCCGGCCATTCCCAATCCACCACCACCGCTCTTCTGTGGCCTCTGCTGCTGATAGCCGCCTCCATAACCACCTCCATAGCCGCCTCCATACCCTTGCTGTGGGGGGTAGCCCTGAGGTGGATAGCCTTGTTGTGGGTAGCCCTGTGGTGGATATTGTTGCTGTTGATATCCACCATATTGTGGTTGTTGCGCATACTGCTGCTGATACTGTTGCTGCGGCGCACTTGAACTTGAACCCGAACCACTAGACTTTCCTAAAAGTTTTCCAAAGAAACCCTTTTTCTGTTCACGCGGAGGTAATTCTTGTTGCGAGTAGGAAGGCATAGGAGTGTTTTGATAGTCTTGCTGGGCGTTACCGCGCGTACCACTGCTTGAACCTACACGAGCATCTTCTTCGGCTTGCAAACGACGGGCAAGTTCGGCATCGCTTTCGGTGTTAGGAGCGGGGTCGTAGGGATTACTTTTATTGTCAGAGGGGTAGGGAGAGGAGCCGCCGGAATAGCCTGGGGGTGGACCGGGAGGAGCGCTATCACCGGAAGGATAGACAGGTTCGGTAGGTTTGTCCCAGGTAGACTTCTTGGTGTAAATATTTACGTAGAACCTAATTTCTTATTAACTTCCATTGTATAGTCGGAGAAGATGAGATTAACACACACCATTCTTTGTATTCGGCGTTCCATACTGCTTTGTATCCCTCGGGAACTTTGGGGGGCGGAGGACCGGTAGGAGGGGCAAAATCGTTCATCTTAAAGTTGGTGCTTCCTTGTGCGTCTGTTGTTGTAAGGTCGTCAGATAGTTTGGAAAAAGAAGATGGTTAAATTCCGTGAGAAGTATCTGAATAAATATAGGTGTCAAGATCTCAAATGACTGTCTTCTATAAAAAGAAGGTCAGTGAATGGCGAAACGATGATGAAATCTAGGTTCGCTCAGCCACAGCAAGATAGCTGATGAGGGGTTTAGTGTATGCACAGTCCCGTGGAGTGCCTAAGTCAGGGGGGAGAACTTGGCTACAAACTCCAGTCTCAGCTAATTGTCATAGGCACCAGTACTAAATTCCTATAGTACCGAGATATCTAGGTAGGTACTCCAAAAGAGCGCTGTTGTGATAAGTACGTACAATTATATTTTAAAAATTATTACTCAAGTATTATCTACATGAAAGAAAGATGATCAAATTCAATAAAATACCATTGACTTCGCAGCCACACTTGTTATCTTGGTATCCGCTGTCTTCTGACCCAATCCCAGACGTCATCCCCAAGCGAGCTAGCAATCATCTCCAGTCTGGGTGTAGTCGTACCCGCCACTCCCAATACTTAATCACCGCCAACCTTATACTCAACTTCACCACAACAACATCAAATACTATAGAACAAAATCAATCATGAAGTTTTCCGTCAGCCTTGTTACTCTGCTCTTCAGCAGCACTTTTGTCGCTGCAAGCCCTTTTTTCAGTAACGGTCAAACCGTCTTGGGAGATAATGCAGCTGTTCCTGGAAAGAACCCTCTCACCTACTGCAAACCCGATCATTCATCTGATATCCTGACGCTCGATCACGTCAATCTGAATCCTAATCCTCCAACTGCGTACGCAAAAACTGTGGAATCTTGAGACGTGATAACAGCAGCTAATCAGACAACAGTGGGAATAAACTTACCATCGAAGCGGTCGGCACCTTGTCGCAGACGTTGGAGAAGGGCGCATATGTTCGCTTGCAGGTCAAATATGGCTTGATTCGACTTATCAGTATGACACAGGATCTTTGCGAGCAAGTATCTAACGTCGATTTGACTTGCCCGATTGATGCTGGAAAGATCACGATCACAAAGGATGTTGATTTGCCAAACCAAATTCCTCCGGTAAGTCTTCAAGTTGCACTATATTTCAATCTTTTTCTAACTCACTATATCAGGGAACTTACACCGTATTCGCCGAGGCTTTTACTGTGGATGACGAACCAATTATTTGTTTACAAGCAACAGTTACGTTTGCACGTTAGACAAACCCGATACTAGACAACAGATGCGCAATACCCTCAAATTGTACTTAGGATTTCGCGAAGAGCAGAAATTCGCATGTGGACTGTATCAGGTCGATGAATAATGGTGGTGGATAAAGGAGTTTACTTTTCGGGGATCCCTCGCCCTGTACCTTGACAGATACCTCTAATTACGGTGTCTTTTATTTGCTTTTGGGTGCACTGTTTCTATGAGAACTGAATATACGAGAATTGACGAATTGGATTAATATGGGAGCCTCTAATTCGATGTTTTGCTCAACCAGTTCATTTCATGCAAGTCATATCACATGATAAATGCTTAAATTTTGATGGCTTGTTGGAAGTATGTAGTTTGACAATGCTACGGTTGATTGATTATGAGCTGAAGTGATGTTGACTTTTATAAAACCACAAGAAAATGTTTGTGCAAAACTTCATAAACTGGCATGCTCTTGTATTCATTTGTTTGATATCAATAACCCCGTGAAGGTGTTAATCTCGAAAACGCCCAACTCTCTAGCCATATAAACACACAACTTTACCCATAACACACAATCTCCCCCTAAAACTACCACAACTGATTTTTACTCCCCAAAGAGTCTTCGAACTCTTCTTAGAACACTATCCTTCTCCGGATCGTATGGGTGATCTTTACTAGGTATCTCCAACAATGCAGGGAATGCGGCTGTGTATGTATCTACTCGATGGCGTATACGTTCCGCAATCTGTAAATCTCCTGTTAGTCTTGTGCACTTCATAACTGATTATGACAACTATCATACATGTTGGTTGATCAACAAAATACCAATATCCTTCCTCTCAGTTGTGAACCTTTCAAAGGCTTCCTCAATTGCGGCATTATCTGTCTTGTTATCGACAACGAGGAAGTTCTTCTGCGAGTCTGGCGGTGAGGTGACATGCTATGCCTTCATCAGTAATCTCTTTCTCGGGCAATAACACCGTAGAGTAGAACAAGATATCTCATACGCCAATGCCTGCCAACAACAGTCCAGTCACAGAGTCCTACAAGGCTGGTTAGGAATATTCACTACAGCGTGGATCTATTTGAAGCTCACCTCATCACCAATAACGGCAAGAAATTGCCTATCTTTATAGGCAGATGCTGAAGCTGCCATGTTGTCTGTGTTTGTTTGATATACTTCTCCAAACAATCAATCCAGTGGCAGCGTTAAGCAAGGTGAGCTCTCAGGCTCCACTAAAGTTATGCGCTAGCGTACGGCACCCCTGGCTGCAGCTACTATGACCCACGTCCAAAATATAAATCATCCCCCAGAACGCCTCTGTAGTAAACAACAGGATCGGAAATCACAAGGAAACAAATTCGATTTCAATAGCTCATCGAATTCACGATTCTTGCTCCTCGCGCTGACGTTCAATGATGTGAAGATATTGTCGACATCTTTTTCATTATGCCGCGACTTGTGCGCCGAAGACCGCTTCGTGAACGGATTACGGATTGGTTTAATATTCAGGATTGGTTATTATGGATATCGGAGGAAATCGAAACCAGAGATTGGGACTCAAAAGCATATGCTAATCCACTGGGTTTTGGATTACATTTTGTACTATTAATTGCGAGGGCAAATAGTGGAGACGAAGGCCATGGAAATGGAGATGATGTATTTGGGGATGTGCCTTCAGGATCGGGATGGTTGAGCTATTTGGTAAGAGTCACCATTATGAATAGTGATTTGTGTAGCTTGATACTAACTGATTGATTAGTCTACTCTAGTTGTCTATTTACTGACGGCGGTGTCGATCTTGAATGCATTCTCAACCTTTTCACGAAAGCGCAATTACCGTCTCTTCGAGAGCTCTATCGAAACCGTTCCCACTACCCCTTCTGCCCACAGAGTACGCGTCGACTCCTCGCCGGTATCTTCTTCTCCTCTCCGTTTCTTCTCGAGTATGCTAGGGGACACAAGTGCGCAGTCAAGAGCGCATCCAGACCCGAGTCGGGACGTTTGGGAGATCGCTGTTTGGGATCCTATACCAGTTTGCCTACGATTATTCTGCCTATTTAGTCCTGGACATGTACTGGTGTATTGGCTATTCCTTCCAACGTTATCATCAGATTCTCGACCGAGTGTTACAATTTTTACTACTCTGGTTTTGGAAGCCTTAATGACTGGACAATTACTTCTTTTGGAAACAAATTTTTCGCAGCAAGAAAAGGACAACAGCATTATACAGAAAGAAGTCATGAGCGAATATGATGTCAAGTTTGTACACCCCCGCTTGAATCCGATCATGCGAGACGTTGGCACACAGTTTTCTGGACCAGGCGCTGAAGCCGGACGAGAGGAAGAAATCGAAATCTACACGCCAAGTGTGGTTCTCAAAAAAGGCTTCCGTACTAATCCAAACCCTAACTACGCTAAGTATGTTGACCCGGACAGTGTTAGTCCCAGAAAGCCAGTCTCACGACAAATTTTCTCTCCTGCTCCATCTTTTATTTCAACTTCCTTTCACCAACCACGCGATTCGCCTTACAGCAGAAAGATATCAAACACAACCATGAGACAACCTCAATTCCGACAAACAACTCCTACTACTGTTACATCAACTGGATCGGGGGATGGTGGTAGCTTGGGTATATATAACCATGCCAACTCACCTTTGAAGAAGGCCAGTAGCATGTTCGACATGCAGGGACGAGATCGTAGAGATACACCAAAAAGCTCTCTAGATATGGCAGGGAGGGAAAGAAGGGATCAAAGGGAGAAAGAAGCAAGCCCGATGAAGAGAGTGCAGGGTGGCAGCGATGTTCGACCATTCGGCAGATTACCATTTTCAAGTACTGAAAATGATAGAAGGGTTAGTGATTCAAGTTCTTTCGATCCAAGAGTAAGGCCTGGGAACGTCGAGCACAGTCCATATAAAAGGGGTCCTTCCAGGTGGTAGTTTTTTCATAGCGGTCTTTTTCATTCTTTATAAGTCAACTGTACAATGCATTTTTAGGAGTCTAGCAGGTTTGGTAACACGGCGGCATAATCTATAGTAATGACAAACATTACCAAATGTTATCTCTTTGTTCGCGTGTATGATTTCAATTAATACTGAAATTATGGTGACGGTCATGTGTCAATTAGTTTCACTGTCTCGCTTATTCTTGGTGGGGTTAAGGAGAGTGTGCTATAAGATCATTTGTATCTCAACCTAAGTTGAGATTTCTTCGTTTTATGTCGGTCTGCGATCTACCCTAATTTTGCAAAACTATATATTTACTCTCCTATTGTTTTTGATTGCTTTTCTTTACGTCTACACGTTGTTTTCCTCAGTCTGAAGTAAATACTGAGTATAATAACTCAGGGTTAAATGTTTTTACATTAACTCAGGCATGTGCTGCGCCGCATTGAACTTAAGGTTTTGCGTTTTGGAAGAACAACTTTCCATGCGGGTATTGGAAGACTGAAGCAGATCCCATTAGCGTGTGGTGTCCGAGAGAAATGTTCGTTCCGTTAGTACATGGTAGTTAAGAAATATAGTCGATCGACAGATGAAATTGTAGATTCTACTTAACCAAGCTAGCTATACCGATTTCGAAGTTCGACGCTATAAAATCTTCTGCTTGAAGAACGTGATCTTGTGCAATGAGATGAATGCAGCCTTGATCTTAATGCAATGAATATGTACAGTCGTAGACAAAGTCCACGATTCGTATATAGTTGCCCCTTTTCATTACCGGTTAATGTTAGTGATGAAAGAACTTTCAGGCTCTATAGCATTAATAATAAGGTTTGGTGTTGACGTGCGTTTGTTCCTTCGCGATAAACGTTCGTTCGACTAGCGCCAAAGAACGCACTTATTAAGGTTGAGCCGCAGATAGCTAGTATTGACCCTTAGATAGAAAGACGATCCCGTTCTTGATATAGAGTGTGGACTATTGCTGTCATTTTGATGCTTTTTGTTGTCGGCTTCTTAAGTTTCCACTATCATAGTTTGATAGTCGCTGTTTACGGAGGACAGCATTTTTATACTGCGTTATGATTTATAACCCTATCATCCACGTCAAATATTGGACTCCTACAAGCATCGCCATAGTAAAGCATTTCAAAACTTCAGACTGTTCTATGATAAATGCTAATAAGTGTCAGAGTAAAGTGGCATACTGCATTTTACATCTAGCACAAGCTGGTGAGGCAGGCTGTGTCTTTACGGTGACTATATATCGAACGTGTGTCGTATCAAAATCATTGAAAACCTATCATCGCCCGCATTTTTCGGCATAGGTCCATGTTGTAAGTGGATTTGATACCATACTACAGGTAGCACTAGCTATTCGTAGATTTTGTAGTATATCTCAATGTAACTACTAAGGCAAGGCGATCTTTATTAATACATGGACAAATATGTGCTTGATTTGGTGGGGAAGCCAACCTTATTTGCCGAACTAAGCAGGAGCTATCAAAAGCTTCCATCGACTAGGACCAGGTGACGCATATACAAGCCTTTTGGGGTTCGTATTAGTGCTGGATCATACTTAGAAGCTCAAAAAAATCTCTCGGGGCTTTGAGGAACAAGACTAAAATTATTAAGGTCCAAACTTCTCCGTTAGTGGTCTGGGGTCTGCCTCTATTTCCATAGCATTGACCACTAGCGGAGAGGGTTCTCTCCATGACTTCATGAAGGGCCAGATGGTTGTTGAAAGAAGCCCATCGCTGGCTCCATCTGCTATATGCTCCATTGTTACTCTATCCCTTGCTCTTCTTCTCTTTCTCTCTCTCTTCGCTCTTCAGACAAATTTGATACTGTACAATTCTCGTAATCATACAAATTTTTGACTGTCCAAATTCGTACTTTAGTACTTTAAAATCAGTATCACAACTTCATCTCTTTACAATCGGTATTCCACTCGATTACTCAACTATATTTTGAACCTTCAAGTTTCTTGTTCAAATTCCATTCAACAACTTAGCCATTATACCACCTCGATCTCTTCATCATGGGCATCAACATTATCTATTACTACGGCTATTTCGTCGCGGAGGATGTCTATAGCACTGCAATGGACGGTGCTAAAGATATCATACCTCGCAGACTTCGTCGCTCAAAGCTTTTTAGAAGATCCAAAGGATCTAAATCAGCCTCAACAGAAGAGCCTGAATATCATAACCCCACTTCATCAGAGGAAGAATGCTCAAAGTCGTTCACCTCTGTAGACACCGCAGAGACCGTCATCCATTACTCTTCGGAGGACAAGCAAAGCGAGCTTGACCAATATATTTCCTCCAATGATTCTAAGGAATCCACAAACACGATCGTTCATGATGAGACGGTCAAAATCTCTCACCGTCAGAGGTGCAAAGATAAGCTTCGAAAATGTCTGTCTTCAAAGACATTGAAAGCAAAATTCTCCAACTATAACAACTCTTCGGATGATTGCGTTGAATTGAACGATGATATTGTTTCGGACAATCACATCAAGGCAAATGATAACATTGCCTCAGATAATCATGATTTAAAAAATGATGTTCATTTGAACAATATTGTCAATACAGGCAATATCACTGTTACGGGCAATTTGGAAGCTTCAGGGAGTATTTACCAAAAGAAGCAATGGTCTGTTTCGGATTACTCACTATCTATCTACTCACAAGATGGTATTGATACCATCGTCGTATCTCCACAGGAGAAACAAATCAACGACTTAAGAGCGAAATTATTCAGCCAAGAGTTGGAAAACAAGAGACTTCGCTCAAAGATCTCGCAACTTAACAGTGAACCCGCCTCAAAGTCAGTCTCAGAATCAGAATCTGTAATTCATACCCCATTCGAGACAACCAAAATCTCCGAGCTTAGCAATGACGCTCAGCTTAATAGCGACACACCCACCTCAAATTCAGGCTCAGAATCAGAGTCTGTTATTCGTACTCCACTGGAGACAACCAAAGTCTCCCACCGTCAAAGGTGCCGGGCCAAAATTCGTCGATGTCTTTCCTCTACTCAGGAATTTCTGGCGCCTTTGAAGGCCTTGCACCCTAACAATCGGGCCGAAAAGGGCCACACCAAGCAGCAATCCAAATATGCCCTTGAAGCTTTGCAGAATGCTCCAATGTTCTTCCAATCGGTCCCATTTGATTCCACTGAGGAGGGTGAAGCTCCAACATTCTATTGCCCTCGTCATGGCACCTGTTCTTCGCGCTTTGCTTGGTGTTTCTGTGACTATCATTCCAGCGCTACCCATCGTCAAAGCGAAAGAGTCGAAGACTGGTTGTTACCAGCTTGGCGTGCCAGTGTTACAAGAGGCATAGAGGAAGATAGGACTGAAAAGGCCAGGTTGGAAGAACAAGCAAGGATGGAAGAACAAGTCAGCATGGAACAACAGGCTAGGATGGAAGAAGAGGTTGAGACGAAAGAACAGTTTAGCACTGAAGCTCAAGCTCTGCCCATTCAAAAGCAGTCTGAACCTCAAAGATTTTCTGCCGAGGAGTATATTGATCTGATCAGCGACCTCACTGACGATTACCTTGGTATTTCACGCTCTAAATCACGCACTCACAAGCGCAACAAGAGTAAGAAGAGGGTTGAGAAAGCTGTAGATGAAAAGATGGAGGAACATGCTCTATCCATTCAAGATCAACCTGAACATCAAGCATATTCTACTGAAGGCCATGTTGGTCCAGCTAGCGATCGGGCCGACGATTATCTCGGTGTTACAGGCTACAACCCACGCACCGGAACGCTTGACAAGAGCAAAAAAAATAAGAGAAACAAAGAGCACCGCCGTGTGCGTTGGGCCAGTACTGAGAAGGGATGGGAGAGCAAAGCTGTAAGCTCTTCCAGCCCTTCGGCTGAATGCACCAAAGAGAATGAGAAAATGGAGGTGCCTTTTTTAGCTTAGACGCCGGTACGCGTGGTGACGTACACTACCACGTGCACCATCACTACTGGCGAAGGAGAGAGAAGGAAGGAAAGAAGGAAAGAACAATAAAAGAAAGGAGGAAAAGACATAGGAGACACAGGAGCTCTTTTTATTAAGGAACGCGAAATTTTTGTTGATTTGGGTCTGTTTTTTGTTTTTCTATTTTCTGGGTTGGTCTGGGTGGATTTTGATTCTCTTGTCGCTCATTTTTCTTTTGTTTTTTTCTGCTGTCTTTCTGGCGTTTGCGCGTTGGGAGTTGGGAGTTGGGCGTTGGTAGTTTTGGAGTTTTGGCTTACTTATAAGTATACAGTAGAATAAGAACAGGATAGGAACGGAACAGATCAGTATAGGAACAGAAACAATCAGGATAGAATGGAATAGAATAGAAACTCTCCTTCAATGAAAGACTTTTATAACTTTGGTATCACAATTGCAACTGTTTATCAATGTACAGAAGATGGTAGATCTAGTAGCACTAGTCACATAGTCGAGAACTGTGAAATATCACCGGAGAACCTAGTTTCATGTCTTTCTGATACAGATTAAGCTTGATTATTATAAACATAGTAACCAATTTGGTCCTTCAGATCTTTAGAATACCAGTCTGACAGCTCGAGAGCCAACGGAAATACATGTCTTTGCCTTATCTCACTGTGATTCTTCTTCGCAGTCGAGATAAACAGGCATGATATCCTAGACTCTTTTTCCATGCATTGATAGTCAGCCATAGCATCTGACCATGTATCTATCTACCCTATATATGTGCTAGTGCTTTATAAATGAGCCAGGCCATTAGCACTGCATTACCATCTCTCTTCTAAGCCTTTCCATTACGCGAGAACCGTACAGGCCACCAATCTATCCCCCGAGAGAGGAATACTCGTTCTTCCAGATAATACCATGATATTTGACCTTCGATACACTATTAAAGCCCTCTCTCGATCTATCAAGTCATTATATCAAGATTGGAATTCCCATCTCGAGCTGTCAAATGGTAGTCTCCAACATCCACAATAGATTTGGAACATGAAAGTTCATGTTCTGGATGAATTCGAGGCCAGATAGATTTGATATCCAATATTGGTTTCAAGATCTGAAATGAATTGAATTCCAGAGATAGGCTCGTTGTACACGAACACAGATGGTGATGAGTCCGTATCCTTTAAATGATCAAATATTTGGTAAGACCAATGAAAGGATTGTAAATTATAGCATTCAAGGGGGATGGGCCACTACTCTACCCCGTTTTTGTTTGATAGAAAATGGAATTCCTCTGGACATACAGCAAACTTCGCAATTATATGTCCCTTGAGTGATTAGAGAAGGTCAATACCTGGATGAGAACCCATGAAATTGATGTAAATGTAGGAATCATTTCACCGTTTCCCGTTTCCTACAGACAACAAAAGGCCACTGGAGGATACGGTGGCGGATGACTCGTTTTTCAGATAATGCGAAAACAAAAAAACATCGATATCTGGTTTGTATTTTTCATCAATATAGTTCGCGGCTCTCTGCTTTATATCGCTTTCAATGGCATCCCTCTAACCCTTGGGTTGATGTATAAGTGAAGTCTGGGCAAAATAAACCCAATTTGGAGATGAAATCATTTGTTAACCCATTTTGAATCTTAGAGACTGATGAAGATCCCTCACATGTATGTCTTGTTGATGAAAGAAATAAGCTTTCTTGATGACTGATCCAGTTCGAAGCGTGGTTGTCTACTTGGGGTTAGCAATTGCCATGTGTTTAATGGAATCACTTCAATTGTCACAAGAACACCTCTTAAGTACTACACATATGTTCAACGGGGAAACGGGTTGTAGATAAGAAACATAAATAGCAGATATTAAGTCCTAAAATTACAAATTACAAATCGCAAAAATCAAAAATCAAAAATGTATACAATGAGCCTGTTTCTCTCCTCGATACAATACATAGCAACGTGAACCAAGCTTGACAATTTCGCAAATCCTTTCCAATATCCTCGTATATCCAAATTTCTGTACCCACTCCATATCCAACACCGACGTCCAGTACCTAGCGTCGTGACTGTAGAAAGCTGTACACGATGTATATGGAATCTTGTATATCCAATGATGTTCTATCTTCAAAAGTAGATCTATAACTAAGTATAGAACCTGGCTTGTTATTTTGACTCTTCCACTGAGACCTCGGGTCTCTAAAGCTCCATACAGGAAGCTTCATCATGAGTCTCTGCCCCTCGGCTTTTATCTCGTGTCTAAGCACTATTACGGTTAGTATATCTACAAGATCTGCAACCCACTTGTGTTCCTTAGTCTTGCTCCCCATACGCCACCTCCTCTCCCTTCTTCAGCAACCTTGCCACTGACATCTCTTCTGTAACTTCCACGTTGACCCGTGAAGTCAGTTCCACTGCTAACCTGTCGCCCGTCCCCGCCAATCATAACAGGCGGCGTTGCAGGCTTCAAATCTCCATAGTACTTCGACTTGAAGCTATCACCTGAGCCCGAATCACGTGTACGAAGGGGCTTAGGTGTTAGCTCGCGAATCTCGGGAGAGCGCAGAGGTAGAGGCCAAGATGGCTCGTCGGTTATATCAGCACTTGGACTGCCAATGGTTTTATCGGTATCTGGAATGATTGCAGACGGAGCTTGGGAGGAATATTTGGATGACGAGGAGGGAAAATTGTGACGTGGGGTTGGAGGGTTTTCCATTAGCGGATTAGGAAGATGGAAATCATCATCATAGTCATCGGCAGTGGCAGGATCAAGCGGTAAGGGATGGTAGGAAGACTTGATGGAAGCGGTTGATTTTTTGGGAGAGCCTGGTGCACTATTGCGATCGCCCTTCTTACTGAGAGAATCATTAGTGAACCAATTTATAACGCCGCCATCAGTGTTGGCATTGCTAGCAGACTCTTCAGCTGTGTGGAAGGATAGATCAGAGGCGGGAACCGAAGTATACGACTGATGAGATGCGCGTTTTGGGGAAGATGAAATTGAGGGTGCTGCCTTGAAGTCTGGAACTGAATGACGAGGTGATTGATTGGGATTGTAGGCATTATAGCGAGCCGGTGAACCTGTACGAGATGTACGGGGCGAGGATTGATTAGTCTGGAATGATTCATTGGAATTAGTCCGCGTGTGGAAGAACGGTATTGTTGGAGGGCGATCGAGATCCTCATAAGCGGCTCCAGAACGCCGTTTGTCCTCAAGGTTGGAACCTCTTGACAGTCTTCTCTCAGATGGAGCAGTGATAGTGGTGAAATTTGAAATGGATGATTTGTTGCGCTTGTGGCGAGCAGTGAGATTATCTTCCAGAGGATTCATATCCGGAGGAAGTTGATTAATTTTGCGGAATGTGACAGCGAGATATAGAGATATAGCAAGAGTAATCAAATGAAGCCCACCTCCAACTGTGGCTGCGTAGAAAAGAATATCGGTGAAAATTGTTAGAAGAGACTTATCGGAAAGATACGTAGTCCAAGTGGTTTGTTTCGTTTTAGCTGCGAGAGAAATATACGCATAAAATGGCACAATACTTATGTCAGTCAAAGATGCAAATACCATATACGATGCTGAAGATCCGGGCGCTCTGCCGCCAGATCTTCGCGCTAAATGATATACCCCATAGATGGTGTGGAGAATTGCTACAGCAGGCTGAGACATATCAATCAGTCGGTAGTCGGTATATCGCATTCCAGGGATAACATACCGCAAGCTTCATGATCCATCCTGAAACCATATCCAAACCCGTGATCAAAATCGACATGATGAGAAGTCCGACTGCTGCCAAGACTTGAAAGCATCGCAATAACAATGCGACTTTTCGAGTCCACTTAACTCTCTTCTTGACAGAAGGGTCCATTGGTTCGGAATCCCCATTTCCAGAAGGAACAATGAGATAAGAACTGATGAAAGTATATCAGTATAGATTACATTAAACCCCAAAAACATACTCAAACGTACTCAGGATGTGCATTGAAGCTGACCAAAGGACCATCTGGTCGCTTTGGTCGTGGTGCCTTGGGTGATAAGCTCGCTCTGGAGACAGCTTTCGGATCAAAGGACCAATCTGTTTTGACCGGGTCATAAATAAAGGGAGGTTGGATACCCATTGTACCTGGCAATAGTTAATGAAAGACAGAGTGAATATTGCAGGAATGAAGTCAGGAACGTGGATTTTGCAAAGAATGAATCAAGGGTATAACCTGCGATATTAATCCTGGAGTTTAGAGCTCGGATCAACAAACTTATATGCAAGATTCGTTAACACAGCAACAAACGATAACTTTACGAAGCACAGCGTTATCGGACAATGCGATAAAGATTTCCGAAGGCTTTCAAATGACGTTTGAGAGCGAGAGAAAATGAACAGGATCGCGAGTCCTTGGGTTTACACAAGATGTGCGAACTCTTCACAGCAACGCATACGTTTGATCACTCGATCAAGAGCGTTTACAAATACTACCAGCAAACATACTGAGAAGCCCAGAGCTCACGATGGTAGGCCATTTAGAATGGCTGTCATTGGGTCAGGACCTGCTGGATTTTACACATCTTATAAGGTCATGTCCAAAATTGAGAATTCAATCGTGGATATGTATGAGCATCTGCCGGTACCTTTTGGTTTGGTACGATTTGGCGTTGCTCCCGACCATCCTGAGGTGAAGGTAAATCTCCATTAGTCAGATCCAGACCGAACGACGAGAAAAAGTTGTGCTAATGCTAAGTAGAATTGTCAAGACAAATTCAACGAGGTAGCTGAATCGCCGAAGTTCAATTTCATTGGGAATATATCTATAGGAGATCATGCTGGAGCTTTACCTCTCGCTTCGCTATTGCCACATTACGATGCCATATTATATGCCTATGGCGCATCTCGAGATCGTACACTTAATATCCCGGGAGAAGACAATTTAAAGGGTATATATTCGGCGCGCGCATTTGTTGGATGGTATAATGGATTGCCGGAATATGCAAATCTTGAACCAGATCTCACACAGGGCGATGAAGCAATAGTCATAGGGCAAGGCAATGTAGCTTTAGATGTCGCAAGGATCCTCTTGCAGGACCCCGATATACTGCGAACTACCGACATCACGGAGAGAGCTATTGAGACTTTGCAGAAAAGTCAAGTCAGAAGAGTGAGGGTAGTGGGGAGAAGAGGTCCTCTGCAGGTTTGTTTTATGGGGCAGAGTGGAGCGTGTTTATGCTGACGATCACAGGCTGCATTCACAATCAAAGAAATTCGTGAGCTGGCGAAATTAGATTCCGTGGCTTTTCATCCTATTGATAGATCGTTAATCCCTGAGGACATATCGAAATTACCCCGAGCTTCGAAGAGAATTATGGAAATCATCAAAAAGGGATCAAGTGCTTCCTTGGAGTCGGCAGCTAAATCATGGTCACTTGACTTTTGCCTCTCACCTAAATCTTTTAATCAAAGTCATCAATCCCCCTCCCAATTAGGTGGTATGTTATTCGAAAAAACTTTACTGAGTCCAGACCCGTTTGATCCTGCAGCCAAGGCAAATGGTACTGGTGAAATGGTTGATCTTCCAGCCTCTCTAGCCTTTCGATCCATTGGATACAAATCAGAATCGTTGCCAGGATTTTCGGATCTGAATATACCATTTAATGATAGCCTGGGCATCATACCAAATGATCCGTTAGGTCGTGTAGTCAGTGATAACGAAAGATGGTCAACTTCGGATTCGTCTAAACATATCCCAGGAATGTACTGTGCTGGGTGGGTAAAACGAGGACCGACAGGTGTAATTGCAAGTACCATGCTGGATGCTTTCTCAACTGCAGATACGATAGCTGAAGACTGGTATGCGCATGCAACATTTCTCAATGGTAACGCTGGAGGTTCTGGCCTAGGATGGGGTGGAGTAAAATCCGAAGCTGACAAGAAGGGTTGCCGAAGGGTCAGTTGGGAAGACTGGCAGAAGATTGATGCAGCAGAGCGAAGGAGAGGTAACAGTAAAGGGAAGGAGCGAGAAAAGTTCACAAATGTGGAAGACATGCTCAAGGTCTTAGATTAAATCAGGGAATTCTAAAAACTAACAATATTGTACATTATTTCTTCAACTTCTCGGTGAGTTCTGGAACCTTGTCAAACAGATCACCAACCAGCCCAACATCGGCGACTTGGAAAATCGGGGCATCAGCGTCTTTGTTGATTGCTGCAATGACCTTACTATCCTTCATTCCTGCCAGATGTTGAATAGCACCAGAGATACCTGCACATAAGTATAACTGTGGTGCTACAACTTTTCCTGTTTGGCCGACCTGTAAACTGTTGTCGGCGTACCCACTATCTACAGCTGCTCTTGACGCTCCAATGGCTGCCCCCAAAGCATCTGCCAAAGGCAGCATTACTCTATCAAACTCCTCCTTTGATTTTAAGCCTCGACCGCCAGATACGACTTTGCCCGCAGTGGCGAGGTCTGGTCTATCTGATTTCGCGAGATCTTCCGATACCCATTCGGTCTGCGATTCAATCTTAGGATCTACACCCTCCGCAATTGATGCCGAGCCACCCTCCGCCGCTGCTGCGGCAAAAGCAGTCCCTCTGATGGTAATGATTTTGATTTCGTCTGAAGATTCGACAGTGGCAATTGCATTACCAGCATATATTGGTCTAACAAAGGTATTCTCATTTTCAATTCCTGTAATGTCTGATACTTGTTGAACATCGAGTAATGCGGCAACGCGGGGCATTAAGTTCTTTCCAAAAGCTGTGTGTCCGGCAATGATGTGTGTAAAGCCACCCTTCTTAATATTTTCTACCAGTAAAGGAGCATAGTTTTCTGGCAAGCCCTATAGCAAAATTATCAAAATCTGCTGATCGGCGGAACCGGTTGTGAGGAGATAGGTCTCCTTACCTTGTCATATGCAGAATTGTCTACAGCAATGATCTTTTCGATTCCTGCAACTTTAGCTGCTTCTTCGGCTACAGATTTTATGTTGCTTCCCGCGATAAACGCCGTTATTGACCCTCCTAGCTTTTGTGCTGCGGTGACTGCTCCAAGTGATCCATGGTTAAGTTTACCTTCCCTTTGTTCCAGGACGGCAAGTGATGATAATAGTCTTGCGAGTGCTGAGAGAGAAGCTACTGGTGTAGGGCCAGCTTGTGTTCGCAATTGAGTACGCGCTTGGCGTAAAATAGAGTGGCCGGCTCGTGAAAGCATTGTTATGAAGTTAGGAGAAAGAAAAATTGAGAGACTGAATTGTTGGTGAACTTCATCAATGAAATTCAATCAGTACTAGATAACTACCCCATGTTTTCCTTCCACCATCGGAGGCGTGCCGCTTCAAGCCGAGGGACCTATTCTTTGTGCCTGACACTTTCAATCATAACCCGAGCCTTAATTTAAGGTGTAAACTTTGGCTTTGCTTGGTTTGTCATCACGTGAATTGTTTTAGTCTTGGCTTTTTGGTTTTTGGCCCCATCTTGAGCTTTAGTATAGCAAGCGAAACGCGACCTTCCCTCCAGAAAATCATCAACGCGAATCACAGCAATAGTGTTTGCGCCTCAATCCCTCAATCGTTGATTACTACATAACTTCCTTTTGCATTAAGTCGTGCATCTGATTTTTGATCGATTCGACGCGCATGAGAATTCGAACATCATTTTGGAGATCTAGTACGACTCCCGTTGCGCCAAGTTTGGAAAGCGTTTACAAATAAATTATTGCGATACTTTCACCATTTCAAGTTATAAGCAAATATGGAGGACAATTCATTGAACTTTGATCCGCCTGCCCCAGGCAGTAATGCCATCCTCGAGCAACCACCACTCCCCGCAGAGTCCACTTCACCACCAAGTCAAGGGGCCACTGGACAAGCCCAAAGAGCAGAAGGTATATATCATCACACGCTCGCATCACGCGTAAGTTCTAACGGCTAATTCCTATAGATACCCCAATGGAAGAAGCTGGTTCCGTCGATTCAGCCATCAAAAAAGATTCAAGTGCGCCTGTCTCCGATAATCCGCTCGATGCGCCTGACGCACCTCGCCCAGAAACAGATGAACCCAAGGACGAGGTGATGGGCGATTCTCAAGCCCAAGATGACGTGAAAGAAAGTAAAGAGGGCGATGGAGATAACGGGGCTACAAATGGACAAGTCGAGAAAACAAAAGCTTCAATCGAAGCATCAGCAAGGGAACATCTTATATCACAGACACATTCAACTATAATACCAAGTTACAGTAGCTGGTTCGATATGCATGCTATTGCACCTGTCGAGAAGAAATCTTTGCCGGAATTCTTCAACAACCGCAATCGCAGCAAGACCCCATCTGTTTACAAGGATTACAGGGACTTCATGATCAATACCTACCGATTGAACCCAATAGAATACTTGACGGTGACAGCATGCCGGAGGAACTTGGCTGGTGATGTTTGCGCCATTATGCGTGTTCATGCATTTCTAGAGCAATGGGGCTTGATCAATTATCAAGTATGTCAATTCTTACTTATCGAAAAATCCATCTGCTAATGAGTCTAGGTCGACGCACAACAACGACCTTCGCAAGTTGGTCCCCCTTTTACTGGCCACTTCAAGGTGATATGTGATACCCCTCGTGGCCTGCAGCCGTGGCAGCCTTCCGCCGATCCAATCGTTCTTCAGGGCAAGAAAAATGAAGATACAGAGGCCAAGGCAGTTGCAGAACCAGCTCCCAAGTCAGACTTGAATTTACAGATAGGGCGCAACATCTACGATGCTACTGCCAAGGAAAATAAATTGAACGCGGACTCCAAAAAGCAAGCTAACGGCGAAGGTGCGAGCACTAATGGTACTTCAGACATCGTTCAAAAGTCTATCGAGGACATTGTGAAGGCACCAATAACCAAGGTTCTCTGTCATGTTTGCGGTATTGACTGCACTCGTGTTTATTACCATCACATGTCTCCCGCCGACCCAACAGCTCCTGGAACCACCAAGGGTAAATCGGACATTTGCTCGAATTGTTTTATGGAGAGTCGATACCCTCACAACCACGGTCGAATACAGTATCAAAAGATGGAGAATCCAACATACACAGCCGCTCCTGAACTTGCTCGTGACTGGAGTGATGCCGAGGTTCTTCGACTTTTGGAGGCTTTGGAAGGTAATGATGACGACTGGACAGCCGTCGCGGAGTACGTTGGTACCAGAACGAAAGAAGAGTGCGTCGTCAAGTTCCTGCAATTCGAGATTGAAGACAAATATATCGATGTGGAGCCAAGCAGCACCGATAAATCCAACAAATCCATCGGTGTTGGTATGTTGGGCCCTGAAAACGGTATGCTTCCTTTCAGCCAGGCCGACAACCCACTCATGTCTGTAATTGGTTTCTTGGCAAGTCTTACAGACCCCAAGGTTACAGCAGCTTCAGCTGGTAAAACAGTAGACGCAATGAAGAAAAGTCTACGGGAGAAGATTGAGAAACCACAAGGATCCGAGAAGGGGAAAGAGAAGGAAGGAGTTTCGGACTCGATGGAAATCGACGATGCCGAATCAACTAAACAATCGTTGAGTGAGATTGCGGCATTTCCATTGGTTGCGGTCGCCGGTCGTGCTGGTGCCTTAGCATCCCACGAAGAACGTGAAATGACTCGATTAGTATCAGCAGCCGTGAATATTACATCAATGAAGCTCGATTTGAAATTGAAACAATTCAATGAAATGGAAGATATCCTACAAGCGGAGCGAAGAGAGTTGGAAAGAGGTCGCCAACAGCTCTTTTTGGATCGCCTATCATTCAAGAAGCGTGTTAGAGATGTACAAGAAGGTCTGAAAACAGCTGCGGCAACGGGCGGGGAACAGGGAATCAAAATGGCACAGGACGTCATGCAAGGAGGGGAGAAAATGTCCTTTAATGGGGTTTCGGCTCCCGCAGGAAGCGTACAACCGTTGAGTGCGGAAGGTCAAATCAAGAGTTATGATATCTAGAAATGATACGAGCAAGCAGGCGGTAAGGAATAGCTTGGCTGTAGGTATTACATGGCGTAAATGGGGTTGAATATGGAATATTTACTGGTCGTTGCGTAATAAATCGCGCACATGTATGTGTTTGTACTTTGAGATTGGGGAGGTGCCTTTACACAAGAGGAGTCTCACGCTTTTACTTTTAGTATCTCTTCGCGCGTGCTCTTGTGTATTCTTAAGATAATGAAGTGGCACTATATCATGATCATATCTACATTGATGTGGAAAACAATTATTATGTGAGCTTGTGCTAATCAATCATAATCGCTATTGTAGACAGCGTAAGACCTAGGCTTAGCAACGTCTTTTGGCTTCTTGCCTTTATCGTGGCGGGGGCTCAATCCTCTAGCATCTTCCTTGTCCACGCCATCTATTGTCTCTCCGTTCACATCATCCCACTCACTGCCACTCTCACCCGAATACTCTTGATTCTCACCCATTCTAGTTCTCATCGCCATCCCTTCTCCTTCACGACTCTCTTTCAATTTCTCTCTCCTCTCTCTTCTCCCAGTCTTTTCCCTATTTCTCAAAAACTTTTCCTCTCCAACCACGCCCATAACCTCCCATTCACTCCGAAATTCCCTTTCTCTCCACTCTCTCCCATTGTTCTCAGCATCTACGTCCAGTTTCTTAGCGGGCTTCTCGGGCTTCTCGGGCATTTCTTCATCTTCATCTGCCTTGAAATCTGGGGGTGGATCTTGTCCCAATAGGCTCCAGATACGTTGTTCTTCGACTCTACTGACTCGATCGTCGAAAGCGGAGATGTAGGCTTCTAGAGCATGTTCGTATTCTTCAGGTGAGAGATGGGCTTTGCGTTGAGAGCGTGACTGAGTTTGCGATTGAGAGAGAGATGGGGATCGCTGAGTAAACGGATTATCGTCGAGATGATTAGATATAGTAGAATCTTCGGAAGCATCTGATTCAATATCTGAATCGAGGTGAGAATCAGAGGATGTATATACTTCTGATAAATCACCGGCATGATCTAGGTGCGGACGACTGCGTGAACGAGATCTGCTCCTTCTTCCACTATATTCTTTGCGTAGTTCTGTTTCTACCTCTGGGTATGTCATTATAGAACCACCCGGTTCATCTTCGCGGGAAATAGAGAGATTATTTCTCCTAGCACATTTTACCCAGAATTCATTACTGTTGGCGTCCATTTTCAGAATATTAGTAGCAGCTTCCACGTCGTTGATGCTGATATCCGCTGCTTTAATTTTGTTCGAGTCCATGGCTCTTACTCTTGACATTGTGCAGAAGAGAACGGTTGAAATGAGACGTTTCGTGACACTAACTGTTAACGAATGAAAATCGTCAAAAGCAGTTGCGCGAATGGCGGGAGTTTCTCCATGTTCCCCTATCTGCCTCCAGTTATCCTCCCATCTGGACCCAGAAGTGTTCATAAAAACTCGCTCGGAAAGTGCGAGCCAATTCTTGAGATTTAAAAGGCGAACTGCTGGTAACAAATCTTGAATTTCTTCATCACCTTGGGTCCTAGTCACACTACGTTTCTGTTCCAGAGACTTGCTGGCTTTCTCGGTTAGGAGCCAATATTTCCCCCATTTGACCTCCTCAACATCTTCCTCATATTTCTCTTGTCGTAGGGCAAGACCATCTGCTGCTCGCTCCATGATTTCACAGCATTCTGAAGTAAATTCCGCGGCAGCTGGATATTCTGTCATATTCAGTAGTCGCGCATCTTCGATTTTCCTTTCCTTTAATCCTTGGTGCAGTAGTTGCATGTATTCCTGCACCTCAACTTCTGACTTGGTCCCTATGCGTGTAGCAATAGCTCTTACATTGTCTCTCCCAAGTCTTGACAACCCAGTAAAAAACAGATCTTTCTCTTCGGGCGACCATATGGAACAGCCAATTTGACTGCCTTCCAATGGAGTATTATCCTCGAGGATCGACTTCGCTCCTACATCGTAAATCTCATTGTTCAGGAGATTGCGATAATCCTTGCTATAAAAACCTTTGACACGCTTTGCCCTCGTCGGATTTCCGTTCGTTCTTTGCTTTAATTTTCGCTTTTTAGATGTCGAACGGTAAGCTCCTCTTGTTGGGATAGGAATATCTTCCACTTTTGGAGGTACAAACATAGCCGCCCATTTAAGAGCATCTGCAATTATCCATTCATCCGTATATTGGTTGTTTGGATTTGGGTTTGCTAGAGAGGTTGAATGAGAATCGCTCTCTCCTTCTGAATGTACATCGCCTCCATGATTACTTCCATGGTTTTGAGAAATGCCTGCACGCGCTCTCTCATCATGTGATATTCGTCCAAAATCGCTGTCGCTGTCAGAAGCCTCATACGCTGACCCTGAATCTGGTTCAGGAATATCAAATGGGCCTTCAAAGGGATCAGAATCGTTGAGATCCATGTAGGCAAGCTAACGATCTTTAAAGCGTATTAATCGATAAATGTGTTGTGCTCTTCTCGTCCACATAGTTTGCGATAAGATGGCACGTGTGGATCGAACCTTAAGCTTTCCAAAGAGCTTCGATTGTGAATATTCACGCTTTGATAAATTTTGGGTTCTTTCCCGGAAAAAAGTAAAATTTGAACTGAGTTTTGAGAGAACCTTGAAAAAATAGCACGGTTGTAATGTGGTCCTGTCTAAGCTGAACAAGGGGGGCATGGACCTTGGTACTTCCGATTGTATTTTTGAATGCGGTGGACTTGATACAGGGATGCAATGATTCGCGTCTATCGCGCTTAACAGTGATCAATAATGACTACGATTTGTTGCCACAGTTTTATATCATCATGCCTTCTACTTCAAGAGGATTAATAAGGCTATTTTCAAGGCCATGGCGACCAGTAAGGGCACAAAGCTCCATCAGAAGTTATGCACGAGCTTCCACGCTCCCCAGAGTGCAACAAGCGGCTGTGGCTAGTCCTCGCCAAACCATTGTTTTGAGGGATTACCAGGAGGAATGTATCCAGGCCGTAATTTCTCATCTGGATCAAGGTCACAAACGAATGGGCGTATCTTTAGCTACTGGAAGTGGGAAGACTGTAAGTACTTTGTTAGACGAGTATCACTATTTTCCTATTCTCATCACATTTGGCAGGTAATCTTCACACAGCTGATTGATCGAGTCCAACCGCATGCTGAAAGCGCAACCCAAACACTGATCTTAGCTCACCGACAAGAACTGGTTGAGCAAGCAGCTCGACATTGTGCAAATGCTTACCCAAACAAACGAATTGAAATAGAGATGGGTAAAATGCATGCTAGTGGATATGCAGACATCACTGTGGCTAGTATTCAAAGTATTGGATCTCGTGACCGGATCGAGAAGTTCGATCCGACTCGTTTCAAATTGATACTGGTTGACGAGGCACATCATATTGTTGCACCGCAATACTTAAAAGTCTTGGCTCATTTTGGACTCTCCGAAAAGCGAGAAAACTCCCCGGCTCTTGTTGGCGTCTCGGCGACTTTGTCTCGTACTGATGGGTTGAAGCTGGGTGCTGCTCTTGATCAGATAGTCTACCACAAAGATTACGTTGATATGATTGAAGACAAATGGCTATCTGGGGTTATCTTCACTACCGTACAGTCGAAAGCTGATATTTCTTCCGTGAAGAAGGGCCCGAATGGAGATTTTCAAACCGGAGAACTATCGCAGGTTGTCAACACTGATCAAATAAATGAGCTTACTGTGCGTACTTGGTTTGCAAAGGCTAAAGGAAGGAAATCTACAATAGTCTTCTGTGTCGATCTTGCTCATGTGGGAGGATTGACTAACAAATTTCGCGAGTACGGAATTGATTCACAGTTCGTAACGGGGGATACTCCAAAGAACGAGCGTAGTGCCAGACTCGATGCTTTCCGAAATGGAGAGTTTCCAGTGCTGATTAATTGCGGAGTCTTTACTGAAGGGACTGATATTCCAAATATTGACTGCGTGTTACTGGCAAGACCTACCAAATCGCGTAATTTGCTCATTCAAATGATTGGTCGAGGTATGCGATTACATCCCGGAAAGGAGAATTGTCACATCATTGATATGGTTGCCACCCTCTCGACTGGTATCGTAACGACACCAACTCTTTTCGGTCTCGATCCTTCCGAACTCGTTGACGAAGCAAACCCGGATAATTTGAAATCTCTCAAGGAACGAAAGGAGGAGGAAGAAGAGAGGAAGAGAAAAGCCGAAGACATGGAAACTAAAGCCTCTCCAACATCCGCTAGTTCCAATATCAGGACTGTGAGCTTCACCGATTATGATTCTGTATATGACCTTATCGAAGACACCTCCGTAGAAAGACATATTAGAACTATCTCCCCATTTGCATGGGTATGTGTTGGTTCAGACAAATATGTGCTGAGTACTACAAATGGAACTTACCTAAAAATTGAAAAAGATTTCGAGGAGTCGAAAGACAAGTTCACCGTCACCGAGACTGTTGCCATGGCTAGTCTAAGGGTCTCCAAATCGAAATCACCATTTGCAAAGCCCCGCCAACTTGTCACTACAGAAACATTGTTGGATGCCGTTCACGCAGCTGACACTTTCGCGGCCAAAAAATATCCTCTTCAGTTTATTGCTAAAAAGGCTTACTGGAGAAATGGTCCTGCTACAGAGGGGCAGTTGATGTTCCTTAATAAGTTTCGACCACAGGATGATCAATTGACCTCTGCAGATCTTAAAAAAGGCAAGGCTGGAGATATGATAACCAAACTCAAGCATGGTGCGAAAGGAAGATTCTCGAGTTTGGAGGCGGAAAAAAAGCGAGCGGGTAGATCACGGTTAAAATTGGAGCAAGAAGCTGTTATAGCAAAGAGGGAAGCAGTCAGTGTTGGACCTCTTCTGGGTTGAGCAGTCAACAGTGGGTTTGTATAATATCCTTGTTACTCTATAATTGAGTAACCATATTTATTAATCACCTGGTAGTTGATAATTATACCTAGGTATGTTTAGTGGATTTGAGTGCTTGGTCTTTCATTATGTTTTCTCACCATTGTACCTTCTACTCTTCTGGTTCTGCGGAGTTCTTTCCCTCAATTCAAGCATGAAACCTTCATGTGTCCTTTCCACAATCCGCAAACCCCATTCAGTATTGATGCTTCAATATTGTTCTCCCCTAGGTAAACATAAATATTGTTTTAATCTAATGAGTTTATGTTTTATTCACTTCTATACATTCATCTGTACGATCCAATTACTATCAGTGTCGCTTATATTTCCACATACGAGAGCCTATGTGACTGACAGTTACCGACTACAGTATCCTCTTGGACCTCTGCAACTGTAACTTATCATGGTAAAGTATGTAAATTGTTCAGCCCATTTTGAATACTCCATTTAAAATGATGAATCAACAACTTCTCAGGAAGTTATCTGACCTGTTCTATTTTCCATCATTCTATTTCATCAACCCCAACGACTTTTTCAGGAAACATCTACACAGCTGGCTCATGGTAGATTCCAGAAACATCTTATTCCTACATTAATCGGGCAACTGCATATCAGTTATCATGGAGGCTTGATTCTTTAATTGCTGGCTTTTGATTTCCTGATTTATCTTAGACTAAAATTTCAAGGAAGTTTCTTTCCATGGACCAGAATGACAAATTAGCCTTGCAGCAAACTTTCCCACACACCAAGAAACAAAATCAACTTACATCTTTCCAACGGGTCCCGCTTTTGTATCCAAAATTCTTGACACAATTCCTCCTTAACAGTCACAATAGAGGAGAGGATAACATCTCACTTTGCTTCCAATTTGTATTGTTCCACTTGGCCTTCCTACAGACCCATCTCAACATGGACGACTCGAGAATTATCCCTCATCATGGTTCACTTGAGTCCAACAAGGAAACCAAACCAACTTCTCTTCTTAAGAACTACACAGGTTTACACAAAGATACCTCTATAGATTCCCAAGCTGTAGCCTCCACCAGTCAAAACTCGGAAGGTTTTCAGAACCCAGCCCTTCGACCTCGACATGATTCAAAACATGATGCGAATGAAGTTACATCAGACAACCAGCCCGACCCGAAACCTGATGCAGTTGTACCTCTTTCGCATGCACAGAAAACTGTGCCAGCCACCATCAAAAATCTTGCGGGTGAAGTGATAGCAAAATATACCTACAATGAGTACAAGCCTACAAATCCGATAGTCGTCACCGGCTTTTATTGTCAACGTGCACCCGAGAATATCGAACTTCCTCCTTCAAGACCAAATGAACCAGTGGAGCCGTGGAAAATCTTTCCCCCACCAGCCAATTCTGCTTTTACCGGAATTGAAAAGGTCGACAAGTACGATCCACAACAATATGATACTTTCGACGTGGCTCTTGATGGAGCTGAGCTTGTCATCAAAAATACACCATCTCCTAAAAAGGCTGCACCCGCTGTACCTAAGCGTACTAGAAAACTACCCATTGGTGAGATGGTGGCCACTGGAATAGATTTTACACAAAATGCGTGGGTGCAACATGATCCCTCATGTGTTGGTGAAATTTATACTGTGTAGGTTTATCAATCTCTCTTCTTTTACTCTTTTACTTTGGCAGTTGAATCTCAACTGTGCTGTTGTTTCCTATTAAATGTTCACCGCAAGCGCATAGTAATATATGTATGGTTACTAACATTTGATTGCTCACAGAGAGGAGCAAAAAGCCGACTTTGTCAGGAATTTAAACGAAGGAGCACCCATCGAATACTGCAAGAAATGTAAGCAGAGACACATCCCGCCAGGACCTCCGATCACACTTGCAGATCGGGATATATGTGGCGCATACCTACCGGATTGGTTTCCATCGGAAGGAATCTATAGGCCCTGGGATAATTTCAGGAGCATGATGAATGATTGGATTATTGGGCGAGAAATCGAGCTAGGCTATGATGATCACAAGGAGAGGGACCCCGAGCGTAATCTATGGAATTTGGAATTTCACTCTGACCACGAAGAGTGGAAACAAATTGGGCGAACTAATGGAAAGGGAGGCTGGTGGAAATGTAGGAGTGGACCAAACGCCACCCCGGCTGAAAAATCTTGTCGAGTCTGTACCTCCAGAGAAGCAAAACATAGAGAACAGGAAGTGGCGAGCTATAGACTCAAGCCTACTGCGACGCAGAGCAGAGCAAATATTGAGAACTGGATTACAGAGAGAACCAAGGCAGTCGGGCTTGAAGATAAGGAAGCTGCTCTTGCCATGTGGCGCGCAAATGGCATTCCAAAACACTATGGGTCAGCAGTTTCGAGAAATGGAATATATCCAGTTACCGAGGGAGGACGCTCAATTGTCGACGGAACACGTCCAGTTACAGGTGTATCATCATTGGGACCACGAACCTTTCTTCCTCCAGAGCAAATGTTCTCGGAAAGATTGTTCCGAGGCAATGGTCTACAATCCGCAGGCTCTCAGAGTGCCGATGAAGGTCTTGGACTCGAGGGTTCAACAGGGGATATGAATTCCCCTCCTTCTTCTGATACCTCCCCTTTGTCTGGTCAATCTGATATTCCCAAAACATTCGTGTCAGATAGTGGGTTGGGCTCATCTACTTCTTCGCAAGATCCACCTTCTAATGCAGCTTAATTTGCAAAGCCTACTACTGTTAGAGCTAATACAAGTGTTTAAAGTCTAATTTTGGGGGTCTTGGAATAGATTGTTTTGATGGAGTACTCGTGGAGTGAGTACTTGTGGAGTACATATCGATCACTTCTACATTTTCTCACGGGTATTGGAGTCTAGGCGTTCTATCATATATGACGGCAGCGAATGGACATGGCATTTTCAGCACTAAAGTGCGACTTTAATTCATTGATCGGATGTCAGGATCAGGTTTTATTTTTTTAGTGAACTCATCAGCTTGACGCATCGATTACATAGGATTCTACAACTCGGCGAAAAATTCATTGGGCTTTGGGTCGGGTATTATATGATCGGGAGATTATCGAGTGCTCCATCTGGTGTTGGGGTGTTTCTTTTTTCTTCTCGATATACCCTAGAAAGGTTGAATAGTGGTCCATATGGAATTGGTATTACAGCTGTAGAAATAAGTAGAGGTCTGGATTAGTTTGTATGGATATAGCGATAACTTCTCGATACAGAAATGTGAATATACATATTAAATTGGGCTATAAGGGGTTGAATATTTGTGGAAATTTTTTGAGGAGGGGGAGGGATGATGGTTTAGTATTGAAGTAAGTCTGCATTTTGTATGCTTGAAAGGGGAGGGTTGTGTGGATTCGTTAGCTTTCTATCGTGATATACTCAGGTGTTCTGGTGGCGAGTTTCTGGATCGATCTTCATACGTATATATATATGTATTATATTGGCTATGTGATATGTTGGTTTCGTCGCAATAGCCGTTGCTTTTCTCTTCCAGAACGATGGGATTCAATGAATCTGTATAGTCGGGTAGGTGTTTGGGTTTGCACATATGTATTTGTGGGTATTAACTTCCTTTCTCGAGTTTCGAGTTTCTGGATGGGGCGGTATGGTGGCTCGCTTGATAGATGGTTAAGGATGGGAGAAGGGGAATTGTTGATGTTGTTGATGATGTTGTGGGTATGTGGGATGAGATGGGATGATTGGTTTAGTTGGAGATGGAAGTGTTTGTTTATCTGTATTGATTTGAAATATAGAGAGGAAAATGTATACCTATACACCTATATATGAGTGATGAGATCTCAGATTCGTGTACTATGTATTATTTTTATTCGAAGTTTATTCATTACCCATCACTCAGTATCATTTGGTCGAAAGATGGTTTTTATGATCGATTAGACTTTTACCTATTGTATAGGAGAATTTTGACTACAACTTGATAGTAGGATTGGAAATTGGATCTCGAAATGAGACTGCGAATTGATTGGAGAGTGTTGTGTTATGTTGTGTTGGGTTTCTATGTGTGAGATTGGTGCAAACACATATATATATATGTATAGGTAGATAGGTAGATACCTGTTTCAGAGATACAAATATAGCATTATATCATTGAGATATCTATCTATCTATCTATCTATCTATCTATCTATCTGTCGATTTCAATTTTCAAGAATCAAGATGTGTTATAGCATAGTGTATTATGGTACATGTATAATATAGTATAGTATAGTAGCAGTATAGTACGTATCTTTATATAGTGTGTATTTGTATATGTATATGTATATGTATCTTTCATTTAAGTCAATTTCAAAGGAGGGAGGGATCCGGAGAGAGAGAGAGGAGATTGCACGAGGATATGTATAAACGTGAATGAAATATCTCTCTGATACTACTAAAAAACCTATAGGGAATTTATTAAGAAACTCTTGATATTAATAGTCAGATAGATGTATGAATATGAATATGAATATATCGAAATGCTACAGCTATTCAATCTATCTATTTATCTATCCATCTACATGTGCAATATCTAATCAATCTTACGAAACCCGCAAGTGAGGAGATTAATATTAATATTGCGTAGACCTTCTTCCGCCTTTGAATGGCAATTAGACGTTAGAGGAATATAAAGAGTTATCTATACATACGATCAATGAGATCCCCTAGCTAATCCGATCTTATATTCATAACCGAGTTATATCATTCTGTTCCTCGATATATAACTACCAACCCATCGAAATATGAATTTGACAGTCTCCCTACAATTTGAAAGATTATATTTTTGTGAACCAGGGTATTTTATAGAAAGGTACTCTAGATAATGGATTATTTATATGTATAAGCGGGCAACACGCCTCGTCTATCTACTCTCGTGTTCTTTTACTTTGTAATTCGAGGATTGGGATGATACGTACTAGATACATATGCATAGCAAGCATGCTATTACTATTACTCTTTTATGTATATGAGAGCTGTATTGCCATTTGAAACCCCAAAAATTCAACATCGACAGAATTCTTCTCGGCTTTCTCATGATTTGATGTTATTACTCGAGTCATGTATTTATATATGTATATAAAATCCTTATCCTAACCGTTAACATATCATATCTATCCCCTAGATATAGAACGCACAAGCAGGAAAGGATATTCACTTGAAATCCTTTTGATTCCTATTTCCCGATATCGCCATTCATCCTGATTTTATCTCCCAAAAGAATTCGGTAGTGCTCAGCGTAACATGGAACATAAGGAAATCAACCGAGAGCTCTCCGATCAGCTAGAATTCCAATGAAACTAGATGATGAACGATATAACCATATAAAGCAGCTAGAGTAGAAGCCGAGCTCGCATCCATAGAGGAAGCTTGTGATTAACTGGAAATCGGGGTTTAATGCCAATGGGAGACACATATCATGTGCTGATGAGATGAGTCATATACAATCAGATATAACGTCTTTAAAGAGGAGAAGAGAAGAGAAAGGGAAGATGGACAAGAAAAAAAGAGGCCACAATCTTGGGCGACAAGGTAGGCAGTAGGACTGAGTGCGGGCCTCATCGGGTCATGTATTGGAGCAATACTAGCCGAAAGTATTTGATGAGGTTGTTGTGAGAATTTTGGTAGATAAAATTGGAGTAGATAGATTCGGGTTTACACAGTTTTGTGATTAAGACTTGGAAAATAGGAACGCATACATCTTGATCTTTACTTACACAATACAGACAAGAGCTGGACACCTAACTGTTCTCATCAATGGTACATACCAAGATTATCGGCTCGAACTGTGATAATATAGATTTGAAAATAGGTTTTGTCTGGACGGCTCCAGGTACGCGGAGTAAATTTCCAGTGAGGAGGGAGGAGATGACTGAGGATTGCTAGCCCCAAAGGTTATTTTGGTAATATCTATTCGGTGAACGCAGAGGACCATTCTTTTCATCCTACCCACAATGAGGCCAAATAGAATTTTTGCAGATCCTCCGGAAGCTTGGCGATATAATCTTTGGAGGAAGCCGGGACCAAATATATCGTTTGAATCACATTCTGTGGTGTTGCTTGCGCATTGATGATAATTTGGTGCAATTGCATCGTGCAAGTAATTCAAGTTTGAGCTTGGATTATTCCAAGGCGCTAGAGATAGGTTTTGTAGTTTTCTCATTCGTAGTGACCCACGGAGGAGAGAGGCTTTCTGTATAGACAGTTGGGAGAAGAAAGATATGCCGAAGCTACCATGTGGTGCGGATTTCGGTATGAAGCCATGGCATCAACTGCTTCCCTTTGGTTTGATCTGGTATAACGGAAGATGTATGTCAACAGTTCAAATGGGATTTAGTAAGTACTTCTTCTTCTTCTTCTTCTTCTCCTTCTTCTCAGAGCCACCTCAGAAAGATGAAGGGAATACAGACCTGATCAATAGAGCTACGTGCGAAGTGTGAAGTATAAAAGTAGATTTTTTTGCCACATCAAAGGGTAGTCGATTGTGGAACCGAGATCAGTCCGACCGAGCCAATCACCGGTATCTAATCGAAATCCATCGGAGTTTGGGTTTTCGATGCCGGAAATCATGGAGAAATTAGAATGCTGTGTTTCTGAGTTGCGGAGATGCTTCAATTCAGCTGGTCCAAACTTTTAGGATCTATACTCTGTATTCTAGGAAGGTAGGTATACATACACAGGTAGACTCAGATGACACAACTTCTTATTGCTATATGTGGTTTCTTTCAATACTTATTACGACTAGATAGATGGGTGTCAACTTGTCGAACATTTGATATATGATGAGCTGTAAGTAAGTTAATGAATCGGATGGGTACACTGGTAGTAACCGTAAGAGAGATGTGTACCGTAGATCAAACGGAAGCTTTCAGGGTGGAGATGATGCTGCAATATTACTAGGTAGCGTTAGACGTGCTCTGATGGGTCTGTTTGTACCTTGACTTGCTGAGAGAAGAAGAAGAAGAAGAAGAAAGGCTACAATAATCATTAATACAATAATACAATAATATAATGATAACAGTAACAGTAACAGTAACAATAACAATAGCACTAATAGACAAACTCACTCGATTACCAAAAAGGATAAACCTTTCATTCATTACCGGTACCCTCAATTTTGACCGGGGGATTTCGATCAAATCGTTCAATCAAAGAAAAAAGAGGATTTGGTGAATGAAAAGTTGGAGACGAATCTTTAAAAGTGACGTCAGTGGTATTTCTAAGTTTCAAATCTGGGCGTGTACCTTGAAATGATCTCATGCCGCCTTATTAGCCCGAGAGTCCAAGGGAGACCTAGGTACCAAGTATAGTGTGGTATTCTGCAGACAGCAGACAGCAGACAGCATAGAGCATCCAGCATCCAGCATCCAGCATCCAGCTATCGGGATCAGATGCAATTTTGAATGAGTCCTCTCGGATTCCGGTTATTTATGATATGGTAATAATACAATAGTAAGCTAAGGTGCCTGGAATAAGGAGGAAAGAAAGGATGAAAAGTTTATCATGCCAAGCTTTGTTTACGTGCATTTGCACATGGCTGTTCTCTATCTTCGATGCTCCGGCCAGCTGAGGAGGGGAAGGAAGATCCCGATTCATATATACATATAATTATATGTATATATTGTAGATACCAGATGCTATCCAGATGCTAAATACTAGACACTAGACACGGTAGCTAACCTCTCGACTGTTTATTGCTTTTACCACCATCTACTTAGATACCTGCCTGTACCCAATATACCCAATATACTCACTCACTCGACTTGGGACTTGCTAAATAGCCCAACATGATCCCCAGATACGATACTTATCCATCCATCCATCCACCCACCCATCGTATAAATAGATATTCAAAAGGAAGAAAACTGACATGAGTGGGCTGGGTCTCTGGAGTATGCAAAGCAGGATATCTTGCATTGTTGGTATCTACGATGTCCGATGTAGCAGTCGATGCTGTACAATGTTGGCTGTCAATTATCAAGTGTATATAAACTTTACTTTCCCCTCCTCCTTGAGTAACGATCATCTATATCTATCTTGATTTTATTACTCGACTAGTAAGAATCAATTTGGGAGAGCAACACGAGAGATAACCCTCATTCCTCGAGTAATCCTAAAGAATAAAATACATTGATTTAATGACCTACCCCAGGTACCTACCTATCTACCTCCCTACCAGCTCGAGAACACCTACCTAACTACTTGACCCTTCTCCAGGAAAGTCACCATCTCTCAACTCAAAATATATACCAAAAAGTACAGAGTAGTTTCTGCGCACCAACAAAGTCAATAAATAAGTCTTTGCAACCCATCTACCTACCTACCACCTACATTCATCACATATATACACATATATACACACATATATATATTAAAAGGGCTGGCTGCCTCGGACCTTCTTTCCCAATAAGAAATAAGTCAAATATTGCAAAAGCGGCATTCACCCTGTATTTGCATTTGCATTTGTATTTGGTTTTGGGTGGTTGTAGTACCCAATAAGTACTAATAAAACAAAACACTCGAATCTTTTGAAGAGGTAAAAACTCAATTGCCGCTGCTTTGCTTAATTAGATGGATAAGGAATTATTTGACTGACAGAATCAAAACTTGTTAGGCGATAAATTCTACCTCAAATCATTCTTGCAGTCTCTTTCCTATTAGATCCCACTACCCACTCAACTACCAACCACCAAGCAAATTTCACTCAATCACTCAATCACTCACTCACCATCCATCCACCACCTACAGACTCCCTCAACCGTCCTTCTTTCCTTTCAAAGATAAATTTCCTGCATTCCTACGAATAATTCTCCTCTATCAACAGTTCTCCAAAGAGATCACATAATTCAAAATGGCTGAATTCGTAAGAGCTCAGATCTTCGGTACCACCTTCGAGATTACTTCCAGGTACGCGGGGCTCAAAGAAGTCGAACAAGACAACAAGAGATTGTCAACCACCCCCTTCGCAACTTGCAATACTGATAATTTTGTCATATAGGTATTCTGATTTACAGCCTGTGGGCATGGGCGCATTTGGTCTCGTTTGGTATGATTGTTCCTCCCATTTTTAACCCATCTTGGTGATGAAATCTTCAACTGAGGGGTAGAACAACCACATTTTCTCAAACAAATCACTAATACTTGCCACTCGCACAGCTCTGCCAAAGATAACCTCACCGGTTCAAATGTCGCGGTTAAGAAGATTATGAAGCCTTTCAGCACACCGGTTCTATCCAAGAGAACTTACAGAGAGCTGAAATTGTTGAAACATCTCAAGCACGAGAATGTACGTTTTATCACGATAATATAAATACACAATAATGGCTGGTCCTGGAGATACTAAAAGTTTACAGGTCATCTCACTCAGTGATATCTTTATCTCACCTCTTGAGGATATGTATGTAGCTTCCAGGAATTTGGAGAGAACTCAGACTGATAAAAGTGCTAGCTACTTCGTCACCGAACTCCTTGGTACAGATTTACATCGTCTGTTGACTTCGCGACCACTCGAGAAGCAATTCATCCAATACTTCTTGTATCAAATCTTGGTAAATCATTCCATTTTTAGTGGTACTGCTCAAGTATGAATCAATCTAATGTTACTTTTTAGCGTGGATTGAAATATGTCCATTCTGCAGGTGTCGTTCACCGTGATCTCAAGCCCAGCAACATCCTCGTCAATGAGAACTGCGATCTTAAGATCTGCGATTTCGGTCTCGCCCGTATTCAAGATCCTCAAATGACAGGATATGTGTCTACAAGATACTACAGAGCCCCCGAAATCATGCTTACATGGCAAAAGTATGATGTGGAAGTTGATGTTTGGAGTGCGGGATGTATTTTCGCAGAGATGTTGGAAGGCAAGCCTTTGTTCCCAGGAAAGGATCACGTCAACCAATTCTCCATCATCACCGAGCTCCTCGGAACTCCACCAGATGATGTTATCCACACCATTGCCAGTGAAAATGTAAGTCATTATGTATGGATTGTAGGATGTAGCTGATTATTTTTAGACCTTGAGATTTGTGCAATCTCTGCCCAAGCGCGAGAGACAACCTCTTGCAAGCAAGTTCACTCAAGCAGATCCATTAGGTATGCCCCTAGCATTGTATCTTACTTTACTGTAATCCTCATTGACCTGTCTTAGCTATTGATCTCCTCGAGAAGATGCTGGTCTTCGACCCCAGAGCGCGAATCAAGGCAGCCGAGGGATTGGCACATGAATACCTTTCTCCTTACCACGACCCAACTGATGAGCCTGCGGCAGAGGAGAGGTTCGATTGGTCATTCAATGACGCAGACCTCCCAGTTGACACCTGGAAAATCATGATGTACGAACAACTTTTCGATTATCAACCAAGATAGATGATGTGCGTTCAATCTGCAGAAGTCTACAGGCTATCGAGTGGATGCGACGGACCAAGATGGTAAAGCTGACTTGGAACTTTCTGCAGGTACTCCGAGATCCTCGATTATCATAACGTCATCAACGACGCCCAAAATCTGACGGACAGTCAGTAAAACTGCATTTGTTATTTTGTTTTTCGATTGAATTTAGTTATGAAAAGGTGTTGCCTAGGTGCAACCTTTAGCATGGGATGGATACACATTATGGGGGAGCTGGTTGAGAGGAGTGCTCTCTTGTGCTTTCTGATGCAACGCGACCTCTGGCGAGAACTGGCTTTTTTTTTCTTCGACTTCTGGCGTACATATATTACTTCACCAAGGGATGATGAGTCACGTATTTTCCGAAGTTTCTGAATGCTGTAGTCCGTCTGCCTGTGGGGTTATGGATTGTGCATGGTTTGAGTGGAGTAGTGAAATCGAGAGGGGGACCTTTGCACACAGTAGATGGATGAATTTCTTTCCGCAAAAGTTGTACTTAGATGATAGGATGATAGGACGATAGGACGAGTTTGGTCATTGGCTCATGGGCGTTTGATGGGAAATAGAATAAACGAGTTACGATTTTATAATGATCGAGCTATCTTTCTGGGGGTCAACCCTTTTTGCAACGATTGGATACAAACAATCGAAAATATTGACTGTGACCTAGAGAAGAATTATCTTAATTGGCTTGAAGCTCAGCTAATACAATACAAACTAAGCATTTCCCAAGCATTTTCCAAGACATAATGATACTTGATACGGTACAAATCCAAGAATGGCAAACAACAACATCAGAATCCAACGCAGTCTCCCATGTACACAAGTGACCTAACACAATCATGTGACGAGAACAGACTCCAAATCAGCTTTTTTACTTATGCCTACATGTACAATAAGCATCGAAATGGGACAGAAATATTGGATGATAAATTAATGGTGGAGATGTGTGGTGCGCACATAATTGCAAGGATGATGTTTTCCTGGACTTATTCGCTGGCCTTGCAGCGAGGTGGGATGGATTGGATAGGAGGGAATGATAGGAGAGTGTGATAGGAACTGGGTAACGGTCTACTGCTAGATTTTTTTTATTTTAATATGGGTGTTGAGGATTATTTCAAAGGGTGATTGATGAGTAAAATTTTAGTACGCTTTTAATAAAGACAGGTTTATCTTGATCAACTGCCTGCCGGTGATTTCAACTGAATTGTTGACGACAAGAAGATAAAACAAGTTTGACTTGATGGGTGAGCATAGCATACTGATAAAGTTTGCGATAGACCTTTGCTCCAGCCTCATTCGGAGGCTGAGAAATTGATTCTGGAAATCTTCAAAGCATCCTTCGAACTTTTGGAAATTGCAAACTAAAGTTGGAGGGACGTATTGATAGGGATCGTCAAGGGTTAATGAATTTAACAGAGGGGTAAAAGTAAAATTGCCTAACGACTCGGCTGGTTTATTACGCATACAGCTCACTAGGTTCGCAATATCAAAACCCTGGAGAGAGCATTGGCCAGTTAATTGTAAACGGCTATCAATTTATTACAATTGGGATTTTAGTTGGGGAAAGGAGAAGGAGATTGATAGGACTAGACGGATCGAGATTGTAACGATCTATCGAAGACTTACGAGACGAATTGATCTTCGAGAGAGGAAAGTTAACACAAGCGGAAACATAAAGTTGAAAGCTTGAAGAGAGGAATTGAGGAATATCATGTTTTGATTACGAGGACGATTACTCTTTGGTCTACTCGGAACATTGAAGGCGAGAAGGACAAGCAGAAGTAATCACTGTGGCAGAAGCGGACATTTCAGAGACGAAGATATAATATCGAAATATATACACACCTACCTATCGTTCGTCCACCGGCTGTTGACATTCAACAGTCCTCCAGGAGGGATTTAGGGAGGTGATTTGTTACTTTCTAGCTTTTAGCCATTAGGCCAGGAAGATCTGTGAGAGGGACTCGAGCAAAAGTGCGTCTCCGGATTGGGACAACGTATCGAAAGTCGGTTCTCTATAGTTTGGGAGAGAAACTCGGAGAGGGACAAGCGCACTGGATGGAGAATATTGAGAAGAAGGAGGGGAATGAGGGGTTGTTGGCGGGGGGAAGAAAGGGGTTTGTGCCATTGGTTACGGTGGTTGATTTTCATCATGCGAGGTGAGTGTTTCTGGGGAAGAGGTAGTGAGGTGATTAAGAATGAATGGGATGGTTATGAGGGGGTGAAAAAGAAAATTGGCTGACATGAGTTTCGTTCAGAGGACCGGAAGTCGAATACTGGTTTGGGGCAGAGGAGGGGACCGATCCTGCGGTGGAAAACGAATGGCCTCTGTTGCCATTCATGGCTTTGAGTGATGGTGCGCATGCGTAAGTTGCTATCCTCGCATTCTGCGAACTCAGAAGAAAAGGTTTGAAGCTGACGGGTAATTGAAATGGCAGATCGACAGAAGATTTCTCCTATTTTACACTCCTACGACCTGCGCGCGGAAATCTACCTCCAACATCCCTCTTCGGTATCTCCTGCACACAACAGATGGACGCCTCAATATTGCTTAACCGCCCTGCAGAAGTTACACGATCGACTGTACAAAAGGCTGTGGTTGTGATAGCGGATTCTCCACAATTCTTTGGAATGTTGAGGGAAAGATTGGGAGTTGTTACGAAAGCGTGGTTTGCACAACGAGAATTCACAGACACGGAGATATTGAAGAGGTTTCAGGAAAGCCTGGCGGAGGAAAAAAGTCGAGGAGAATTGGGGGACAGGGAAGAGTATCTAGGAATGAGTTTGAGGGAACTGGTTAAGGAATTTAAATGGCAGACTTTGGTGCTTTTTAAGTGTTGTTTGTTACAACCGAAGGTACTTGCCCCTTTCCTGGCGAACCATGGTTTATTTTAACTGGAGAGTAGATGCTTTTTTTTGGTTCGAGATGCGAGAGATTGTGCATGATGCAGTTTTCACTCATATCTCTCATACCGGGTTTGATACGGAATTTACAAGATTGTGCGGATCCGGAATTGGATGATTACAGGAAAAATCTTGTGAAGCCGACGAGTTTGAAAACTAGCGATAGGAGCTCGTTGTTGAATTACATGGGATTGCCTTTGCAGATATTTGGCAAGGTAAAAATCGGCCTATACAGGTATATGAAGAAATTTATTAACTGTATATCTAGGGAAGTCTTTTCGGCCCTTATACTCCTTTACAGCAACTTGATATATTAGCGGACTACGGCACAAAATCGTATATTGTTGGGTCAACGAATTCTTTACTTCTACAACAGAGAGATCGATACAGCGACATTCTTATTAATCTAGACGACCTTACCATTAATATCACATCCGCATCACTGAGGTCCGCACTCACACTTTCTGCGGCCGATCGACGATGGATCGATTTCATCACACAAACTGTCAATGACACTTGGGATGAATCTAATCCAAGCCGACCTAAAACTATGGGCTATGTCGGTTCTGAAGAATTCATTCGATTGCAGTTCGAAGAATATCTCCTCTCTTTAATCTCCTCAGTCAAATGCCATAACTACCTTGTAGTCAATGCTCACAATCCCAGAGCGCAACTTCCACAGGTCGAAGGCGATCCCGCACATGATTTTAGCATGGATTGGATTGACGCATGGACGAGGAGTGAAAACTATGAAATTTGGAATAATCATACAGATTCGCATCTTTTTGATATCGTAGAACCTAAACATCCTTGTGCAGGTGGCCTTACAATTGACGATGTTCAAAGGCGTATTGCCGAACAAGTTAAGGAAATGCATCTTGATGAAAGATTTGCGGTAGGCAAGGAAGTCCTGGGCAGAAATCTTGCAGCGGGAAAAGAAAGAGCTAGTACTGTTTTCAATAAATTGTATGCAGATATGGAAGCCTATCGGGAAAGCCAGAGAAAGAGAAACGAGGAAGCTAGAATTGCGGCTGAGAAAGCGGCAACTGCCAGTGGGGCTTCGAGTCCAGTCAGCGTAACGGGATTCAATGAACCCAAGACCCCTTCAGTGCAGAGTAGAGCGGGTGCATATATTGGGAGCTGGGGTACGTGGATGGGAGAGAAACGGAAAGCGGGATGGGGAAGAAGTTCGGGGAGCCAGGAAAAGGTCCAGCAGGTTACGAATAGTCCGAAGAGAAGTTCAAGAGGCTTCTTTGGAAAGGAAAATATTCATGTTGTGGACGCGAAAAATGGGCTGGAGAGGAGCCCACTGAGTCCGAGAAGTTCTCAGGGGGGGTACTCGCCAGTGGGGGAAAGACCTGGGACGGCGGAGAGTTTTAAAGAAAGTATCTTTGATGCGGAGGTGGAGGAGAATGAGGCTGGAAATGGAGACGGAAAGGCGGTGGTGGTAGAGAAGACTATTGATGCACCTTTGAGAGTCGATATTCCGGGGCATTCGTCGGGGTTGCACGAGGGGGTGAAGGATCATAATGATAGTGATGGTAGCGGCGAAGAGGAGATGAAGAAGCCCAAACCAGTACCCGTGTCTGCTGAAGCAAATGTGTGGAACGATGAAGGAAATCGAGAATCAGATGAGGATAAACATGAGAGGGCAGAGAGAGTAGCACAGGCCATGCAGGAGGCGGTTGATTCTTCTATTCATTCGTAGGATTTTTATGGGTGATAGAACGGGTGGTGTACTTGAACTTTCATTTTTCCTCTTGCGTTTTTCTTCTGGATTGGATCGGATTGATTGACGGCTTAGCGAAGTTTACGCGCTGAGACACAAGACATAAAGAGGGGAGATCACGGGTGGAATGAGTGTTTTGGGATGGAGTGAGATGGGTGAAATGGATTGGAATTGGAATTGGATTGGGTAGGGAAAATTCAGGGATCGCAGGATCATACATACCACTTACCGTATTACCGCATATACAATACACGTATACATGCATTCAATGGAATATATTTAATGTTATTAGATTGCTTCCCTTTCTTTTTGGGTAGGAAGTACATTGTTAAACAGAATTAAAACGCTACGATTAACCTAAGTCCCACCCATCTCGTCCATCTCCCAAGCTCAACTCTCTAAAATAGGTCCCTCATCTACATCTAAGGGATCTCGATCAAAACCACTTCAAATCAGCAATTCATATCCCATATTTTTTCCCCTTGGGTATAAGAGCCGAGCGTCTAGAAATTACCGGTGAGGTCTTTTTGGAGGTGGTGGGATATATCGGCGGGAATGGATTATTACGATATCGTTGGGGTTTAGTGTGGTTTGGATTAGGGTGGTGGGTTGGGGTGCTGAGACCTGGGGGAGGGTTAGTGGGTGGGGTGGAAATGAGGATAAAAGGGGGTTACAGTGGCCGGTTATGGTTAGCTTTGCGAGGAGAGTGAGAGGGAGGTGTGAATTTTCTGAGATTTGAGAAGGGGTAGGCTGAGAGAGAGAGGGGTGGGCAGGGATGATGTTAGGTGGTAGTGGATGAAGATCTTGATGTATAACTTGATGTATTAGGTTCAGTGCCCTAGAAGCTAGAGTACCCGGTGATGGAAAGAGACACGTCGTGATAAAAATGAGGTTAGGAATGGGCTTTGGTTGGGTACTAGTAGTAGCAATGATGTCACTTGTGTTGAAGAAATTACAAACAAGTAAGTAAGTAATACTTTGGATGGTTTCTCGGTATTGAAATAAAAGAATCTGTTAAACACGAGCAGGATCGAGATGCTAGAATATATCTGTCCAGTGGAAGAAATGATTGATTGATGTGGAATAGTTATGAAGATTTATCTGGCAGTTCTTCATCTGAATATCTACTCGGGCTCGAGTGGGCTTGGGAATGAGGGGTAAAAGGAGGGGTCTGCTAATTTTGATAGGTATATCTATCTTATCATACTACGAGTAGAAGCTTGAACTTTCAGGATGTTCAGTAAGACTGCTTGCTATGCATACTTGTTATTACTTGTAGAGAACGTGCTTGCTTTGAAGTTTCCATGAACAGTATAATGCACATAAATACCGATGTTTTCCAATGCTGTGAATATATTGATGAAGTTGCTTGCTATATATATACTGACTGTATCGTATTGTGTCTAATTAACTGCTGGCAAGTCACAGCCATCCGGCAGTTTGCTTAGTCAACATCCTTATCGGTTATCAAGATCTTTGAGGATTCGGACTTCGGGAGCTTTATCAATACAGAATCCAATTTGGCGCTTTGAATCTATACTCCTGGCTGTTTTTGACGCCTGCCGTGACTCCATAACTCTGTGTTTGGCGGTAAAAAAAAACATTCAGCCTTAGGCATACGTGCATGCCACTCGTAGAAAGTGCACGGCAGCCTACCATCATACACTTGAATCACGAATTCATTCTTACTCAAGACTTTAAGGAAAAAGGGAAAAGGGAATTTTCATACAAATTCACCCTTTTGACATTTATTCGAATATTCTATTGAGAGGTTTAAAAGATCCGGCCGTATATTACTGTACAGGTTCAACTTTCTAGCGTGTTCTTTCCCTCTAGTTCACATTGTGGGCAGTATACCCTTTAATAAATATCCTCTACATCATCTTTCCAACACAACCACTGCCCTCGGGATATACAACACTCTCACCACAACCACAATCTCAACCTCAACTTTCGCATCCCCCTTGAAAACTTCCAGGATCTGGAGACCCTTTTGCATCGTATTCTGTGATTTATCACAAAGGTGCTCATTTGATCATCTCCATTTTCATAATCGCACTTACAGTCCCGAACCTACATTCCTTCAAGCTGCTGGCTTAAATCCATCATCAGTTCCTTATACCAGTTTGAATCTATTTGAAAACATACAATCTTTTCTCTCAACTACTTCTATTAAACTCTATTCAAGATGACGGTCGCTACTAGGACGGTGGTCGTTATGCCTCCTGTCCCAAATCGAGAGGACTTAGATGCGACGTTCGTACTGGATCTTTTCTCTCTGCCACCTCCCCCCTCGATCTTACTTGACTCAACATGCTAACTACAAATTTCTGCGACTTAGATGGAAATACCTTGAGGCTGGAGTATCAAAGGTCATGTTACAATTGGCAGATGGTGTCGATATGAATACTGTAGGTGCCACTCCTATAACACTCTTCAGCTCTTATGCGCAGTTACTGACTTGCTTTCTATCTATAGTATATGGGTGTATACACGTACGTATTCCAGCCAAACACTCTGGATGCATCATCTAACTTCAAATAGAGCTGTACACAATTTCTGTACATCACAAAAGGCAGTCACCAACAATGGCCCAGGAGTAATTGGGGGCGCGCATCGTGGAGGTAGGGTATCTTACCAATCCAAACTTAATTCTATACATATATACTGATACTGATACTGTATTTACAGCACACCTTCTTGGTGAAGATCTATACAAAAACCTCATTAAATACCTAACACAATATCTCAAGGAACTCGTTCTCGCCTCTAAAACACACAGCGATGAAGCTCTCCTCAGTTTCTATATTCGGGAATGGGATCGATACACGACAGCAGCAAAATATGTTAATCACTTGTTCCGATATCTTAACCGCCATTGGGTAAAGCGAGAAATGGACGAGGGAAAAAAGAACATTTACGATGTTTACACTCTGCACCTTGTTCAGTGGAGAGAGACTCTGTTCACAGCTGTCCATTCAAAGGTTATGGATGCTGTTCTCAAAATGGTTGAAAGGCAAAGAAATGGCGAGACTATCGAGCATAACCAGATCAAGGCAATTGTTGATTCTTTCGTATCACTTGGGTTGGATGAATCGGACCCCACTAAATCGACCCTCGATGTTTACCGTTTCCACTTTGAGAAGCCATTCTTAGAAGCCACCGAGGCATTCTACAGAACCGAATCGAAGGAATTTGTCGCGGAAAATAGCATAGTAGAATACATGAAGAAGGCTGAAATTCGATTGGCAGAAGAGGAAGAGCGAGTTAGAATGTACCTACACCAGGATATCATCATTCCATTGAAGAAAGCCTGCAACACTGCTCTTATTGCAGACCACTCCGCACTTCTCCGAGACGAGTTTCAGGTTCTTTTGGATAATGATCGATATGACGATATGGCACGCATGTACAACTTGCTGGCGAGAATTCCAGATGGTCTTGAACCACTCCGTACCAGATTCGAGGCTCATGTTCGAAACGCCGGTCTTGCATCAGTAGCGAAGGTCGCTAGTGAGGGTGATAAGCTCGAACCCAAGGTTTATGTGGATGCTCTTCTCGAGATTCACACACAATATTCAGGTCTTGTAAAACAAGCATTCAAGGATGAGCCTGAGTTTACTAGGTCTCTTGATAATGCATGCAAGGAGTTTGTGAACCGCAACAAAATTTGCAAATCTGGGTCCAACAAATCTCCTGAATTACTCGCCAAATATGCTGACTCTTTATTAAAAAAGAGTGCCAGTGGAGCCGAGGAGAGCGATATCGAGAACTCTCTTACTCAAATTATGACAGTCTTCAAGTATATTGAGGATAAGGATGTGTTCCAGAAGTTCTACTCGCGTATGCTTGCTCGTAGATTGGTCCACACCAGTTCTTCATCAGATGATGCTGAGACAAGCATGATCAGCAAATTGAAGGAAGCATGTGGATTCGAATACACCAACAAGCTTCAACGTATGTTCCAGGACATTCAAATCTCAAAGGATTTGAACAGTGGATTCAAGGAATTTGAGGGAGGAATCTTTACTGGAGGCGAAGAAAAGCCAATCGATGCTAGTTACTCAATTCTGGGTACGGGTATGTGGCCTTTGAATCCACCAAATACAGATTTCACCCCACCAGTGGAGATTTCCAAGGCCTATGAGCGTTTCCAAAATTTCTACAACCAAAAGCACAGTGGTAGAAAACTCACGTGGCTTTGGCAGTTGTGCAAGGGCGAGATCAAAGCCAACTATTGTAAAAACCAAAAGACTCCATATACTTTCCAGGTTTCGACTTATCAGATGGCTATCCTTTTGCTGTTCAACGAGAGTGATAAGAATAGTTACGAAGATATCGCCAAGGCAACTCAATTGCAGGCTGATATTCTTGATCCTACCATTGCTATTTTCTTGAAATCCAAGGTCCTCACTATGACCCCACCAGACGACAAGCCAGGACCTGGCAAAACTTTCAACTTGAACTATGACTTTAAGAGCAAGAAGATTCGTGTCAACTTGAATATCGCTATCAAGTCGGAGCAAAAGCAAGAGGTTGATGAGACTCACAAGACTATCGAAGAGGACAGAAAGTTGCTCATGCAGGTATGTAGAAATCACTTGTGTAGTATAATTGAAGTCTCACTAACTCATATTTTAGTCTGCTATTGTTCGTATCATGAAGGCACGAAAGAAGATGAAGCACAGCGTCCTTGTTGCCGAAACTATCAGTCAGATTCGCACCCGATTTTCACCCAAGGTTCCAGATATCAAGAAGTGTATTGATATCTTACTGGAGAAAGAATATCTAGAGCGACTCGACGATGATGAACTCGGATACCTTGCATGATCCATGAACTTTTTATTGAACAGAATCTCTTGCATTAGGGATTTATGATGGATGACCTTTTATGAATCGGCGGCTTATTGAAGTTGATTATAAAAGTTACCAGCCCACACTTCAGATTTGGGGAGAGAAACTGGTAGTAACTACCTGCTGGTCACCCTTTGATCAAAGTCAATAAATAAAGGGCAATAATCAGGCGTATTGATGCATATTTTTTATCGTTTTAATTCGTTGTGTTACTGGTGCCACTCTTGACCAATTTTCTGGGGCATATTTGGGAGGGAGGCTGGGAGGAGTTGCGAGAAAGCTACTGGTTGTTTGCTGTTGAAACACAGTTATGTGTTTTACAATCAAGGTTTCTTTTTTTGTCTTTTTCTTTTTTTGATACCGCGGATACCTAACTCACAACTTCGCACATCACTTTAAGAAGATTTAGTTCTCTAGACGAGAAGGAGATACTTATACGGGATGAGTAGGTGATGGGACATGGGAGGGAGTGGGGATAGGAAAGAAGTCAAGGGGAAATAAAGGGCAGAATGTAACATATCGCAATCGGTCATTAGGTGCATTTGATGACTAAAATGAATGGAAGGCTTGAGCATTGGATGTGATGTAATGGTGATTGGGTGGGCTTGATCATAATTGGGATGGAAAATTAAGTGCGCGCCAAGTAAGGGAGAATAAATGGGAAGAATTGGAGCGAAATACAAGTGTGCATGAATGAATGGTACGGGTGTTCAAAGTAAAGAAAAACTTCAAGTCAACAAGTCACAGCGAGAAACAATTAATGTTACCTATCTGCATATGTTACCTAAGTCTTTTAGTAGGTTTGTGAGTGGAATTGGAAGTGGATGAATGAATGTATTGAGTATTGATGGTGGTGTTTGAGTCTTTTGAGTTTTCGATGAGTTTAGGAGGTTCTGATTTGTCGTTTGTATTGATGGATGGATGGATGGGTGGGTAGTTGGGTGGTAAGAGGGTAGAGGACGAGGTAGGGAGTGAAGGGATGGGCTGTTTTAATGTTGGTTTCTGAGGTGAAGGCTTTTTGGAGGTTATTTAGTGGGTTGTTGGGTGGATGGGTGGCAGGATAAGAAGAGGGAGAGGAAAATGTGTAGATGAGAGGGTGGGTGGTTGGTTGATGGCTGGTAGTTAATGGATGTTAGGTGTTGAGTGCTGGCTGATGATTGATCTGTATGAGGGTTTTTGGGTTGAGTAAGAAAGTGAGTGAGTTGAGGGAGGGAGGGGAAGGTAGGGTTTGGATGTGTAGATGTTTGGATTCGGAAGGTGGGAGAGTAGGGGGGGAGGAGGAAGGTAGAAGAGAGAGAGCAAGAGAGGTAGAGCGGTAGTATTAATCTAAGTTTGGAGTGAGAAGGCTAGAGTTCGTTTGGATGGGATGGGAGGTGTAGTTTGAGTCTTGCGCTTTGGGTAGATAGTGTGGGAGGGAGGGGGGAGGGACGAAATTGACGAGAGATGAGAGATGTGTGTGAGATAGGTTGGGTTAGGGTAAGGTTAATGTATGGACCGGTATAGAGGCAAGGAATGGATTTGGATTTGGATTTAAATTCGAAGCTATAAGTGGGTGGGTTTGTGGGTTTGTAGAGGAAGGGGCGGTGGTGAAGAAGAGGTGAAAGGAAAAGAAGGGGAAGGAGAAGACAGTATAGAAGAGAGGGAGGAGGATAGGATACGGAAATATTCATATGTAAAACTTGTATAGATGGATGGATGGATGGATGGGTTTAGTAGATAGATAGATAGATAGATAGGGATTTGGTATTTATATTAGGGAATATTTGGTTCTTATAAATACCTGGGCATCTAAGTACAAGTTAATGCTTTTCTTTCTTTTCTTTATTTTCTTCTTTGTGTGATTATGTATATATATTGTCCTGGGTATTTTTCAGGTTGAAGAGAGGGAAAGGAGACGAAAGGAAAGGAAAGGAAAGGAGAGGAGGATAGAGGAAGAGGAGTAGAGGTAGTTGAGTAGTTGATGGGGGGGGGGAGGGGTCTGAGGTTATGAGATGAGATGAGATGTGATGATGATGATGATGGTATTTTGGTAGCTAGGTAAATAGGTATGTATTTTGTTTGTTTCTTCTGCCTACTTTACGATTGTTTGGAATTTTCGATAAGATTTTTCTTCTTCGTTTCTTTTTGTTTTGTACCCAGACTGTATGTACATGCATAGGTATATATCTAGGTACCTAGGTAGGTAGTAAGATTACATTACTCTCAGAACAATACATACCTACCTCTCTACTGCTATCCTGGTATAGATTGAATTCGATTAAGAATTTACTACTTCTACTTCTGCTTCTTCTACTCCTACTTCCCTACCTACCTACCTACCTACCTACCCAAACAGCGCCTCGCAATTCCACGCGCAAAGAAATCAAATACCTACCTAACCTAGTGCATATTACACATTCATTACACAATACAATATCCCTTGCATCTATCTACGTAGCGTAGTCTGCTCTGCGTAGTAAAAGGTTCCGCGTCGACGTCAAAGCGTTCGTAACCTTAGCACGGTACCGAAATGAAAGAGTAAGGGTATGGTGGACACTATAGACGGCACGATACGGCAAGCGAGCAGAGTTTCGCGTGGCACTGGGATGGATGGGAGAGGAGGGGAAGGATGTTAGTGTTAGGGCGGACAGGGGGAGTGAAATGGGAATGGTGAGTGTGAAGAGTGGTTGCTATAAATAAACAGAGGAAATGAATGGGGTTTTGGGGGGGTTGTGATTGTGATTGTTTTGTGATTGTGATGGTGGTTTGGGTGGTGAGGTGAGGTGAGGCGTGGTGGAGTTGTTGTTGCGGAGTGGGGTGGTATGGTATGGTTTGGTTTGAGATTTGATGAGATGGGCATTGGCATTGGCATTGGCATGTGGATTGGATGCGGATGCTGATGTTGATGAAATAATGTTGTGGAAGCGCTGTTTCTTTTATTTGGAAAGGCTGAATTGGGGTGTGAAGGAGTAAACGCCGTGTCATGTCGTGACGTGTTGTATTCGTATTGTGGAGGCGGAAGAGGCGTTTGGGAGGCGAGAATTGGGTGTACGACACATACTAGGTAGGTAGGTAGGTAGGTATATATATATAGTATCTTATTTTCGTTTCTTTGAATTTATTGAATTTATCTACATAATAGGATAGATAGACAGATGGATATATTGGGTGCTCAGGTGGGTAGATAAAACAAATGCGAGGCCCGACTCCCGAGAGAATGAATGTGAGTTTGATTTGATTTGATTGTGATTGTGATTGTGATTATTATAGATTTTGGGTAGTGTATTCGATTGAGATGAGTATTGAATCCCTTGGAGGTAGTGCGCCCTATTTAAGATAGACGGGTATGAATGGAGTAAGTGAATGAGTGAGAATGAATGAATGATTGTCTTACGAGGACCTTATTAAACTATGTATATAGATAGTATCGTACGTAGTACGTACTAGGTAGGGTCGGCAATCAATCTTTTGATCTGGTCTTCACACGTGGATATATGGCAATGGATGATCGGATTGCAAATAAGGGGATTCGATCTGCTCCGATCTGATCTGGACTCGAATCTCCTTGAAGGGTTCTGGTGGCCATACAAGACAAGACAAGACAAGACAACAAGACAACACAAGACAAGAAATGTGAAGCGAAAGAGAATGCGAATCTCGAGTTTCATGAGACAGACGTTTAGTTTTACATTCATGCTTTCTCCTTGGGCTTAGCGGCAGGGAGGGGGGGAGGGAGAGAGGGAGGGAGGGAGGGAGGGAGGGACCCTTTGTAGTAGGGTGATTATTATAATTATCAGCATCATCCCATATTTCCATGTTTGAAATGAAACGATATAATATAATATAGTATGAAGTCAAGTCCAAATGCATAATAATGATCCCTATTTACCTAAACCCATGATGAACAGTTTTAGGTTGCGAGTAAAGTGGAAATCCTCACCAAGTGGATGGGGTAAACCGGGTAAACTGGGTATCACTTGGGCAGAGGGAGGAAAATCGGGGCACGATTTGGTAAGAGAGGAAGATCAGTTGGGAAGCTTGGGGCGGTTGGTGGGTGTTGAGGTATTGCGGCCACGAGGTTGATGGGGTTCCGAAGCTGTGAGAGAGAGAAGAAGGAGAAGGAGAAGGAGAAAGGAGAAGGAGAATTTATTACTCTTTATTATACATTTATTTAGTCAACGTTGTGCATTTCTAGATTCTGATTTTGATTTTGATTTTGATTTTTGATTTAGATGAGATCTAGATGGATATCTGGATGGATACCTACATCAGGTAGATATGTTTTGGTTGAGGTTTTGGAATCTGATTTAGATTGATTGATTGATTGATTTGATTGATTTGATTTGATTGATTGGTTTGATTGATTGATTGATTGTTTGCTAGGAGAGTAGGAGGTAGGTTTTTCTATTAATCTCTATCGATCTTTGCTCATCTCTATTGTGCTTGTATCTCATGGAGATGAACATTGTGAAGAAAGATTGGATATATGTTCAAGTAACTATAGATGACTTGAGGCAGAAGATATAAATATACCCATTCACATATACATACACATACATATATGACTTACATCCGCACCGGTAGTACGACATATCCTAGGAAGAGGTGTTATCCCTAGTAGTTCAAATGCTATATATACTATACTACCCGTCCATACCTTGTGCGTGTGCCGCATGATATAGATAGACACTTGGGTAGTACACAGACGGTGTTTAAGTTGAGTGAGATTTTACTTTATGTGATGAGAGAGAGAGAGAGAGAGAGAGAGAGAGAAAGTTAGCAACTTGGAAACAAATATCGTGAGATGGTAATTTGCTCAAGTTAGACAAAGAATGAATGAATGACTGTGCCTTGTTGAATGGAGAATCTTGAATCGGATCTATAGATACTTCTTTAGTACTTACACACGCATATATATATATATATGTATGCATGCAGCTATTCTCGACTTGATATTTGGAATGTGATATTGGAGTGACTGATAGATACTCATCAGGTACTCATCAGATACTCATCAGGTACTCAACTCAAGTAGTATCTGTTGGTTAGACTCTTGGATGTTTATATGCTTAATAGCTATGAACGATATATATACTATTGAAACCCTAATGATAACTTTCTCCTTCTCGTTGATTACTGAGGTCAAGGTCCTCAGTGTTATTTATACAGTCATCAGTATCAATTCATTCTCTTCACCTATCTATCTGTCTGTCTGTCTGTCTATTTACCTACCTACCTACCTACCTACCTACCTACCTACCTACCTACCTACCTGCCTACTCATACCTCTCTTATATCTACCCACCTACCCTTTATCTCCCTATCCAATCATCCTTCTCTCAAATGAATGAAAATTTGATAAAATTTCCGAGCAATTGCAGATCTACTTACAAGGCAGGCGGCTGGCTGGTGACTTCTTATAATTGTTAAACTCGTAATAAATACCTGAGAACCCTGCCGATCTAGCTCGCATTCAACGACCTAGTACTTTATTTACATAAGGTTACGTTACTTTACTTTCCTGTCGTTGATATCAAGCTGGAGCTCAAACTTGTAACTAGAAAATTTCATCATCATATTGGGAATTTTATACTCAGGTTCATCCATTCATTTCATCATCCCATCATATAAGATAGAATACTAGGAAGGCATGAATATCATCTGCCCTTTTATGCCATAGATCCTATATCTCAATCTTTCCCTGTACCCTTCTTGTCTGGACCGCAGCAAAAAGAGAGCAAGTAAGGTTATCATTTATTCGCCTTTCGTTGAGCTAAGACCATCATCCATCCATCAACTCTAAATTATCACATTGATTCGAGTTTCGAGTCCACGCCCACCCATCGTCAGACAAATCAATTAAACCAAACCAACCTCTCTTCCCTCTCGCGCCCCCTGGTCATCTTTTTATATAATTCGCCATTCTCTTTATCTACAAACGCTCACCAAGAAAAGACTCCATACCTAGTATATCTTCAAACCCCAATTGGCAAACCGTTCGACGATATATATTAGATCACACGAAACAAACAAAAAATCTTCAAACAATAAGCTTTGTTCGCCATCAAAGACCCGACCTCCAAGAGAAAACGAGGAAGAAGGGAAAAAACCATTATTGAGCTTGCCTCGGGTGATTTCTGTCTCACTAACAACTTCAACCATCCGCTTTTCTGAGTGGGTTGTGGAGACTCGGTACTGTCCTTGACGGCATTTCGATAATATATCCTCTTCACGTCTATTTTCGTCACAACCTCAACTATCATCGATCAATCCTGTTCGCATTGCCTAGAGCTTCCTCACGACTTATACTTACGATAATCCCGAGTCGAACAATCCTTGTCCGAGTATTCCCATTTTCAACAATACAATTGTACGGATTGGATTTGATAGCCTCGTGAAATCGTGTTGGATATCGAAGTTGGACTGGGACTGGAACGGAGACGGAGACTACGCATAACGTCACACCTCAATTAATAAGTGACGACACAACTCTTGAAAGCTATTGGCGAATAATACATAAATCATAAGATCAACCATCGTCGCGATTCTATTCATCGAAATATCTAAAAGGAAAGGCGGGGGCTGCTGAAGCAGCCAGCCAGGAGAAGCAGGATGGGTGCTTGTATGAGCTCGAATGTGGAGGACACGGAACAGAGGAAGAGGAGTCAAATGATTGATAAGAAACTGGAAGAGGACTCGAAGAGACTTCGAAGAGAATGCAAAATCCTCCTACTAGGTGAATATTTAAAATTCATTTCAAGATCTCAAGGACAAAGGCAAAACTTGTTCATTGCTAACATTCATCGCAACAGGTTCGGGCGAGAGTGGTAAATCAACCATAGTTAAGCAGATGAAAATCATACACCAAAATGGCTACACCATTGATGAGCTGGCTTTGTACCGGTTAACGATCTACAAAAATTTGATTGATTGTGCAAAGGCATTGGTTGGTGCAATGCGACAGATGGAGATCGAGCCAGAAAATCCAGCGAACAAGGAATACGGCTCATTTTTGTTGGAGTATATTGTCGACCCTGATCCTCACACACCACTTAATCCTAGAGTTGGCACGGCTGTGGCATCATTCTGGAAGGACGGGCACATTGATCTTTTATTGGCTAGGCAGAGTGAATTCTATTTGATGGATTCAGCACCTTAGTGCGTACCACATATTCTCCATGCATCGACCATGTTACTAACCTATTATAGTTTCTTCGAGGAGGCCGGAAGGATTGCAGCACACGATTATATACCTACCGAGGCCGATGTTTTGAGGGCTAGAACAAAAACAACCGGTATTTACGAGACAAGATTCACCATGGGCTCTTTGAGTATTCAGTCAGTATAATATGCCTGCTTTAAACACTTAATACTGATTTTGTGATAGTATGTTTGATGTTGGTGGCCAGAGAAGTGAGAGAAAGAAGTGGATTCATTGTTTCGAGAACGTAACTTCAATCATATTTTGCGTTGCGTTAAGTGAATACGATCAGGTTCTTTTGGAGGAGAGTAATCAGGTAAGAATGCACCTCTGTTGTCTGATAACAACCCTAACATTACACTAGAACCGTATGATGGAGAGTCTAGTCTTATTCGACTCGGTTGTCAACTCAAGATGGTTCATGCGTACCAGTATCATTCTCTTTCTCAACAAGGTTGATTTATTTAAACAAAAGCTCGGTCGATCACCTCTCGAAACCTACTTCCCGGATTATTCTGGTGGAAACGACTTGAATAGAGCAGCAAAGTATCTACTTTGGAGATTCAATCAGGTTAACAGAGCTCATCTGAATCTATATCCACAGTAAGTCTTCTTTCAATGACCTTTAAGATTACACCTCTAACATTAATAGTCTCACACAAGCTACTGATACATCGAATATTCGACTAGTATTCGCTGCCGTTAAAGAGACCATATTACAAAATGCTCTCAAAGACTCGGGCATACTCTAATCAGATGAGAGTATAGCCCATGATGAATAATGTCTTAATTTATATAATCCATTTCATAGTGACTGGAAACTGGCGTTTGGTTTAGGAGTTTTAGGGAAGGATGTGTGACAAAGATCACAAGGTGTATGCTGCATGATCTGGGTTTGGATGACTGGAAAGGGGGTGGCATTCACGAACAATGACTTCTATGTCGTTTGAATTAGGTTGGCGGGGTGAGGGTACTGCCGGCATCCATGACTTTTACATATGTGCGGGATTACATATTGCAATTGTGAGGAGTTTAAGGGCCAATTGGTCTATGGGAAATCGATTGATTGGTATTTGGGAAAAGCCCGGACGAAATGGGTAGGTGGTCTGGGTTCAGCGTATTAGCATTTGCAGGTTTACAATAAGGATACTGTCATACCGGGGGAAGGGGAAGGGGGTGAAAGATGGAATTGATATTACAATGACAGTGTAGAAAGTTGATAGCCAGCGATCATATTAGTTCAGTGTCGATTATTTTGACACATGGATGAACAAATAATTATTGAAGAGATTTTATGATATTTATTCATTACAATGTGATGTGATGAGGTGTTGACGGGAGAATTTACGTGCGTGGTGATTAAGCATAATGCATACATGGAACACGAAGTATTCTTACAATATAACGACATATTTGTGAAGTATGTTCTACTAGGTAGCTCTTATTCATGTTTTATATAGGCTTGACTGACAATTTGCTTTTTACTCAACTCATGTGACTGTACACGGGGTCCGCAGGACTTGGGGATTGGGGATCGGGCTTGAGGCTGGGATAGGAGGGTGGACTATGAAATTGTTGGGATAGAGGTACGGACTTGAGACTTGGTGATCCGAGATTCGGAGGATGTGTATGGTAGTGTGTTCCTTGGATGTATGTATGTACCTGGTTATGTATCATGTGAAAGGAGATAGAGTTTATGGCGTTTGTGAATACCCCGCTGTGCAGAGATGTTTATTACAGCTTGAGCATGGCTTGAGCACAACCTACCTCGAGTATCTGGTAGATGGGCATTTCGTGGGAAACGATGGATGGAGGATGTGGATGTATAGCTGGACAGATAGATAAATAGATGAATACACAACGTCTACCTATGTACTGCCTGATATGGATTACATAGTGTGCAGATGGACAATAACAGTTGGGATATCGTCATAAACATGCCATTTTCATATACGTACGATTAACAGTTGTGCTCTGAGAGAAAACCGGGAAATGCTGATGGTTTGAACCCCACACTCCATACATCCATACATCCTGTGCACATACTCGAGGACATGCATACTTTTTGTTTAGTGCGATGTATAGAGTAGTGGGTTTGCTTTGCATGTGTAGAGCTCATAATAGTGGGGCCTCTGGGAGTTTTCACTGGTGTCATTGGTATAGACTGTTTTTGTGGAGATGGCTAGCTTTGGAGTGAGAGGCCCTTGTTGTTACTCAGGCTCGTGGTAGGTAGGCTCGAGGTTGGGTGGGATCGTATGTTTCTCTCTCTCTCCCTCCCTCGATGGGATGGAAATGTCCGGGAAGGTATCCAGAAGAAGCTATGGTGGGGGAGAGAATGGGTTGTAGTTAGTTGTGGTTATGGTGGGGAGGATTTCCGGGAAGGAGCTACTTGTGAAATGGGATATTTATATCATGAGCTTCCTTCCGAAGATACGAGCACTACATACCTACTTACCTGTCTCTTCTCTTCTGCTTGTGTGGTTTTCTGTTTGTTTGTTATAATATAATATAATATAACTTATCTAACGCACACCCACGAATCTTCTCTCTTCATTACATCAGAGAAGATTGGTTTAGGAATACCTCTCTCTTACTTTACTTGCATACACACATACGACATACATACATTAATACGCATCACCTGTCACTCCAAGCACACTCGCATCCCCCGCAATTAGAATTACCTGAGCTGGACCCGATCTGTGGTTAACCCCGCATCAATACCAACGAACGAGCATTCACCACATACATTAACATACTTCCATACATACCTACCCAACCGCCTGAACAGATAGTTTTTACTCAACTTTTCCCCCAAGTTCTTATAACTTTTTTCTTTCCCATCTCTCGCTTGTCAATAACTCAACACATCTACATATTGAAGAGAATCAAGAAGACTGTACAAGTTGAGATTCAAGATGGCAACTTCAACTAGAGAAAGACGTCCCTCTACTGGCGCTCCCATTAGTGAGCTTCAAGGTCCTGTTGGTCCTGCTGGCGTTACAAGACCTAAGCACAAGCGTACTTTTACTGGTTTTGGTGCTGGGGAAATCAAAAGTGTAGAAGGTATGATATATCTCTTCGATTCCGCTGATATCTTTCTCGTTTTCTCATTTCGACCTCTTACTGAAATTCATGCTAATTATTTGCTGTATCTGTATAGCATCGATTCCTGAACCTCAACGAGAAGCATGGAAGAAATATACTGCCAAAGGATTTGCGAACAAGGAGGACTTTGAGAAGGAAGTCGTTCGTCATGTTGAAACTACTTTGGCTCGTAGTATGTTCAACTGTGATGAAACTGCTGCATATGCCGCGGCCAGTTTGGCCTTCAGAGATAAATTGATTACGGCGTGGAACCGTACTCAACAGAGACAAACCTTTGCGGATGGTAAACGTGTGTACTACTTGAGTTTGGAGTTTTTGATGGGGAGAGCGCTCGACAATGCTATGTTGAATGTTGGGTTGAAGAACGTTGCTAAAGGTATGTTTGGTTCCTCGTGAAGATGTTAAATAAGTGTAATTTCTGACTATTTTTTGTCAGAGGGACTTTCGGATCTTGGATTCAGAATCGAGGATATCATCAACCAAGAGCATGATGCTGCCCTTGGTAATGGTGGCCTTGGTCGATTGGCAGCTTGCTTCCTGGATTCTCTTGCTTCCTTGAGCTACCCAGCATGGGGTTATGGTTTGAGATATAGATATGGTATCTTCAAGCAAGAAATTGTAGATGGATATCAAGTCGAAGTCCCAGATTACTGGCTTGACTTCAATCCTTGGGAGTTTCCAAGACATGATATCGTTGTTGATGTAGGTTTGCTTTTGCCCAGAAGTCATTTCTTGTAGAGCTAATGATTTTCAGATCCAATTTTATGGCCATGTCAGAAAGTATCAAGATGAGCAGGGAGTATCGAAGACTGTGTGGGAGGGCGGAGAAATTGTCAAGGCCGTAGCCTATGATGTTCCAATCCCAGGTTATGATACTCCCGCTACCAACAACTTGCGTCTTTGGTCTAGCAAGGCTGCTAGTGGTGAATTCGACTTCCAGAAGTTCAACAGTGGTGACTATGAAAGTTCAGTTGCTGATCAACAACGTGCCGAGACCATCAGTGCTGTTTTATACCCTAACGATAATCTCGAGCGCGGAAAGGAGCTTCGTTTAAAGCAACAGTACTTCTGGGTGGCCGCATCATTATATGATATTGTTCGTCGATTCAAGAAGTCTAAGCGTGCTTGGAAGGAATTCCCGGAACAAGTTGCCATTCAGTTGAACGATACCCATCCAACTCTTGCTGTTGTTGAACTTCAACGTGTCCTTGTTGATCTTGAAGGTCTTGAGTGGGACGAGGCATGGGGAATTGTCACCAAGACTTTTGGTTACACAAATCACACTGTTCTTCCTGAAGCTCTCGAAAAGTGGTCTGTTCCTCTTTTCCAGAACTTACTCCCCAGACATCTTCAAATTATTTACGAAATCAACTTGTTCTTCTTACAGACCGTGGAACGTAAGTTCCCTGGTGAGAGAGATCTCCTCGGCCGGGTCTCGATTATCGAAGAATCTCAACCAAAGATGGTTCGCATGGCTTTCTTGGCTATCGTTGGTTCTCACAAGGTCAATGGTGTCGCTGAACTTCACTCTGATTTAATTAAGACCACCATTTTCAAGGATTTTGTAAAGATCTTTGGCCCTGATAAGTTCACTAATGTCACCAATGGTATCACACCCAGAAGATGGCTTCACCAAGCCAACCCTAGACTGTCTGAGTTGATTGCCAGCAAGCTTGGTGGTTATGACTTCCTTAAGGATCTTACTCTTCTGAGCAAGCTCGAAGCATTCGCTGATGATAAGGCATTCAAGAAAGAGTGGCAGGAAATCAAGTATGCGAACAAAGTTCGCTTAGCAAAACACATCAAGACAACTACTGATGTCACCGTCAACCCAGCTGCCTTGTTTGATATTCAAGTCAAGCGTATACATGAGTATAAGCGTCAACAGATGAACATCTTCGGTGTCATTCACAGATACTTGACTATCAAAGCTATGAGTCCAGAAGAGCGCAAAAAGTTGGCACCTCGTGTTTCGATCTTTGGTGGAAAAGCTGCTCCAGGTTACTGGATGGCAAAGACTATCATTCATCTTATCAATAACGTTGGTTCTGTTGTTAATAATGACAAAGATGTCGGAGATCTTCTGAAGGTCATCTTCTTAGAAGATTACAATGTATCTAAGGCCGAGATGATTTGTCCGGCAAGTGATATCAGCGAACACATCTCGACAGCAGGTACAGAAGCCAGTGGAACCTCAAACATGAAGTTCGTGTTGAATGGTGGATTGATTATCGGTACCTGCGATGGTGCTAATGTAAGTTTATCCCTTTTCGTATGTATTCCACACCTCACTAATCAAACTTCAGATCGAAATTACTCGTGAAATTGGAGAGAACAATATTTTCCTCTTTGGTAACTTAGCTGAAGATGTTGATGACCTTCGTCATGCTCATACTTACGGATCTACTCAACTTGACCCTGATCTTAAGAAAGTCTTTGAGGCTATTCAAAAGGGTACTTTTGGGGATGCTAATGCATTCGGTGCTCTCGTTGGTGCTATTAAAGATCATGGTGATTACTATCTCGTTTCCGATGATTTCAACAGCTATAATCAAACTCAAGCTTTGGTGGACGAAGCATACAAGAATCAAGACGAGTGGACTACAAAGACTATTACTAGTGTTGCTAGGATGGGTTTCTTTAGTAGCGATAGATGTATTAATGAGTATGCGGAGACGATTTGGAATATTGAGCCATTGGCTGCGGGGAAGGGGGAAGAGTCATAAATGGAACTGATACAAGGGCGTTAAGGATGATGGATGGTTGAGAACATGCTTTGGAGGATACAAGATGGTGATGATGATAATGATGATGGGGGAGAAAAATAAGTATACGAATTAATGTGCTACGATACGATACATTAAGTCGTGGCTAGTTCAGATCGACGAACGGCATTCTTAACTACCTACTACCTACTTCCCGTTCAACTGAAAGCCCGTGTCTCCTTTTCCTAAGTGAGTACATTGATAATAGTAGTGGTGATTCTGTTTAGAGCTATTGTAGATTTGTGGCTTGTCTGTGTCTCTAGTAGCTAGCTTCATGACTCTGGGAATGATAGTACTGCGAGATTAGATGTGTAGAAGGACTTCACTAGATGCCAAACGCCGCTATTTTGAAGAGCCTATTGCTGGAGCCAAGTCATCCTTTTTTAATCAAAAATTTATAAGAAATGGCTATATCAGATCTAATTGGGGTTACAACGCAACACCAATCGAGAAGTCTCGTGACACTTACCCCTCATTTTCAATCCTATCCCCCGCACCTTCCCGCCTGTCTGTATGCAAGACAACGTAGTTAGTAGGTGTACAGTCTTGTCGATCGGTTGATCGGCTGAGATTATGAGTGATTATTTACCTGGGAAGGTGTACCTATTCACCTTTGGTTGCACGTACCTTTTATTTACTCTCTGCTTTGATTGAGAGCGTGTCGTCTATCTGTCTGTCTGTCAACGCACATAAACTCATTATTCATCAAGATTTTATAATTTATTTCATTCTCCTGTCTCCCTCCACCCACATCTATTGAAGGAAGGCCAAAGGAACAAAAAATAAAAAATAAAAATGTCCGAACCCCAAATCCTCGGCACCCGCCTCCAGAACAAAGTCGCCATCGTCACGGGCGGCGGCTCGGGATTTGGCGCAGGCATCGCGCGCCGCTTCGCGGAAGAAGGCTGTAAAGTGGCGATTGCGGATATTGATGCTGTGGGCGGCGAGCGGGTGGCGAGTGCGTGGCCGCAAAGTATGGTGTTTGTGAAGGTGGATGTTACGAGAGAGCAGGATTGGGAGGGGTTGTGTAGAGGGGTTGTGGAGAAGTGGGGGAGGGTGGATGTTTGTGTTAATAATGCGGGGGGGAGTTATAGGAATAAGGTATGTGAATGAAGAGAGGGGGGAAGTTTGAGATGGATGGGGATATGAAGGAATGAAGGGATTGAGATGAGTATATGGAATTTCAGAAACTAACCTTTTAATTCTGTGGAATCTAGCCGACGTTGGATGTCATCGAAGATGAGTTTGATAAGGTTTTTAATTTGAATGTCAAATCTATCTTCTATGCGACGAGACATTTCATTCCCAATGTTATTAATCAGGGGGAAGGCGGCTCGATGATTAATATCGCGTCGATTGGGGCTACGAGACCTCGTCCGGGTCTGGTTTGGTATAATGCTAGTAAAGGTGCTGTTGTTAATGTGAGTATTTCTTTTATCATGGAATCATATATCTTCCTGCTAACATGGAGTTTGAAAATAGGCTACGAAAGGACTCGCGGCGGAATATGGATCTAATAATATCCGAATCAATTCTATTTGTCCTCTTCTTGCTGGTACAGGGCTGTATGAATCCCATTTTATCTCATCTCAACTTGATACCAGAACTTGCGAACGAGAAGACTAATGTGAAGTAGCTTTTCGACATTTACGGGTTTAGAGGATACGCCGGAGAATCGCGACAAGTTTCTCTTTAATGTGCCGTTGGGACGTCTGTGTACGCCGGAGGATGTGGCGAATTATTGTTTGTTTCTGGCGAGTGATGAGGCGAAGTTTATTACGGGAACTTGTCTGGAGGTTGATGGGGGGAGAGGTATTTCTTGAGCGGAGAGAGGTAGTGAGGTAGGAAGGGGAAAGAGGGTATGTTTTGGGGAGGAGAGAGTAGGATAATGGAATCAGATATTGTTGCTGTTATTGATGTTCAGTTCTATGCTCTCAATGAAGACTGCGAAGATATCAAAATTCAATCTTGAATGATGATTCTGGCTTCTTGTAAAGCAGGTGCTTGGTTAATTACATCATCGTCGATAAATGTAATAGTCGAAGGAACTTTCTCTATAGAACTGTACTACCATCATAATCCCTCATAACTGATTCAGATGTCATATAATTAATCCCCTATCTAATCTCCCACGATCATAAAAACACCACCTTGCTACTTCCAGATCCGAATGCCTAGACACTCTCAGATTGTTAATCATATTTCACATTTTCTTCTTTCTTCAGCTGAAAGTACTGTGAGTAACTAGTGTTCTTGTTTAACCCCTCATTTGTGCATGTAAGTACAGATGTGTAAATGTATGTAAGTAATATGTATGTAAAATGTGTGTGCGCAAAGAAAGTGTCACGCTGCCAACAAACGCCCGCAGCGCACATCATTTCCCAATTTGATAGGTGGTACGATGGTGATGTTTGATGTGTTAGTGTTGAAATGGGTTTCAGCTGGTGGTGGTGGGCTGGTTTGATGGTGGGCTGGTTTGATGGTGTGATGGTATCTGTTTGTCTGATAAACAAGTAGGTTGATGGAGTGAGGGTGGAGGGATGATGAAAGGGAAGATGAAAGAGGTGAGAGGTGAGATAAGCGAGGAGGGGTGTGTATGGTGGGGTGGGGTGGGTATCTCGGTATGTAATGAATGAATGAATGAATGAATGATCATGAATGAACAAACGAACGAACGAACGAACGAATGGGGGAATAGACCCCGCATTTCTTTTCTTTGCTTTTGTTCCTTTAGGAAGGGCTGAGAGAGGGGAAGGAATGGGATGGGATACGATTGACATGTGTGAGTGGGTTACCTTATCATTTAAGCTTATGTGTACTTACTTGTGTTTGGGGCTTTTCTTTTCTGTTTTCTGTCTCGTTGTACCGTCGTACCTACAGTCGTGCAGTCGTATACTCGTTATTTACCATTTGTTGTATCGTGTGACTCTGTTCTACTTCTACTTGCCGAGGGAAACAACATAACTTAACTAGGAGAAAGACACATCGAGATAATAACATACTGGAGCCAAGTATTTGAAGAGTTGGGGGATTGTCTTCTTTTTGAGTTTACGAGAGGGATTATTATTATTATTTTTATTTTTTTATTTTTTGAAATAAAGGGAAAATGAGATCGTTAGGCCCGCTGGTGGAAAGTTTGAAGGGCCAGTTGAGTCCCGATGCGCAGATTTTGATGAAGGGGGATGAGGGGTATGTGGAGGGGATTAGTAGGTGGTCGAGGGCGGCGGAGAGGGAGGCGGTAGGTTTATGTTTTTTTTTTTTTTTTTTTTTTTTGGTTTCTGTTTTTGGAAGGGAGGGGGAGAAAAGGCGAGATAAAGGGAGAGGGGATGGTTGTTGCTTCACTCAAGTAGGGGGTAGAAGGAAAGGAGGGTAGGGTAAAAGGGGTGAAGTTTGTGTGATATTTTGGGGATTGGAGGATTGGGATTTTGCATCAAAATTCTCCAAGGATATTTTACATATATCTATCTATCTGCAGTCAACATTCATTACTAGTTATAATATACTTGCTAATGTTCTCTCTAGGCATTAATTGTCTACCCTACCACCGCTGAGGATGTCTCCAAACTCGTTCTTTTTGTCAAAGAACAGAGGCTCGATTTCGCAGGTTCGTATTTTGTTAATTAATACATTGTTTAATCAGATTTCATGATCCCCTATAACTGACTCCCCATCACAGTCGCTGGCGGTGGACACGGCTCATCAGGCGCCTCATCAACCCAAAATGGTCTCTCTATTAACCTTGCTAAGATGCGCAACGTAACCGTCGACCCCGTCAGCAAAGTAGCCATCTGTCAAGGCGGTGCCCTCTGGTCCGACGTCGACACCGCAGCTTTCGCCCACGGCCTCGCTGGCGTCGGCGGCACCGTAAATCATACTGGAATCGGCGGACTCACCCTCGGAGGTGGCTTTGGTCATCTCACCCCCAAACACGGGTTGGTGATTGATAATCTCCTCGAAGCAGAAGTCGTTCTCGCCAATGGACGTATTGTGACGTGTTCTGCAGATCAAGAACCCGATCTCTTCTGGGCGATTCGCGGTGCTGGTATTGGGTTTGGGGTCACGACGAGTTTTACCTACCAATTGCATCCGCAGCCCAACCGTGTCTGGGGTGGTATGCTCGTTTTCCCCCGCGAGAAATTAGAAGCGATCGTTTCATTTGCCAACACAATCGTCACGCTCGACGAAGAAAATGCCCTCCTCCTCCTCGCTTTTGCCTCTCCTCCCCCAGCCTTCCAGCCCGCAGTCCTCGTCCCCGTCTTCTACAACGGGACAGAAGCTGAAGCCCACACCTACTTCAAACAGCTGCTCGATCTTGAGCCACTCGCCAACACCACCAAAGAAATGGACTATGTAGAAATCAACGGCATGCTCAACGAAGCCATGGCCCACGGATTACGTCGCAACTTGAAAGGCGCCGCGGTCCTGTTCCCGTTAACTTATTCCTTTGCCGCCGAAATTTACACCGAGACGGAGAAATTCCTCCTCGAAACCCCGGATGCGAAACATACCATGGTGATTTTTGAATACATTCCTTTCGGCAAGATATTGAAGGTGGGGCAGCAAGATACCGCGTATGCGAATAGAGGTGCCTATGGAAACTTAGTGTTTGGAGCGAGCTGGGAAAGTCCGGAGACAGATACGAAGTGCAGAGACTGGTGTAGGATGATGGCTCAAAAAACGAAGGCGGAGTTGGAGAGGAGGCTCAAGGAGGGTACGGATGAGATTACCAAGGATGGGGTGGGCGCCTATGCAAATTATGATGGTGGTAAGTTTGATCTCTTTTGCTTTTGTGCCTTTAGTTCTCCCCTAAACATCGCTTGTGGGCCCTGCGCGAACCTTGCTCTCATTGTCGATATCGACTTAGCGATATCCCCCCTTGCATCTTCGTCACAGAAAAATACGACTTCGTCGGCTAATGAATCCGATAGCAAACCATGAAGCAGGCAAATTGGTCTATGGCGTCAATTATCCTCGTCTTGCTGAGTTGAAGAAAAAGTACGACCCCGAGAATATATTTTCCAAGGGACCTAATCTTGTTTCCTGAACCACTGGATTATAATTTGAGCAATGGTGTCAATTGTTTGATTAATTATTGTCCTCCAAGAATGAAATCCAAGGACTTTTTATACCAAAGACTTTACAAGAGATCATACAAGAGATCATGCAAGAGAGGAAAGGTACACGTGATAATGAAAGTTTTACTATATCAAATTCCGTACTGTGCAAAGGTAGGTAGGTAGGTAATGCTAGAACATAATAACCCGCGCCAATCCCCATAAAATCTCGGAAGTGAATCATCTTTCTGATGCTTCCCGCTTGCAAAAAAACAGATGCAATATGAATACAATACAATACTTATTAATAAAACCCTTCTCTCCTAATAAAAATCGAAAGTGACCTATTTGTACCTAAAAATCGAATCGATCTGGTAGCACTACAGGTGCAATCAATGTCCATGTATAAATACCATAGCATACCCATGAACTGATGATTTTGACCCATGATGCCCAGTATGTTCTTCCCACAGGTGCAAAACTTGTATTTCCATCTGTGTACTCATCCATGTTCATGGTAAGAAGTGTAGCTACCCAAGTGGTCGCTAAGAAGAAAATTACGTGAAATAGTGCATAACTGTATTGTGTCGAGGTTCTCTCGTCATCTTTGGCGGTGTTTCCACTGTCGCTTTCATCATCGTCGTCTAGAAGAGCGTCTGCAGGAAGACTTCCTTCTTCTACGGCCTGTCGAAGAGCTGCTGCACGCATTTCACGGCGACTATCTGGTTGTTGTGTAACCAAATCATGTTCGTCATCTTCGGGCAATGCAATTCTCTTTCCCTTTCCTCCTAAAGCTACTCCTTGTGTTGCAGCTCTGGTTGTCGTATATGCAACCGTGAGCATGGTGACGATCGCACCAATAATAATAGAGGTTGTTCGTGTTCCTTGAGCTCGAATAAGAGGGTTGCAATGCTTCGTATCAGGCTCCATCGAAACTGCAGACATGGTGAGGTATGTACAGTAAATAGCAACCATAGCTGATTGCGCCAAACCTGCTCTCGGATTGAATTCTTGGACCATAGGGTGGACAGAGACAACAGAGACGATAATCAGGAAGATTAGGTTGAGAGTGATAGCGGTCTGGTTCATTGAACATCCAGCACCAGCGAAGAAAATGTATTGTACGATGGTCATTGCCAAGGAACATGCATACATGCCCAATGTTGATCCGATCAGAATTCCTCTCCAAGCTCGAGAATCATATGCTTCGATCTGTTCGAGACAATATTCCGCCCAGGTGTGTGCAAGATCAACCAATAGAATGAGTCCGAGAAGGAGGAATAGTGTCGATCCGGTGAATGCAATGTAATTTCCCCATACCAAGAAGAACCCATCTGGGATCAAGAACGAAAGTACGATCAAGCCCAACCAGGCGATGATTTTAGGACCCCAAAATCCATTTTGTATTGCTGCACGTGGATTCTTCGAAGAGTTGACGCCTAATAGCATCGATGCCATGATAATATGGAAAATTCCCAGCGCGAAATTGATCCGATGAACCGCAACCCAACCATAACACTCTCCTTCTGGACAACTGATCTTCATATAATCCAAAGTCAAGCCTTGTAGTTTGTTAATCGCCCATGGTGTTAGCATTATCCATGATAATATTGAATTGATTAAGAGGATGAGGGCGTATGCGATACGAGTGGCAACGCTGTTTTATCAGTCAGTCTATGTTTATTAAACAAACGCCTCGAGTCTGAAGATATACCTGTTGCCACATTTACCACAGGCGCTACATACAGCAGAGCATGTTGCCGCTCCACAGCAACTTGCAGCAAAGCCCATCACCTAAGAATATAAGTAATCTCTTCATATCAAAGGCCAATAAGTAGAACTCACAGTGCCTATGCTTGGCACAGCCAACAAAGGAATTGAAAGTAAAGCGCCCATACTTGCGCTCTGCTCTGATGTGATGTCGCAGTATTAAAATTGGCAACAAAATAATCCGAGACTCTATTGAATGTGGTTCATGAAAAATCTGTATCGTTAATTGTTGAGTATAAAAGTCGAAGGATAACGTTGGAAGTTGTTTTGAAGATGGCTCCTTATGATCTATGCGGCTGATGAAAACAGTCTAGGCGACTGACCTGCATTAGTGCGGTGATGGTTTGTAAGATCCACCGTAAATAGAACTGATAAGGAGACAGTAGCGGAGTTGAGCTATCTGATAACGGACTTACGTGTGTGCAGACGACAGCAAGAGGATACGTTAATTTCTTTTAGACAATCACTCGTATTTTGCCCAGAAACATTTGGGAGAACGCTTTTGTCTCTCATTATAAAACATATCATCTCCCATTTTTCGCCCGCGAATACCCCTTCTTTTTGCGTTGAATTTTGCAATGATTAAGACGTGAAACTATACAGACCCCCTTTGAGTAATAACGATAACGACACGGCCATCGGATATGTCGGAAAAGCCATTACAAGCAGCGAGGATTGTGTCGAGTGTTGCAGCAACCTGTATTGCATTGGCATGTGGAACGAACTATGCTTTCTCCAATTGGGGACCGCAGTTCGCTGATAGATTGAAGTTATCATCAACCCAGATTAACTTGATAGTAAGATCACTTGCGCTAAATTGCCTGCTCTTGATATCATGCTAATTATTTCTAAACAGGGTCTATTTGGGAATCTGGGAATGTATGCATGTGGTATACCTATTGGGTTATTGGTAGATGGAAAGGGGCCTCGACCTGCCGTTCTATTGGGAACGATTCTGCTTGCCGCGGGATATTTCCCACTATATCAAGCATATGATAGAGGATCTGGATGGTTACCATTACTTTGTTTGTATTCATTCTTTACCGGGCTTGGAGGGTGTGCTGCCAATGCAGCTGCCATTAAGACTTCAGCTCTTAACTGGCCACACAACAGAGGTACAGCGACAGCTTTCCCACTGGCCACTTTCGGACTCAGTGCATTTTTCTTTTCTGCATTTACCGCATTTACATTTCCGGGGGATGCGGGACATTTCCTACTAGTTCTGGCCTGTGGAACCAGTGGAACAGTATTCTTAGGATTCTTTTTCCTACGAGTGATACCGCATGCCCATTACTCGGCTCTTCCCGGCCATAATCGATCCGATTCAAATCGACTACATCGTACAAAATCAGAGGACAGCAGGCGAGCAGAAAGAGATGTCTTCGAGGGTGAACCTGGTATGTTATCTCCATCTGTTGCGTCTTCGGGCAAACATCAAATCCTAAATCATCATGTGATAGAGGCAGAGGTACCCGAGAACGGCGTCACGTCCGATACCGACGAAACCTCCTCCTTGATGTCCAAAACCACCGATGAAGAATCTCGAAGAAATGTAGACGAAACTGACAAGAAGGATCACGCGCATCGTGTAGATATTCGAGGACTTCAACTATTCAAAACAGTCGAATTTTGGCAATTGTTTGCTTTGATGGGGATACTCACAGGCATTGGATTGATGACTATCAAGTAAGTTTCTCATTTTACTAGAACTTGAGCCTCAACTAATCTATCCTAGTAATATCGGAAATGATGCACAGGCACTTTGGCGTCATTGGGATGATTCAATTCCAGAAGAGTTCATCATGCATCGCCAAGCAATGCATGTATCCATCCTTTCTGTTTGTTCATTCACTGGTCGTCTCCTTTCAGGTACGTAACCCCCTCTATTTCACAACTTCTCTTTTACTAACGCTCCAGCAGGAGTTGGTTCAGACTTCCTCGTCAAAGTCCTACGCTGTAGTGGTTTATGGTGTCTAACTCTCGCCTCTCTAATTTTCTTTGTAGCTCAAATCGCCGCTCTTAATACCGAAAACCCACACCTCCTCTTCCTTGTTTCCTCATTCACTGGTCTCGGTTACGGTTTCCTCTTTGGTTGTTTCCCGTCTCTCGTGGCTGAGGCTTTCGGTGTTCATGGCCTCTCCACAAACTGGGGTTTCATGACCCTTTCCCCAGTTCTCTCGGGGTACATCTTTAATCTTTTCTATGGCGTCGTTTATGATCGACATAGTATTGTGAAAGATGGAGGTGTGAGGGAATGTACCGAGGGCTTACAATGTTATCGAAGCGCATATTTGGTTACAGTGGCGGCGTCGGTGCTGGGCTTGTTGGTTAGTTTGTGGTGTATAAGGTATACACATTTGGAGAGACTGGAGGAAGCGAGAAAAATTGAGGCAGATGAGAGAGTGGAGTAAAGACGCATGGTTGTGTATCCTGCAATTTTACCTACCAATCTGAAAATGATAGGATAATAGAAGATTCAATGATGGGCAAGGGTCATCACCCTGTCTGGTAGTTACAATGGAGGTACTGGTCGATTTATGAAAGGGTGTTCTTGGATAGAATGGTCTTGGGAGGAATGGGACGAATAGACGGCGGGCCGGCGGCTACTATAGAAAGGTTTAGAGCTGGAAGGGCGAGGGGTACTTTCCTTTCTTTCAGATCTCTTCGTTCTGGCGGCATCAAAGATTGTGATTAATGTGAAGATGGAACGAAGAGAGGGAGTTTAATGCACGGGTGCAACTCCAAGCCCATGCACCACACTTTCCATTCACGAAATCGGAATCAAGTGGTACTCAACATCTCAGTCATTGAACAATCAAAATTTTCTCCAAATGTCATACAAAAAACTCCGAGACGAGATTAAGACGTGATAGACTTTGTGAGGCCTGGAACGTTCACTAGAATGCGGACTCTCGACGTCCACTTGTCTTCGGGTTGTTCCTATTTAAATGAGTATTAATCTTGCAGGTAGTGTGTGCAGAAGTTTGTGAATACCTAGTTTTACGTAGAATACAACGAGGCTCTATGTAAGCCTTACTATGTGTGGTAGGGCGATCAAGGGGAAGTGCCTAGGTATACTCGGTTTCCTTTCACTTTGACAGCAATTGAACGATTGAAACTACATGTAATAGAATAATGTCGTCATGTATTTTCATTAGTTCAATCAACTCTTTTCTGACATTACATTTTCAAGTCATATCAAGTGAAAGTAGGACGATGTACTGATTCCAATCTCTCTATCCATACACATCTGCTACATGTTTTAGATGAGTCTAAAATCTATAATGTTGCTTTTCCCGTCCTTTGAACTTACGACATACACCTACCTACCTGCTGATTTCAGAGCTCTTAGAGACGCAACAGATGGGTATCTACAGGCTTGAAGCCCTGAAGCAGATATGCAACAAAAATATCTGAAGGGATAAAATCAAGAAATGATTGGTGATTAGTAATTGGTGGGCGGTGAAGTGAATTTTGAGAGTGAATACATATGAGAGATAAAAGTTGAAGTATGAGAAGGACGGTAGCCGACTATAGCATAAGCTTGAAACTTGATATAATGCAGTACTCGGATGCAGGACTTACATATCACGATCTACGGCTATGCATGTCTTGCTATCAGATTGAAATATAACCAAGATGAGTTGCGATATCGATGAGACTGCACTCATGCCGGATCTATCTGGAAATTGCATGCCCGTGACGCCTTTCACTTGAAGAGAACACGGTTAGAAAGCGGCAGGTGTACGGTTACGTGGGTATCTAGATGTGTGGTTGTTAGGTCTGGGATCTGTCTTACTCAAGTACAGGTTTGTCAAATCATTTGAAGGGAAGAGTATATTTGGCCGACGAAGCGAGAGGCTAGAATGTTCAGTATTGGATTCATATGTGAAAACTGGCTACCTAGGCACTGTATTGAATGGATGTGGAAATGAGAAATGCAAGATCTAGATTTTGGGATGGAAAACAAAAAGTGAAATGTTTGGCTACATTCTTCGACAAATCTTTTAACTATCGCAGAATATCGGAGGCTGCTCTTCCATTTTGACGCACATGTATTCGGATCTTTGGACCCATCTTCCCCCGCTCCAATTGTCTATATTGAAGACTTTGAAATTCCTACTACGAATTTAAGAGGACGAAGTTAGGTGATGAAGCATAAGGCTTCAGGGTACCATTGGAATTTCTACAGTTTATTCTGAATGGCAGAAGGGGGATAAGTTAATGAAAACTACAAGATGGTGAAATCATTATGAGGAACATAACTCCATTGCTCGAATCTTTCGAGATACGCAAATCGATGTTGTGATTAGTATATACTTGATACTATGTTGGTGTCATAACGTTGAGGTGGTGATACTACTCATATTCTAAGCACAATAACGATCTTCAAATTACCTGTGTACCTCGTACTCTAGTCGAAACATCCATGTTTTGGGATATCAAAGAGTTGTAAACAGTAGATCCAAAGACTTCTTCGAGGAACACAATCGTGCTCAAAATCCAAGTATAAGCTTACTCGAACATTGAATTAGCATGACGCTATCTCATAAGCAAAGTAATACGACGACCAATGCACCTCCCGACAGACTGCCAGATATGAAAAATCAAAAGTTACTTACGGTGAACTCTATAAATAACTTTCTCAAGCAAAACACAAAATTCCAATCAAACGTTTGAATTTTCACATGTTGCAAACATACATCATCATCTATTTTATATCTAACAAGCTTGCTCGTTTACTAGAACAAACGCTCAACACTGCCAAGACGTTTAGGGTACTGCAAGGACGCGAGTCTCCTACACCACAAGCTCATAAGCTTTAAGGTTAAAGCTTTGTTCCGTATAGAAGTCGCACAGCAACTTGAGCGGCTCTTTCAGACCAGTAGTCAAAAGCAATAGGCAGATCTTTTCGTGTTGTGATGCTGATGCATATACGAATATCGTGGAAGTGTATGGTGGAAGTATTGCATGTTGTGCTTTTCGATGCGTAGGTAGGTATCAGACTTCGTGCAATGCAGCCGTGACAGTATGGCTGAATGTGTAGACGTACGGAAAACTGGCATCCAACACTTACATTTGATTTTGAAAAGCAATTTCTCCATCTTTGTGGAGGTTGTCGATATCTCTCTCCATATGATGCGATGTGGAATATGATGTGATGATTATGGAGCTAGCTGCAGCACGATAGATTCACAGTGGCGCAACAGCAGGTTTTGCGTACGTACTACGCATATATATCTTGGCCTAGTGTTTTCGTCCAAGGCGTGCAAGCCATATTCAGAACTAACCCCCGATCGAGCTCTCTATCTACTTGGCAACGTAGATAACGAACACTTTCTCGGTTTAACGGGATGTCAATGGTGCAGTAACGATATGTAGACTCCGTATGTACTTGAATGGTGTGCAAGCACGGCAAACCAATATATTCAGAGAGTCGGAGACAAATCGAATCTACATGAGGCGCGAGGCGTCGTTCACGGGTGAGTCGTTTGTTATTGGTTGGTCAGAATTAGATTCTAGGTACTATGCGACCTGCCTAGTACTGATTTTATTTCAGATGCATCGTAGCACTGGACAAACGAGTTGCGCTTTGTTGAGATTGAATTGTATTCAATGTTGCAACAATGTCGACTATTTGTTAGCAGGCCTAATCAAAGCGTTACCTAGTATCTGCAGACGTGAAAATAAAGCATATACCGGTGTTGAATCTTGAAGATGCTTTTACACAATGCACATAAAGGCGGCATTTGGACTGAGGGGTTTGATTCCATATTTGTAAGGAAAGTGGATACAAATTGATTATTTTGAACTTCATGTGGAGCTGCTGGAGAGCTGCTTTTGAAGAGAACGTGGTGTGTGTTGGTATATACTCGAGCAGAGCTGGGAGATGCCACCACTAGAATTTTGGATCCCGTCTGCTTTCTTGATGATAAATCTCTCCTTTATGGTTCAACTCATCTCACCTGATCTTCATTGGCCAAGATCGAAATGTCTACGAGCTTAGGGTTACAATCAGAAATGAAGCAATTTTATATCCACGTCTTGTATTGACGGACACCCAATTTTCCTCCGCAGCCTCCGTCGTCCGACCTCTTCCCCAACACAAAATTATCCGATATTAAACTTCACCCCCAGCCAACGATAATTTTCAATGGAGCCCCAGACAAATGGATTCTGGCGCGATTTCTTGGGGACGAGAAAGTCGTCTCCCAGCCACTTGAATATTCTATCAAGTATCTAGGTACCAAATTTATTTCCTTTTAAACTCCATTTGAGTCTTGACGCTGCAATCCCAAAGCAGACTGGTAGTTTGAATGAAGTGCGCTTCAGGATGAGCTGCGTGGGGGTTGTAAAAGCGTAAAAGTTTTAACACGCAATGACGATTCTCCTACGGGATGGAGGAATTGAGAAATGATAGCGCTAAAGATTGGTGCTGCGGAGGAGGTAGTAAGTAGTAGGTATCTATCTATTTATACCGGATGGCTCCAAAGTTCCAACTGTTGGATCAAAATTCAGAGTACACAGCCCCTGCAATAGGAGTGAAGACATTTTCTCTATCCAAGGCTCCAAGCAGGAAGTTCATGAGATCCACGGTCGGGACATCCTTGAGCATGGAGAATACCGTACAGAAGTAAACCATGTTTCAATGTTTGAAATGCTGTTGAGGATGCGTTCGGAACCTGATTTGATATCAAGCTGACACAGACATTGACTTGGTACTGTACGGAGCACAAGAATTCCAAGAGGTCGGTTTACATCTCCCATAGATTTAAACGAAAGACTGCTCCTGTTGAAGCGCCAATTCATAAATAAGAAGGGTACTACAAGGTGGGAAAGGCTCAAGGTATGAGGTATTGATTCAAAAGCTACTGCATGATAGTGCATGTACCACCACATGCAGTATGTTTTTTTACTTCTCTCCTCCCCACCAGGCCAATGAAAGTTCAACCAACTTATATCGTCATGTCGCGATATTGCAATAGGACGTACGAATATTACCCTAACTCGTATCTTCCAAACTGTACAACAGATTCCTTCACTCAATCTCAAACATCAGTAAGGAAAAATGAATTGAATATTAGGATCGTCCTATGAAGAGGATATCAACGTAAAATCAAGAACTAAACGTGCCAAGAAGCTTTAGAACATCATCATGCGACGATGACAAGAAGAATGCAAAATGTAGATCGACCCCTATTCACCAATCATGGTGTACAAGATCCTCACGATAACTTACTGTGTTACTGTGTATGTGCTGAAAAGTGGTTTGTTTAAACGTTCGGCCGGTCTTTTTGCCCTGGTCTCTGAGCGATCAATTTGGCTTGAAACATAACTATTTTTCGCAATGACAGCGAATATGCTGGTGTCTGGATATTTGAATGAAATTTGACATGAGCAATGATTGAAACAACAACTTCCTTCAATTTGTTGCAAAAGTTGAAAGTGTTGTGGTACTCGGTAAGTAGGATGTATAGATATATAAGCTAGTAGACAGGTAGATAGATAGATAGATGGATGGATGGATAGATACTTTGGTAGACATTCTGGCCACTATTATATATAGTAGGTTCCCGCAACAGTGAATTTCATCGACGATATCCTTCTCTCGAACTACCCAAGAGTTCTTTCTACCAATGTGAATGAAAAAAACGGTAAAGAAAAGCATCAAGGTATACCTAGAAATCATCCACTCATAAGCTCATCCCTACTGTAGGTAGCAGGGTTAAAACAAGTGAAATGGGGATATTATAAAAGAAGCTAAAGAAAAAAAATGGAATAATAAGCCTTACTCTATTAATATGAACAGACTTAATATAATAACTGGCTGATAATACATGGAAAAAGTATCTGATAGACTGATAGACTGATACTGCTGTACAAGGTAATCTAAACATATCAATTCGCCTATCCCTAATCAGTCTGTTCCTTCAAGGCCTTCATTAGCTCTTTCGCCTGTGGGTTTTCTGACATTCAAGAAATCGCCAATTCTCTTGTCTCCAGCCTCTCCAAGCCTATCCGCCAATTATTTTCACAATCTCCTCACAACATTCCCACCGAAAGCGATTTCCCACGTCAGTCTCCTATTCAAAATTTGGAGATTCGTGTCGCAAGTCTGCTTAGATGCTGAGGAGATCGTCTGGGTCGGCCGCAGAGGAAGAAGGCGACGATTCAACAGCGAATGCGGACCTAATTGAAGGACCAGGGTTCACAGGTCGCTCTAGAAGCGAAATATCGATATCGAATAGGGATTCCCAGAATTTCCAATCAACTTCACGACAAACCACTCCTCAACATACTCAATCCGAATTAGATCGTCGGAAAAGTTGCGACAAAAGACCTTTGGCTGCCAGGAGTCGACGCCCCAGCAATACAAATTGGAAACCAACCGAATCGCGCAATGGGCAAATAGATAAGAGTCAACCTAACGAAACGGCTGTAATTAGTGTATCCTCGAAAGGGGCTATTGAGGCAGATAAGATGACCGACTCGAGACAAACTTCACGACGGTCGAGGTTACGAAGTCCTTGGTCTTTTACACCATTGACCTTCGCTACAACAGTCATAGCCTTACTTACTTTGGCGTCTATTATACATTCATTTACTACGCGGCAGTTGGATACCAAAGGATGTCGAATGTCATATATGAGGCCTTCTTTTGCGAAGTTATCGGATTTCGATACCGAGCATACCCGTTTCGCAAGCAAATATTCGGTTTATCTATATAGGGAAGGAATGGTGGATGAGGATACCAAGGTATGGGATTGCGTGAAAACTAGAGTGCTAAACTTACGAAATCTGTCTAGGTTAGAGGTGTTCCCGTTTTGTTCATACCTGGAAATGCTGGAAGTTATAAGCAGGTTCGACCAATTGCGGCAGAGGCAGCAACATACTTTCACGATGTTTTACAGCACGATTCTGCAGCAATCAACGCCGGAGCACGGAACCTGGACTTTTTTACTGTCGATTTTAACGAGGATATAACAGCTTTCCATGGGCAAACAATGTTGGACCAGGCAGAATATTTGAATGAAGCGATTGCATATATATTATCTTTGTATCACGATCCTCGAAGATCGCAACGAGACCCGGAGCTTCCAGACCCAACTTCCGTTATCATATTGGGGCACTCGATGGGTGGGATTGTAGCTCGCACAATGTTAATCATGCCGAACTACCAGTCGAATTCCATTAACACGATTATTACAATGTCAGCTCCACACGCCCGGCCTCCTGTTTCCTTTGATGCGGAGATTGTCAAAACTTACAAGCAGATCAACGACTACTGGCGTCAAGCCTACTCACAGAAATGGGCAAACAACAATCCTCTATGGCATGTAACTTTGTTATCTATAGCTGGAGGTGGACTCGATACTGTGGTTCCGTCGGATTATGCCAGTCTGGAATCTCTGGTGCCAGATACACATGGATTTACTGTTTTCACATCATCTGTGCCAAACGTGTGGACTGGTATGGACCATCAAGCTATTCTATGGTGCGATCAGTTTAGAAAGGTTGTTGTCAGATCTCTCTACGAAGTTGTTGATGTAAATCGGCCTGCACAAACGAAACCTCGAGCAGATAGAATGAGAATCTTCAAGAAATGGTACTTGACAGGAATGGAAAGCCTCGCAGAAAAGACACTTTCCCACAAGGAACCCACGACTTTGCTTACTTTGGAAGACGATTCGCACGCAATAATCCCTCAAGGGGAAAGATTAACTTTACGAAAATTTGGGGAGTCGAGAAAACCAAAAGCACATTTGCTCCCGATTCCTCCCCAGGGGACACCAGGTGGAAAGCGATTCACACTTCTCACCGATCAGAAGCTCGATAAACCTGGGGACAATGGAAAGTTGGAGGTTCTTTTCTGCAGTGTTTTCCCCCTGCACCCAGGCCAATCAGCGACACTATTTTCAATGAATATGGATCTGTCTGGGGATAGCTCTGGATCTACGAGATTAGCCTGTAAAAATGCTGCAAGTGACGTTATTCATCTACCAGCATCCACCAGAACATCAAAGAAGCCTTTCTATCTGGACGAAGAGGAAGAAATAAAACCATTTTCTTATTTGCAATACGATTTGGAGGACATTATTGACCACCAATTTGTTGCTATTGTCGATAAAGCAGTTGAGTCAACTTCTGGATGGGTGATTGCCGAGTTTAGTGATAATGTTCAGTCACATCGGATCAGATCTTTGAGTCTTCGACGTCTCTTGGCTTTCGGTATGAAAATGAGGCTCCCACCAAATAGACCAATGGTTGCGGAGGTAAAAATACCCGCCGTGCACTCCAGTTTATTAGCCTATAACTTGGAAATGGGCAATCAGGTATGCGGGGAGGAATCGGAACTTTTCACCCCACTTTTACGTCAATATATTTCGGAGCCTTACGAATCCAAATACTTTGTGAACGTGAAGCAAGCAACCATCAATCTCCATGGAGTTTCTCCGTTTATGCCACCCGCACTCAAATACAAAGCTGTTCAAGATGGGTTGAGTCTTCAGTTCTGGACTGATCCGACGTGCAACTCGAGCATTAAGATCTCTCTGAGTGTTGATATTCCAGGCAGTTTAGGGAAGCTGTATATGCGCTATCGAACAGTTTTTGCTGCATTTCCCTTACTGGTTGTTGCCCTCGTGTTGAGAAAGCAATTTCGGATGTATGATCAGACAGGAATTTTCATTTCTTTCGGCGAAAGTCTGGACTTGTGTTTACGACAGTCTTTACCTTTAGTGTTGCTAGCTCTTACATGCCTATCAGTGTCATTCTCCCAAGCAAGCACGGCACCACCTCAAGGAGCCCCCACGGGCTTTTTGGGATGGGGAAGAAATGCATCGGAAACTGTCATTGACTATACTAAAAACGATTTACTTGTGGGCTCGCAGGATCCTTTCTTCTGGTTCATGGTTCCTCTAATTGGACTGGTTTGTATTGGTGTATGCGTAATGATCAATTATGCCACATTAGCCATCACCCACATTTTGAGCGTACTCTATGGCTGGATAAGTGTCAAGCCGGCGTGGTTGCGAAACGAAGATAGAAAAAGGGCATCATCTCCAGCATTCGCACCATCATCTCCCCGTCGACGAGTATTTACAACAGGCGTATTGTTATTCTTGGTGTCTACAGTCATTCCATACCAGTTCGCATATCTGGTGGCATGCCTGGTACAAATAGCCACTTGTACAAGAGCCCTACGATTTGCCCGAGAAGCACGTTCTAACACGAATTACAACTTCTACAATTACGTTCACTCGATACTTGTCCTTATGCTATGGATCTTACCAATTAATCTCCCAATACTCGTTGTGTGGATTCATAATTTGGCTGTGCATTGGTTGACACCCTTCTCTTCTCATCATAACGTCCTCTCTATCATGCCCTTCATTCTTTTGGTGGAAACATTAACGAGTGGAAAGATGGTCCCTCGTGTTACATCGCGCGTCCGCCACGTTACCAGCATTCTGCTCTTCGGCATCGCAATTTATGCTGCAGTATATGGAGTGACTTATGCCTACATGCTTCATTATCTAGTCAACTTAGTAGCTGCATGGCTTGTCGCTATTCATTCTTCAACCTCAAATTGGACACTTGCGGGCGTAACGACCATGTTCGATCCCGAAAGTAATGAGAATACTCGCAAGCGAGGCAAAACACCTTGAACGACAATATTGTTTCACGAGATTATCTACAGCACCATTATATTCAACGATTCACGATTCAACGCCCACCACTTTATCAGACTCCTATTACTTTTATAATCGGTTGGAATCATAGGCTCTCGCAACCTATCAACCTATTTTTGTTTCTTTTACGCACTAGACTTTTCGGCGTTCTCAACAAAGTATAGAATTTTGAGCGTTATCACACGTCTGTTTTCCCGAATTTCACACTCTTTCTAGACTTCAATTCTTTCGTTTATAGCGAATGACGTCCATATACAAAATTCATCCACAAATCACTATACTCACAAGCGATGTACATAGGGAAGTTGGCGTTCTGTTCTTTTCCGGCTGCAAACTGTAATTACGCACGTATATACCTGCATTCTTGCGAAACGCTGGTGTTATGTTATCCAAGGGGGAGAGGTGTAGGCTGAGGAGGTATACTAAGGGGGACGAGAGAGGGGATGGGGCATGATACTGCAGTGGCCATGCAGTAATAAAAAACTTGGCTACTTTGTAATGTTTTATATTGTATCTTCTTCTGATAGCGAGAAGAGGATCAGGAAGTAAGAGGAGGGGCAGTGACGGTCGGAAGTGTGATGTTGAGTGGGGAAGGGGAGGAGAATGGGATGAAATGTATATTTGGTGATGGAAGTGAGGTTGCAAAGGGGAGATTGGAATGCCGAAGATTATTTTGGCCTTTGCTGTGGAGGTGAAAACGAGAAGGTGGGATGATGCGTTAACACCGTGCTGTGCTGTTGCTTATATACCCTTTGGTTTGGAAATGGAATTGAGGATGAGAAGCGTGGAAGACAGGATGGGAGTAAAGTGTGAATGCAGTTGCGAGGTGCGGAGGGAATAATTGAATATAGACACCGAAAGGGAATTTTTTTAATACATATTTTTAGGTGCCTTTACTTGTGTGAATCTTTTTATAACTACTTGAATGCTGGAACTCAGTATAGTGAATATACCGCTTCTAATGTGCTTCTAATTTTCGCCTTGCTATTCATTACATCGAAGAGACAGCGTTGTAAAAACGATGAACTTGCTCCCGGTGAACCTTGGATTATATCTACCCATTACTCACTGCTCACAAGCAGTACATTTTATGCAAATTGACACCTTTTTATATATTCTATGAAGTATTTTATTTAAATAAGAATTGTATTGGAATATTTGCAACGTCGTTTGAACTGTTGAAGAAACCTAAAAATAGATAGTCTCGAACGTCCCTCATTAGTTATCGATGATGTCGTGTCCTATCGGATAATTTATCGAGCAATTGTAAAGTCCCTGAAATCTTTCCATTGACAATTTTTAAGGGGAAGGGGTTCTCAACCAATTTGTATTTCACAGTACACATCTTTCGTCCATTTTGAGGGCGGGCCATTCCTTTGTTTTTCTGCAGATGATTTTGGCTTAAATCTATCAAGGTGTTTTGACAATCTGTTCCTTATAAAGTCGGAGCCGTTTGTTCGATTAAACGCGAACGCGTATAGTACGATTTATTTACAGGTCAGACGAACATATCAGCAATATGGCTAGAGTTAATCGTTTTGGCTTTTTGGCCATTGCGATGGCTTTCCATCTGGTGTATATTTATTCAATCTTTGATATTTATTTTGTGAGTCCCATCGTATCTGGGATGCGCGAATTCGGGGTAGAGAGGCCAGACGGAGTGGAAGCTCCAGCAAAGCGTTTGGTGCTTTTTGTAGGTATGTTATTCTGTTTTTTTCTTTGATAATGGTGTATGGATGCAATTGACTGATAATTTCAATCTGCAGGTGATGGTCTACGAGCAGATAAGGCTTTCCAATCATTTCCAGAACCATACCCAAAATTAGAAGAAGATCTTGTTCCGCGGCCTCTTGCGCCATTCCTTCGCTCGCGGGTTCTTGGACACGGTACCTTCGGCGTCTCTCACACTCGAGTTCCTACGGAATCTCGCCCAGGACATGTTGCGCTCATTGCGGGCATGTACGAAGATGTATCGGCAGTTGCTACTGGATGGAAACTTAACCCGGTGAACTTCGACAGCGTTTTCAATAGAAGTAGACATACTTGGTCATGGGGAAGTCCAGATATCCTACCGATGTTTCAATTGGGCGCTGTGCCAGGCCGTGTCGATGCATATACATATTCTGCTGAGGAGGAGGACTTTTCAAAGGCAGCTATACACTTGGACATCTGGGTATTCGATAGGGTCAAGGCTCTTTTTGCAGAAGCTGCTACGAATGCTACTTTAAATGCCGCATTAAGAAAAGACAAAAATGTGTTCTTTCTACATCTCCTTGGCTTGGATACTACAGGTCATGGTTTCCGCCCATACTCGAAAGAATATCTATATAACATCAAAGTTGTGGATGAAGGCATCAAGGAAGTAACAAAGGTTATCGAAGATTTCTATAAAGATGATAAGACCGCTTTTGTCTTTACAGCCGATCATGGAATGAGTGATTATGGAAGTCATGGCGATGGGCACCCAGACAACACACGCACTCCCCTGATTGCATGGGGATCTGGGGTTGCGAAGCCTATTGTGCAAGCCCATGGAATTGCACCAGGGCATGACGAGCTATCCTCAGATTGGGGTATGGACCACATTCATCGACATGATGTTTCACAAGCAGATGTTGCAGCTCTCATGGCATATTTGGCTGGTGTTAACTTCCCAGTGAATTCTGTGGGAGAATTACCCCTATCATATCTAGCAGCGGATATTCCCGAGAAATCTGAAGCTTTCCTAGCTAATGCTAGAGGTATTCTTGATATGTACCGAATCAAAGAGGAGCACAAGAAAGCCACCGAGTTGAATTATCGACCGTTTGAGGGTCTCGGAGAAGAGAATCATACAGCTGAGCATCGATTGGCTGATATCAGAAATTTGATTGATCGAGGTCAACATGAGGAAGCAATTCGTGAGACTGCAGAACTTGTGAGACTTGGTCTAGCTGGTCTTCGATATCTTCAAACATATGATTGGCTCTTTTTGAGAGCCCTCATTACAATGGGTTATTTGGGGTGGATCACATTCGCGCTCACCACTGTCATTGATCTCCACGTTCTTCATGGTAAAACTGAGACTTCTAGAACTTTAGCAGGCAGTCTTTTCTTCTCTTCAATTCTTGTTGCACTTTTCGCTTCTTTTATTGTTTCTGAGTCGCCTGTAACATATTATGCTTATGCTATTTTCCCGGTGGCATTCTGGGAAGAAGTGTATGCCCGCCGAAATGCTCTTTCTGAGGGTGGAAAAGCACTGTTTGGCCACGTCAAGTCACCACTTGCTTACATTGGAACATTTATCAAAGCTATCATCTTCTTGGGCGTCATAGAATCACTCGTAAGTCAATATACACATTCTATGATTGACCATTCAATAACATCTATAGGCGTGGGGCTACACTCACAGGGAGATTTTCTCTGCCTTGTTCGTCGGGGCAACCTTCTGGCCAGCATTCTACGGCCTAGGATTCTTGAAAGAAAACAAAGCATTGACATTAACATGGATTGTGTCCTGTCTGGGAATGAGCACCTTCACATTACTTCCCGCAATGAAAATCGAAGACATAGATCTTATGTAGGTTATCACTTTCTAAAGTAATTAGGTTTCTAGCTAATATTGTGTATAGTTTGTATGGTGGCGCTTTGATGGTAGTTGTAGGTGTATTGTATCTTGCTTTTGAAAAGAAGCTACTCGCAAAATCCAAGATGACAGGAGATTCCATCGCGCCAGCCGATAATCTTCTATCCCGCACACTTATTGGAGCACAGGTGAGAAACTCCATCTACCAATTTTTTTTGTAAATTCTGACCTCTCAAATAGATCGGGTTGATTGTCCTGTCGATGCTTGTTACGAGATCTACTGCAATGTCCTTACAGGCAAGAACGGGGCTTCCTCGAGGTAACCAAATAGTTGGTTGGTGCTTGATTGGTAAGTTGACGAACACCTGGATGATTTGATGAAAGCTGACATAAATGAAGTGGCGTCCCTGATAATGCCCTTTTTGCACCGTCTACAGCCCAACAACCATTATCTACACCGATTGATGATTGTATTCCTCACATTTGCACCACTCTTTGTAATTCTTACCATCTCTTACGAAGGATTGTTTTACTTGGCATTTTCAGCCACTCTCATCACCTGGGTTCTATTGGAACACGGCATTCACAAATACACTTCAAGTAAAACAACAAAAGTCAAAGCAAAGGATGCTCCAGTTCCAGAAGTCCCTGCTTCATTATCCTCTTCTCCATTCCGCTCTCTCACATTGACCGACGCACGGATATCTCTATTTTTCTTCATACTTTTACAGTCGGCATTTTTCAGCACAGGAAATATGGCATCTGTCTCATCTTTCAGTCTGGAAAGTGTGAATCGTCTAATTCCAGTCTTTGATCCTTTCTCTCAAGGAGCTTTGTTGATTGTAAAGCTTATGATTCCATTTGCGTTGATATCTGCGAACTTGGGTATCCTGAACAAGAGACTAGGCGTCGCGCCCTCAGCCTTGTTTATGGTGGTAATTGCTATTAGCGACTTCTTGACCTTACATTTCTTCTGGGTGGTCAAGGATGAAGGATCATGGTTAGAGATTGGCTCAACGATTAGTCATTTTATTATTGCAAGCTTGCTTTGTCTTTTCGTGGCGAGCTTGGAGGGGGTTAGTGAGCTTTTCATTGCAGGAGTGGAGGTGGAGGATCATTCGGGACAGATTGAGAAGGAGCGGGAGCTTGGGGGTATTGTTAGAGATGTGGAAGGGGAGGAGGGGAATGAAAATAGGATGGGTAAGACTGGCGTGAATGGAAATGGAAATGGGAAAGACAAAAGTACATGAAAGTGGACAAAGATATAGATGAGGATGGGAAATGTATGTATATATTGTAATGATTATAAGAGAATCATGAGGACATATAAATGAAAGTGACGTGGACGAAGAATGGTTGAATTGATACCCAGTATCACATGAAGTTACCCGCGGAAGTACCGAGGCTCTTCTCCAGTTGGTTATCCTGGCACTCACTAGAGACTGATAAGCTCAACCTTACACATATTGTATTGTATTGGTGAATACTAGGTTTGAACAAGAGCACGGGTACTATCTGGGGTGCATATGCCATATGCAGAATTGCGGGGTGATGGGGTGGACGGACGAGGTGAGGGGATGGGCGAAGAATGTGTTCCGGGAAGTATTCGTGGATACTAGGTAGGTGGCTAGTAGTGGGTAGCTAGGGGTAGGTAAGTGATGGATATATCGGGCGGGTTTGGAGTTTAGTCTGTGGTGGGTTGGATGGTGTGTGGAGTATGGATGGATTGTGAAGTATGGAGTGTGAAGCGGGAAGTATGAAGTATGAGGAGATATTACTAGACTAGTTAAATAGGGGAGGCGAGAATAATTAGTTGGAAGGGTAATGATTTGTGGCTTGTGGGAATTGGATTGCATAAAGTGTCACGTTATATGATTCAGATTGATATGGAATATTTTGTACGATGGAGTGGTACCTGGTAATAATAGGAGGAAAAAGATAGAAGTCAAAAGATTGCTAGTTGAAATTGCTACCTATTAAATAGTTGTGTTATGATATAATAAAGTTTCTAGACGAGAATGGGGAGACATCTTTCCGCGGCTAATAGTCTTAATAAGTAATTCACAATGGCATCATCATGTATCGAATATTCCATAGGGCTTCGAGGTCGAGCGTTTCCACTCTATCTACTATCTACTATCAACGATGATGTGCGTAGAATGAGTGGAGCAAAGGAAGAGTCGCGTGTTTTCTTTTTTTTCATATTGTAGTCTGAGGAAGCTTGTTAATAGGCTAATCAGTATCAGACTATCACAGTATTGGATCCAACCAGTCTTGAGGGGAGAGAGTGTGTGGTGGCTGGCTATGCTTTGAATGTAGGTATGTCTGCCATGTGCCATGTGCAATGTAAGATCTTACCAGAGGCAATGAACAACGATGCGGCCATTTGATAATTATATATCAGAATACTACATCGCGTTGATATTAACAAAGACCACGCATGAAAAAACTGTATTTAAATACAACCAGATTTGAAATTGAATTAAAGAATTCATTGTTGTCATATTCCATCCAATCGAACGAATACAATCGAGTGGATTTCACAGCGCAAACGGAAGACGGACAGCATAACTAAGCTTAGCATAGATCCATCCATACCTTTTTCTCTCGCAGATCACCGTTCGTACCTTAAAATCGATTCCACTGGGCAATTCAACCCCACATGACCATCCATGACCTTCTTCTTGTAGGCAGTTTTACACTTTGCAGTACCACCAGTGTACCCTCACTTGACCCTCTCTTGACCCTCTCTTGACCCTCTCTTGGCCCTCTCTGGATCCTCTCTCTACTCAAGTCCCGAAAAAGCGTAAAAATAACCCCCGTACCGAGAAGCCCAGATTTATCAATTCAATTCAACTCAGTTCAGTTCAGTTCAATTCAATTCAATTCAATTTCACAAACATCCAACTTTCCCCCAACACTACACGCATTCTTTCCCCCCAGTCATTCAAATCAATCCAACGACAATACCATTAGGGAAATTAATGTACAATTATTGTTTCGCATGATCAAGGAGCAGTAGAACATACCGGCTACTATGGCCTCAAACGAAATGTCCGCAGATGGTGCAGGTTCTTCTAGCCAATATTCTGCTCCAGCGCCTCAAATGAGTAGTCAAGCTCCTGCTGGTTCAAATGCTGCACCTAGCTCGCAGCTTCCGGGACATGCTTCATTTAGAAGGTATGATGGGATGTATTCTCCGATACAACGAATGCGCTGACAATTTGGGGATGAAGACAACGAGCTTCACGAGCTTGCCAAGTATGTAAATATCGTTCCGTTTCTTATCCAGCCAATTTGATGCCTCGGCCCGAGGACCAGATTGTGATTGTGGAGGAATTGATTGAATATTGACAAACATTTGCTAACAACAATTCGCAGACATGCCACGCTCGAAAGGTAATGTTACGCAAAATCATTGCGCCGTCGCATTTTCGTGCAGCTTCGAGTATATATTAATGGGTCGATAGGTACGATGTGATGCTGCGAGTCTAGGGGTGCCTTGCACAAACTGCGTTGCCTTCTCCATAGAATGCAAGATCCCAACGCCGAAACGCAAGAAGACAAATAGTAAAAACAAAGATTCTGATAGGTATAAATTACCTCGGGCCTCTGTAGGGCTTGCAGCTGACGAGGGTAGCGACCGAGGAGAAACGATTGACGAACGATCACCTCAGAACATTGATTCTCCAAGTACCCAAACTACCAGGACTTCGATCGGCTATAACACTCAAGATGGAACGCCTACGACTTCTCTCACGGAAGCTCAGGCTCGTCAGCGGGATAGTGACGAAACTACCTACGCTCAATTTATGAAGCCTAAATTCACCAGAGCGCCTATAAAGGAGGCAGGAAGAGTAGCATATCTGGGGGAATCGTCGAATTTGACACTGCTCGTACACGACCGACATGGCAACGCGGATGTTGTACATTATCCTTTACCAGAGAATATCAGAGGATCTAGGGCGAGGCTGACGGAGTTGGATAACGTCGAAATTGATATCCTACATCAACGGGGAGCATTTTTACTCCCTCCTAGGTCTCTTTGTGATGAACTGGTGGATGCATATTTCAAATGGGTTGCCCCAATTGTCCCTGTAATCAATCGGAACAGATTCATGAGGCAATATCGCGATGCGAAAAATCCTCCTTCGCTTTTACTACTGCAGGCTATCCTCCTGGCTGGATCCAGGGTCTGTACAAATCCCCAATTAATGGATGCTAATGGATCGACGACTCCCGCTGCCTTGACATTTTACAAGCGTGCGAAAGCACTTTACGACGCAAACTATGAAGATGATAGAGTTACAATTGTACAAGCTTTAGTTTTGATGGGATGGTACTGGGAGGGACCAGAAGATGTAACGAAGAACGTATTTTATTGGAGCAGGGTTGCGACAATTGTAGCACAAGGTTCAGGTATGCATAGGAGCGTTGAAGGTTCTGCGCTCAGCAAAGCCGACAAGAGGCTTTGGAAACGAATCTGGTGGACGCTGTTTACCCGTGACCGATCGGTTGCCGTTGCTCTTGGCCGCCCTGTGCATATAAATACCGATGACTCCGATGTGGAGATGGTTAGTGAGGATGATTTCGTTGAAGATGAGACCGATCATCCCGCCGAATTCATCCAAGATCCTGTGCATGTCCAATTTTTCCTTCAATATGTTAAACTTTGCGAAATTATGGGATTGGTTCTCTCACAGCAATATAGCGTAGCTTCAAAGGCTCGACGGCAAAATGCGATCGACCTCACCCACAGCGATATGGCACTGGCAGATTGGCTGTCTCACTGTCCCAAGGAGGTATATTGGGAAATGCCTCGACATCAATTTTGGGCAGCCTTACTACATTCCAATTACTATACAACGCTCTGCTTGTTACATAGAGCACATATGCCACCTGCTACTACACAGAGAGGTAATTATGAGGAAAACGTATACCCATCTCGAACCATCGCATTTCAAGCTGCAGGAATGATCACCTCCATCATCGAGAACTTATCGGCACATGATGAGCTACGATACTGCCCGGCATTTATTGTGTATAGTTTATTCTCTGCATTGATTATGCATGTTTATCAAATGCGATCCTCAGTGCCATCCATCGTTGCAGCTACCCAAGAGAGAATGCGAGTTTGTATGAATGGTTTGAAGGATGTATCAAGAGTTTGGCTCGTGGCTAAAATGGTTTACACACTGTTTGAGTCTATTTTGGGAAATAAGGTTCTCGAAGAACGTCTGCAGAAAGCTGCTGGAAAACGACATAAACGTATGGTGCAAAGCATCAGCGAGGGCCTTAACCAGGCTAAGAATGAGTCCCAAAAGAGAAAATATGACGATATGTCACTGGATTTTGCTGTGGGCAGTGGACCGGCGCCACAAGAATCGTATGAGAGGTCCAGACCACAAACACCAAGTCAAGGCTATAATTCATCATCGATGCCTGCACCACCGCCTATTACGTCACCAAATCAGCGTCAGAATCGAGATACGTTTATGGGAGGTTCTAATTCTCGTCCTCACACACGACCACCCACACCTTTCAACCCCTCATACTCTGTCCCGGCTACGCCCCCAGATCTCTATCTTGTTACTAGAAACTCGCCAAACATATCACAATCTCTCTGGGAGAACTTTCAACCAGATCAATTGTTCCCTGAAGGTGGTCCTAGTTTGAATAACATTCAATTCTCTCCACCGAGTCATCCCAACCTTGACCCAAATCTCATGCCTCATTTAGGTGCACCTCAGCCCCCAATCCCAAATCAAAATCAATCAAATCAATTGCCTCAACGCATGCAACGAGGCCAACCTGGAATGAGTGGCAGTCCGATTCAAGGTGGTGGAATGCTTCCAGCTGGTGTTCCTCCTAATTATAACATGGGCCAAGGTATGTGGCAGCAAGGCTTTGAGCAATCAATGCATGAGCCTCAAGGCCAGAGTCCTAGCGATACCTGGAGTAATAGTTCTGCACAAGCTGTTCCTACCACTTTAAATGTTGAAGATTGGTAAGCCTAGTCACTCGTCCAAGTCTCGGTTAGTGTACTGACATAGCGATATGTAGGTTTCAATTTTTCGGAATTAATGGGGATTTAACTGGTATGAATGGCGATGTCCCACTCGCTTGATTCTTCTTGGGGGGATCTGGAAAAGGAAAAGGAACCCGGCCGGTTGCTACTTGGGCATAAGACTTGCTTGACGCAGTTCTTGATGAGCTATTCCCTCGAGTACTTTAAAAATAGTCATGAGCGTGTAGGTGCTCATGTCACTGTATTATAAGCCTTTTGGAACCTACGTAATGGGCAGGGAATGAAACCTATCGAATTAAATGTCTCGGAAGCACATTATTTTGATACTTGTAACAGACAGAATCAAACGTTCCTAGCAAATAATCAAAATATAACAAATTAAACCCCAATCTCGGGAAACTCTTTGTGGTGGGTATTGTGTATAAAATGCGGATTCCCCACGTGCACTGCGTTCCGATACCGATACATAATACACTATAAATGCTACTACGGATGACGAACACGGTAGCCCAAACTTAGTAGTATAATCTGGAACGTCCGTTCCCCGCGACTAATATCCCCAAGGAAGCCAAGTATACTTCATAACTGACACGAGTAATTTTCACTATAATTCGAGGCCTAGCAATCGAGTGATCAAATGATCGCAAAGAAATTTAATCAAAACCGACGAATGCTCTCATGAACGCAAGTGTCCAGTGCGGACGGCCCGCGAAACAACCATGTCACAATCGTCACGAACAGCCGCGATAACCTCGAAGCAATCGCGATTATACAATGACAATGAAACACGATTCAGCGATTCCAGTGCAGCAACCTCCTCGACGATACGACCGAGAAATAGAAGATTAATTAGTACGGAACAAGAATTGGTGAGCACAACAAGCAGTAGGGGAAGTAGTCCTGGTGGAAGTGCCAGGGGAGTGAGCCCAATCCCTTCAAGACATCCTTCGAGGAGGGAAGGCGATAACGGCGCTCAATCTGCCGAAAGCGCTTTAGGGACGTCTGCGGCGGGGAGAGGAAACCAGAAAATTGGACCAGCGAATGCCGGAGCATGGGGTAGTGGGTGGTCGAATTCTTGGAGTACATTACAAGGACTTGCGAGTTCGGTGCTAGGTGATTTGGGGGACCTAGTAACAGATGAGGGTGAAGGTGGTGCCAGGAAAACAGTTAGCTTGGATAGACCCAAAGCTAGAAGGAAAGATAGTTCCGTGAAGAAGCTCTTTGAACTACCTCATGGTGCATGGGGACCCGCAGAACAAAAGAAGAGGAATGAAGCTGTTATTGGCTCGGGGAGTCAATCTGAAAGAGATGCAGCTTTACGGACACAAAGAATGATGAGACTTCTCGAAAATCACACAGATCTAAATGGAGCGATTGATACAAACGGGAACTATAAAAGGAGAACGTCTATGGATGAGGCTACGACTAGAACTCAAGATGATGAGGGCGATGCGCTGGTCTATATACACCATGTGCAGAAAGAGGATACACTTGCGGGAGTTATTTTACGATACAATTGTCAACCTACGGTATTTCGAAAAGCCAATAGATTTTGGCCAAACGACTCTATACAAACTCGACAAGTGGTCGTACTACCAGTAGATGCTTGTGCAATCAAAGGACGCCCTTATGACCCATCTCAGGATCTGAGTCAAGGTATTGATTTACTTGCTCCAACGCCGAGCTTAGAGGATGCCCCGGAAGTATGGCCGCCCAAATCGGAGACACCGACAGAGCGACCGGAAGAAAATCCATGGGAACATGTACGATGGGTTCTACTTGATTCATCTCCAAATTCTAAACCAGTCGAAATTGCACGTATGCCTAGGAGGACCCTTGGATATTTCCCCCCACGGCGAAGAAAGAGTCAGGCTACAAATTCTATCACATCTACCCCTCGTGGTTCTTTTGATCTTCCGCGTGGGTCTTCAGGCGAACAAGTTAGTAGCCCTGCAAGCACAACTTCTCGAAGAACGAGTAATTTAGGACCTCGACCGTCTCAAGCTACTGGTGGAAGCTATTTTCCTCCGATTGGATCAGCTAATCGGTCCCGTCGAGAAAGTGGAAGTGAAGCCGCGGATCGACTAGGATGGCTTCGGGGACCTGGTGGCGTAGGAACGTTGGGGAAGGGCGTCACGGCTCCTGGACCTGGGCAGGATCCCTTAAATACATGGGCGAGAAAACATATACCAGGAATAACGATCGACTCTTTATCTTCTTCCTCAATTCTTGAATCTGAAATCCCCTTTGGATTCAGAGACGAACTCGCAAGTATTGCTGAAAGTTCATATAGTCCTGCAAGCGGATCGGTTACGCCTAGTAATTTGGGGGGCTCTGGAATTGGTCTGGAAAATGCAGCAGCGGCGATCGAAGGTTGGGTTAGAAGATTGGCTGTTAAAACCCCGGGGACACCAAATGGAGGCGGTACATCTACGGATGGATCCGGTGATCTTATAGAATTGTTAGATGGGACTGGGAGTGATGACGGTAGAGGTTTTGAACTTTCGCCTGGTAAATTGAGAAATAGTTTATTAAATAGAAGCGGAACTTCTGGGAGAGAAGATCTAGAGGGCACAGTGCGAGGGAGAGGTGTTAAGGGGGGGAAGAAAGATTAAATTTGTTGTGTGAAAATATTGATTTGAGTTGTGTTTTGGGGACAGGCAGACAGGCAGGCATTGTCAGTAGCGTATCTTCGAAGTGGGATAGCATGGTTAAACACTATATAGAAGTGAGGGCGCATTGGGGAAGGCGTTTTTCGGTTTTTAGTTGAATGGCAAATGGTACATGGTAAATTTTGAGACTCTTGAAACCGTTGAATCTTGGCTTTGTTCCTTTTCTCTTCTTTTCTTGTGTGTTCCGGGATGGGAATGTTGGATGCTGAATAGAATGAGATGATGTGGAGTCTTTGCAGGAGCCTGCTCTCTCTGAAGAATATTGGGAATGGGGAAGGTGCGTATACTCTTTTACATAGCATAGCGATCACAACCCCGAATAAACTATCTGGGCTCATATTCAAACCAGTTATTATGTATTAAGTGATACCGTACTGACTATACTCCACAAGTATCCATTCAGAGACACAACAACGCAACAAGGCCTCCTCTTTCATTCAACCTCTAAGCATCCAGACTCCCTTGAGAAGTTTACCGAATATGTTCCGTTCCAATGAGAATCGCGAACGCTGATTGAGTTTACTAAGTTTAATGTATATCTACGAATTCACATAGTTGCTACTCTGCCTAAGGTCTATTGGGATTGAGTTCTGTCTGGGCGGATCAACTGGCGAGCGGTATTGATGGAGTGTAGATATTTAAGCGAGTGATGTTATGTATCAATGGAGGTGCGAGGAAATTTATGAAAGACACCAGCGAGTATCTGTCTGAAGTTGCGTGGATGAATGTGGTGCACTTTAGCTGCCTTGGATGGGGTATTGGGAAATACTGATCGCCCTATTTTGTTTTCCGCTGTTTACTTGTTGAGCGGGACACGTGGTGTATTAGATATACTCAAGATTTGTGGTAAATAAATAACATGTGTGTGTTACCAAATTCTCAATTCGACTCGCTCCGCTATGCTATGCTATGCTATGCTAAACAAAAGACAAAACATAAGTGCTACCATCCCAACCTCTATTTTATGCATGTAAAACAATTTGATACAACCACCCATTCATGCCTCGCCACTCCATTCTACAACACCTATCTCAGCCTGAATTTACTCATCTGAAAATTCTACCGCCACACTCGTATCTAAATCACTCAGTGTTCCATCTCCTCCCACGTCTACTTCTTCACCTTCACCTTCTACACTCTTCCCATCCAATTCCCTGCACAGTCTCCCTAATAGCCCTTCTACCCTCCCCATACATTGCTCTAGCTTCTCTAACCTTCCTTTGATATCCTCACCTTCCTCGTCGCTACTCCCCTCATTCAACAAATCCCTCAAATGTTTCGGTATGGTCATTCCCGCGAATGGAGCTACCGAATCTCTTCTAATTCTTTTAGCACTGTTAGCCGTGTCTCTTCTTTTCATGTGTTCTCTCGGATTGTCTGGTTTTTGTCCAGATTTTGAGTTTGATTTTGTCGATACGTGGAATTCTCGCGCAAAATCATTTTCGAAAACATTCCGATTACATGAGACATCGTTGTCAGCTTCCATTCCAATTTCATCCGCAATATCACTCGGAGGTTCCGCATCGAATACTGCTTGTAGGTCACCGTGAACGCTAAAGCCCCTGGAAAAATCCCAAAGTCGAGGACGATACGGGAGGCGGGGTAGTTGTTCTGCTTCTTTCTGACGACGGGGGCCGGCCCACAACTGACGTCGTTCGAGATAGCCGATGAGGAGTAGGAGGGGAGCATTGAGAAAACGTACGGCTGCTACGTTAATCTTGTGGAACCAGCGTGGTGTTAGGACGAATTTTAGCGGCATGAGGACGAAGAGGGCAAGGATATTGAAGGGAGGAAAATAGGCGAAAAGGGAATCTGATTTTACACCTTCGAGGGTAAGAACAGCGCGGCGGAACTGGATTTCCGCGGTAGCGTTTGAAACGATTGTCGAGAAGGTTGTTGATAGCATGGAGACGAGGATAGTAAGAAAGAGAGTGTTGCCTAGGAATGCGAAAGTGACCATAAGGATTGGGCCGAGGAGCCAATGGAATTGAGCAGATGTTGTGATGCCTGTGCCGTCGAGTCCAAACCATATCCAGAGCATCCATTTAGAAACTGTTATTGGCTCATGAATACCATTGCCGAGCCATATCATAGAGAGCAGGAATCCAGCGAAACACCACACAGCAAGGATTGTCAGTACAGTGAAATCGCGCATCATGGCCCGGAGAGAAATGAACAGCATGTTTTCGGACATGAGATTAAACGCTAGACGTGGAACAAGGACAGGAGCTCCCAAGGCGAGAACATCCAGTGCTTGTTGGCCAGTGCCAACATTATCAGTGTGCCAGCCTTTGAAACGGAGCGCGAGATAAATTCCGAAAATTGCCGCGAAAGTAACGTCGAGGAAGGACCAGAGATTTTGAGTGTATACGTGCCATCCGTGTTCAAGTATAGAGCAACTGCGATTGGTGTTAATAAGGACTACCAGATTCGAGTGGAATGTTTCAAAAGACTTACAATTGATCCAAAGACCAGCCCGATGTATAAACAATAAATAACAATTCCATCCCACCAAATGTAGCTGGATCACGATCCGCCATTACATACAAATAGAATACCAACAGTAGCAGAAAGTGGCAGACTTCCAAATAATTCCTCGTGCGAGGAACTATAAGCCTATATTGATTAAACAATGGCGCCTCTCTCGGGTTGTACAATGAAATAGGTTTGTTCTTGTAGTGATCAGGCAGAATATCCATGAACGCTGTTGGAGTGTATATGACTCTACCCTCGTATATTGCGCTTATTACTTTTTGACATGCCGATGAACTAAGAAACGCTTTGCTTTGAGAAATAATGGCAATTTCTAAGGCTGGTAATCTTCGATTGGCGCCTGTACGGGACTTGGCAGCCCAACCAAAGCTACTGCTTTCTTGGATGACATTGTTTGGAGCACCTTGAAACGGATCGAAGCCTCCTACGAGAATGCGAGACAGAAGAAGTAACCCTTCCGAGCCGGTATGATCCTCGTGGAAACGGCGCAGAACTCGATTGGCAACTATTTCGCATAGATGGGCACGTGTGGTGCAAATGCTCTGTTGATGAGGCAGAGCTAGTTGCTCACGTTGGAACTGTGTTTTATTGACGAGAAGACAATATACTTGGAGTTTATCAGTATCTGAAGGCAGGAACTAATCTAGAAGAAACAACAAAGACTTTGTAGAGTGCTGATGGTAAAAACAAGAGTGCTCTCTCTAAGGACTACCCAGAAAATCGCCCATATTTCACCATCTCCTCATCTAACATTTTCCGAATGACCTTCTACTGGTTCTGATCATTTGGGAAAAGTACTAAGATTCATTCCCCAAAACTTCAAAGTGATCTGATAAGAATAAGAACAAGAAAATAGCAACATACCAACCGACAAATCATCCAAATCATACAGCTTATCTACCAATGGTCTGACAACTGATACGTTCAATCTCGGATCCCTCAATTGTTCCAAACTATATGGATCGTCTAACTTTCCCGTTAGTCCAACTCTCACTTCCCTATTCTTCCCGTTTGATAAAACTCACCAATCGCCGAGATAATATCCCTCCTTACCCTAATTTCCTATTAGTACCATTCTCTAGCTCAATTCTATATGAATCGGGAAACAAACCGATGAATCGTCTTATAAACCGGCAAATCCCCAAATTCATCTTGGGGATAACATATATCTCCAATAGCATGAGGGTGATAACACGCATGGCCATCATGCCTCCCTATAACCGTACTCCTATTTTCATTTCCACTCCTCACAGCTGCATCACCCTCAATATCCTCCTCCGGGTCCGGTGTCAACAACTGTGTTGTCTCCGTACTGATGAATCTCTCATTCTGATTCTCACGTGAATTTCCACGATAATTTCTAGGGAGCGCCGTAGTTCTAGGAGATATAGGAGAGATAGAAGTAGAAGAAGATGCTTGACCCATTATCCCTTCATCGGACCATGCCCAGACTTTAGGACGAGGAATATGGTAAGGAGTAGTGGCAGCGGGTAGTATTTATTGATAATACAAATTCTTGGAATTCTAGGATCCAGCGCTGTTTGATGATTTTATGGCATGACGCAAGGTGCATGAGGTGTATGAGGTGAAGATAAGGAGGTGGCTCAGGGTAGATTGACTAGATTTTGAATGGTAAGAGGTACGATAAGGATTGCAGGCTTTAAGCGGCGAGGATAAGATGAGCGAATTAAACACAAGAATTGAAACTTTTACTTTTTCTTGGATGCATCGATACCGACGCTGTGGTATTTAACTCGTGCTATATAGACCACTTTGTGGGGTGCGTCAGAGATAGCGCAGAATAGATATGTTATGTGTAATAGATTGGAAGGAATATTCACGAATCGCCGTTAAAATAGTTGTTGTTCGGGGATAGGTGAATTGCTGATAATACAATGATAAGTTCGTTGCATAGAGTATGTAGGTAGATCTATTCCTTTGTTGCATTCCCCAGTCCTATCCTATCTCATCTCATCTCAACTCTCCAAACCCAAATTGAAAATGACCACCTCCTCCAACTCCCAAGCACGCTACAAGCTCGTCTATCGCGTCCTCCCATCTCACCTCTCCGCGACAAAAGATGCCATATTCGCTGTGGGCGGTGGAGTGTACGCCGATGGGAAATACATCAAAGTTTGTTTTGAAATCCCAGGCTTTGGGCAATTTTTACCAGTAGCAGAGAAGGGAGCTGTGCCTCACACAGGGAAAGTGGGAGTTTTGGAACGAACGGAGGAAGTGCTGGTGCATATTTTGTGCACCGGAGAGGAAGTTACAAGGAAAGCGGTTGAGGCATTGAAGAGGTGAGTTTCATGTTTAATTGTTCGTTGAAAGGAGATGTGGAATTTAAGGAGAAGCGAAAAAGGGAATGGTGAGAGTTTCAGCAGAAGATAGGGCGCTAACTCTAGAGGACAGGACACACCCATACGAAGAAGTGAGTTATGAGGTTTATAAACTAGAGGACTTTTGAAGTTTTCAAATCATATCACAGGATATACAACAATCAATCTCTTACCCAATCCAAATCCAAAATTGATTTGTAGAGCGTCATGAGGTAGCTACCAGCCAGCATAAAAAACGTTATGACAGCATGTGACGAACATTTCTTATAATACATCTTCGCACTTGGATGTTTAATTGTGAAATATTGAAATAAATATTATTTATTACACTGTCGCAATGTAGTATTCGATCCTCGGCCGCAAAACATCAGACCATCATCCCATTCAGCACCCGAAATTCCTGCTCCTCCTCCAAATCGGCTCCTCTCTTCGCCTCGGCGTCTGCTTGCTCATTCCACTGCCTCGGAATTTTCCAAAATGCGACCGCAGCTCCACGCCCATTTTCTGACATGTCCATCGGCCTATTCACTTTCTTGATACAGTAGACTAGTCTCTTCCACAAATCCAGATTCTTGACATCTGTTCCGGTGCTGGTTCGCCAGCCCCGCTGACTCCAGCCGTTAATCCGTTCGGTGGCACCAAGAAAAACATACTCAGAGTCAGTAGCGATGACAACGCGCGTCCAAGCTGCAAAGCTATCGCTTTGCCAGACACGGTATTCAAGAGCGGCTACCACAGCACGCAACTCGGCGCGGTTACTAGTTTGACGGTGCAGTTCTCCGGTTGGGCCAGTATTTTCGAGTCTGAAATTAATTTTGTGGTGAGGTGAGATGACGAAACCGCAACCGGCGCGAGGGCTGGCAAGACTATTGGAGAGACAGGAGCCATCAGTGTAAAGGAGGATTTCATTGGGGTTAGTGTGACGGATGAAGCGGTGAGCTGGACGGAAAAGCATGCTGGGAGTATCGCTGGGATGAGGAGGGCGGAATTTTGTGATGGTAGGCATCGGATCGGAGTCGAGGTTGGATTCAAGAGCGTCATTAAAGCCGTTTATTCCTGGCCTAGTGAACATCGTGAAGGCCTCTTGTGGATCAAATACTTGATATCCAGGATGTTCAAATGTCTCCGGGTCTTCATCATCTGAATAAGCATCAGGGAGAGAAGCAGAGTCACTAATTTCTCCTTGTTCCTGGAGATCTTGCATGAAGCTGTAGTCACAACAGCAGATAAAGCAGATTATTTGACGATGAGCTCCGCAAACCAAAGTCCCATCGGAAAGCTCGATGGGGTTCATATCAGGAATCCAGTCAGATGCCATAACGAAATCGGCGACTTGATTAGAATGAGAACAATATGATGACACGGAATGCTTTTCAAGCAGAGGACTGATGAATAGTAAAATGGGAAGATGATGAAACTGGTGAATTCTGAAGAGGATTTAAGATTGAGAACATACAAATAAACCAAGTGAATGAATTCCACCTCAGATCAGAGCCAACATCTTTTGGGGTGAATTCATTGATTGAATATATAGGTGCAGCCATTTGTGTTTGAAGCATGTCCACACGTCGCTTCTGTTGGTAAAAATCCCCCCCCCCCCCGACAAACACTTATCGTTTGTACGTTCATGATAGTTTATACTTTATCGGTGTTTAATTTATTAGAATTTCAGATCTTTCCTCAAACGGGTTTAGTTAAAATGCCAGCATGCTTTATCTCAAGAGTGAACCCCTCTTCAAAGTTCAAACCTCGGATCAAAATCCTTCTTACTGAAATTCCACACATGGAACTTGGCTAAACTCGATGACGACCTGTGAAAAGGCTTTTTAGTCTTTTCACCCCTCTCTGTATTTCTCCCTTATATAACCGATTCCTACACAAAGAGCCTCTGTTCAAACCTATGCAGGAGGTTTTGCTGAAACCATTGGCTGCTTGCAGCCTTCTAGTTACAAATTCCTCTTTCCCTCTCTATATGCAAAAGCAAAATTGGTTGAAGGATTGAAAATATAGAACCGTGAGCCCCCAATAGCTGGCAACTAACGAAAAGGGAGCCTCAGCTAGACAGCAAAAAAAATATATATATATATATATATATACAAAGATGCCAGACAAGATACCCACGATGTAGGTCCTCGCGACTAGGCGTATCTACGACCTAGTGGTGGCGCCTTATATTTGTATCTTTATAAACCATGTTATGGAGTACTCACATATGAAAAAATTGCTATCGGTTGTTATGATTGGTGTAATTCTCCATGCATTGTCTACGGGTGGGACTCGGCAGTATCATGGTCGGTTAATTCAGCTCCCAGTCGTCGACGTTGGAAAAGCAACACGTATACCTACACCACCGGGTTACATGGATAAAGGAACTTTGTCTGTACGAGTTGGTTTTCACTACGCTAGTCGATCATTTTTAGATCCAGGCGGTCTACCTTTGATACTTCATGGCTTCATGTTCACAGGTGCTGCTGGAATTGGCTTAAACAAAAATCAACCAAGTTTGATACCACAATCTCCTTATATGTTTTACAATATTGATACGCACTCAAATCATGCAGCTTGAGTATCAAAATATCTGTGGAATGGGGCCCTCCAAACACACGATCGGCGTACATTTCAAGAAATAACGAGCCGAAAGATGATAGGCACAAATCGCCGAACCATTTACATACACCCCGGGACCTCTAAGCGTTCCACAGCCGCTTGGCTATGCTGCTCACTTCCCACACAAGCGGATACCAGGGGTGCAATTTGTCCCAGAGCGCGATTCAAACGCCGGCGGAAGGTCCGCTGCTACCGAAAGGGGGACTTCCACCATCACCACCATCACCCGCGCAAGTGGCAATCGATATATCTTTGTCTTTATCATCATTTTCCTTGTTTGATTTTGGGTTACTCTCTGATGAAGGGGACGGATACGGTGGAGGTGGAGGTGGAAGCGAAGGAGAATAGTTTCCTTTTGTTTTGTAAAACCCTATACAAAGTGTCTTAATTCATACAATGTTAAATAAATATTATATTCTCAATGCCAACCTACGATTTAGTACAGTTTTCCCCTCCGGAACCATAGTATACGGTTTCCATGTTTCTATAGGGAGAGTTGATAATAAGGCTCATTCTACGCTCTTAGCGAGTCCTTTCGATTTATCTTAGACAATGAATATTGATATAACTTAGAAGCCGTTGTGAATCAGGTCAATCAATAGCCTACTCAAAATTGCCCGGCCACATTGGCGAAGAATGATGATTCTAAGGAATAATTGAATACTTCCAATTCACTGTTATACAACTTTTGCATCACATAAGGAATGGATAGACCTGAAAATAAGTGTATGTAGGAAGGGTGAATAAAGATAGAATGACCGTGTGCAGTAATGCATAGGTAGGTATCAGGAGAAAATAGATGCTTGGACTTTTAGCAGAATTCTCTTGCATTTCATTGTTAATGATAAGCATTACTCCACAAAATTACGCCTTCTAATGCGGTGCATAGGGTACGTACGCTTAATAACATACACACAATACTATCCCATTCAACACCTCGTACCTTTGTCGGTACATAGCAAAGCTGATAATTACAACCCAACAACCCGAGAGAAACATTAATCAACAACCTCCCCAACTCTCCCTACAAAGCCTTCCAACCCAGCAACTCCCTTCTCTCCCCTCTCGCTCCCAGAATACAGTCCATGGCCACCCCCGGGCATGACCAAAACTTGACTACCCAACTCTATCCATTCCCTACATGTCAACAATTCAAAACTGACATCTGTAATGCCATCAGTGCCAAAAACAAATGGCTCATCTTTTAGTTTCCCGTTAGAATCAGCTACATCACAGCCGTCCAGTAGTCCCAATCCAAAAACATCATCTGCATCTTCTGCTCCCATATCTCTGGCAGGGAGATTAGGGATTAGTTTGAGGACCCGAGCTGAAGCGCGGACACTAGCTATGTATATTACCACTACTGTGCCCGGAGTGACGGAATTGATGTCACCGTCATCAAAGGAGGCAGTGAAACCACTGGCAGCTTGAAGAGAATGATTAGTTTGAATCATATGTTTACTGGGTATCGCCATCACCATTCCTTTTCGGATTCGAGGAGCAGTTTGAAAAGAACTTTCCATCGCACTATTTGAGTCTTCTTGAGTCGGTAAGTCGAGAACAATGCCGACGGTTCCGACTTGACCAGCTTCGATTGTGTGCACTGGCAGGCGAAGATTACGAATGCTGACTATATGTGCATTGTGCCATTCGCCTTTAGTGACTGAGGCAGATGGCGTGTTTCTTAAGGCTATCCTAGAAAGTTCGGTTGCTGAGGGATACGTGAGTGAGGTACCTGGACTGGTGGGCGAAGAACGGGGGCCAGTTTTAGGGGAGTCATCATCTTCAGAACCTGCTGGGAAAGGGCCTACGACGATACTATCTCCAATTGATAGCCTACCAAACCTAAGATGACCGGCAACTACAGTTCCCGCATTAATACCATTACTATTACAGGCCAAAGCATCATAGGAAGCTGGCACCCCAAACACATCTTCAATGTGGAATAGAGATGAGGGTTGCTCTGGATTAAGTGCCATGCCAATATAGTCATTAGGAGTGGGTGGTGTAGGTATCGGCAAAGCTTGGAGAAGAGCATGAAGCTGACGAATACCGGTTCCCTTAACTGCGCTTGTGAGAATGATAGGAACAATGGACCTGAGGTCTGAAATTGCCATTGTATTGATGACTTTTTTAACATTATCAGTATCTTGGGGGAGTATACTAATTAGATCGGCATCAATGATATTTTTAGAATTATCTGGTGGAAGAATCGAAGGAGTTCTCCCTGTCGCTTTGATAGCAGATAGAAGTTTCGACAGTGTCTCGCTTAAACGAGGTCTTGAAGCTAGATCAAGCTTGGTGATCACGATAGCCAAAGGCTTGTCCAGTTTCAAACAAAGCTCAAGATGTGCTTTTGCAAGATCAGTTCCTGCTCCAACAGTGCCAAGAAGCTCTGTTGTTGAAGTGCTTCCGGCACCGCTCGAACCAGTGTCATCTGCTGCTACACATAGAACAGTCCAATGGGGAGCCCAACCAACCAAGCCTCGGACTGTTGTCCTGCGATACCTTGGATGACCAGCAGAGTCAGAAACAAATAGAAGCCGGCCATCTTCTGCTGTGGCATGAATATCTGTCCAAGACGTTACATTGCCAGAAGCATAATTTATGACCTGTGAGTTTTTATAACCAATTAACTCCTGCGCCACAGAACTTGTAATCCCTGTAGCAATTTCATGTCGATGTTTCAATAGACTGAGTCTACTTTTACCTCTACCATTATCAAGCGTCGTGGTAGACAAAGTGCCTAATAGGCTTGATTTGCCAGATGTAGTGGGACCAGTAAGGGTGATACGCAGCTGTTCAGTTGTATCCTCACGTTGAAGAGCAGACGCCTCAATAACCTCATTGACCGTAGGCTGTGGAGTTTGTTGACGAATGACAGGAGCTTCATCGTAGCTCATTGACTGTGCTCGTTTCGAACTGAGATCTGGAGTAATGAGGGCTTCAGCGACCCACAATTTCTCTCGGTGCCGGAGATTTGTTGATATCGCTTGATCTTCAGAGACCAACCATGGTTTTTGTTTCTTGAGTCGCTGTGAAATTTGAGACGTTACGAGTTCATCTGTTTCTTGCCACTCACATTCCCCAACAACTACCTTCCGAACAATCTCAACATTACATCCAAGACTAGCTGCCATAGCCCGTAGGTTTGTTAAACTCTCGTCTAATTCATCACTCGTCAGGCCGACAAATGTACCATCGTCAGAAACACCTATTTCATACAGTGCTCCACGGCTTTCCTCAAGCCCAGCTAACAGCTTCCCGGGTCTTGAAGGAGCATCTAAGCTCGTTGCGCTGCCAGGCAATCTGTTGGATATCAAAATCAGCGCAAGTTTGCAATCAGGTACACTTCATTGCATGTCTCAAATTTGATTATTTTAATCTGAGATTGGGCCACATCGGCCTAACACACAATCACCGCTATGGGGTAATGCACTCACTTCGGTAATACAAGATCACTTGTAGATGATGCATGATACGGGGACGACTGCTGTAAACGCCACAGCAATTGAGTTGTGAGCTGCTCTAGACGTTTTTGTTTGCTCTGATTGGATGGTGCCAGTATGGGGCTCGCTTTCTCCTGATTAAGGGGTTGCTGTTTGTGCTGTTGAGAACCAGATATTATTGAGCCAGTGCTTGAAGTACTATATGTCCTCCTCGGTCGTAACAAAAGATGTAACTTGTATTCTGTGGGACCTTCTTGTGGTTCTGCCTCCAATTTTGTGACTCCATAGTCCGAAATGTGAGTTGAACCGGGGGAACTGTTGATAGATTTTGGATATGGCTGAGGTGAAGCTGGTTTAGGAGAATCGGTAGGAGTCAACAACCATGGTGATTCTACCCTTGGGGGTTCGGGTTCATACGTGAAAATCGATGCCATTTTCCGGTATCAATTCTAGTCGTTGCTACTGCTCAATTATCCAGCACTCCGTTCAATATCCGAATTTCAATGCTACAGAAATTATTGCCACCACTCCGAGTTGTCCAATTCTCACTCAATAGTCCGTAACTTCTCCAAAAACTGCCGTCGCCGTATTGATATTGTCCCAATCACCAAGGAAGACTGTATAGTTATGTGGTGTTTATGTATTCGAAAAGGGCGTAATAATCGTAAAACCATTTTGATGTTTGTGAGTGTGGCTAGATAACTGGTTTGCTGGGCAGCTTCAGGAACTAGGGATTAACTGAAAATTGGTTGGAAAAAGGTCTTGAACTGGAAGAATAGTTATGCGGCTGGGTTAGAAGTCATCTTGATATAACTTCTCTTTGTATGGTAAAGTAAATTGTTTGTGTCAACGTAGGTTGGATGATGTAGGGTAGACGAAGAGAATATGAATGTTAAATAATTGTATGTATGAGTAGGTCCTATCAGATAACAGTCATAATCTATCAGTCACACACCGTTTGGTCAACCAGTGGTCATGGATTTTTGGCCCGGGGGGAAGTCATTAGTTTCACATCCAATTATTGGTTCTCATCATTCCAATCATCTTCACTTATTATAGATCTTAGCTTGGGTTAGCAAACTGTACTTACTGGGTTTCTCACCTTAGTTATGTGGCTAATGGGGCTCGGAGGTTCCACATAGGCTAAGCCCCACCAATCTTCAGGCATCGTGTTCACGGATTAACACCCTGAAACTGAAACTCATTTGTATCTTCGACCCATATTCTCAAGACAACCCTTTGTTACAACTTCACAACATTTAAGAATAAACTCGGATCCAGTTTGATCAAATACTTCAACTCCTTTTTTCTTGTTTGCCAAATACGATAGACTTCATCGTTCAATTCTCATCGTTCTCTACCTATATTCCTATTACACCTACCTTTCAATCAAATCATCGCCATCTCATTTAAATCCTCACGATGGGTCTATTTTCACGAAAAGACAAGAACGCCTCTCCTGCTCCGGCAGCGAACCCTTATGCCACTCCACAACCACAAGCCGACCCTTACGCACAAGACAATAACAAGTTTGCGAACATGCCCGCTCAATCCACTCAATCTCCATATCAATCTGCCAGACAACAATACACTGCTCCAGGGGCTGCAGGTGCCCCTAATGGCGGTTTGCCAGGTGGCCCTCGAGGTGGAATGGGTGGCCCTAGTCCTCGAGCTCCGGCTCCAAATGGTGGGGGATACGGATCTGAGAAGTACGGAAATGGTGGTGGATATGGCGCAAACAGATACGATGGCCCTGCCGCCAACTCGGGATCAAAATATGGCCCATCTGGTTATGGTGGTTTAGGACGAACCAACAGTAACGATACAACTACGACAGAAGATAACAAGAATGAATTATTCGGTGGCGCAAAGGATAGATATGCACAAAAGGTAGCTACTGGCTCCGAGCGACCACCTCCACCATACGGTGCTCAGTCAGATGCTGGCCCATCAACTGGAGGTGGATATGGAGCATATGGAGAAGAAAGACAACTTACTGCCGAAGAAGAGGAAGAGGAAGACGTTCAAGCAACAAAGGCTCAAATTAGAGCCATGAAGCAAGAGGATGTTTCATCTACTCGAAACGCATTGAGAATCGCGGCCCAAGCTGAAGAAACTGGCCGTGCTACCTTGGCTCGTCTAGGTGCACAAGGAGAACGTATCCACAATACCGAGAAGAACTTGGATCTTGCTGCCAATCATAATCGAATTGCTGAGGAGAAAGCGAAAGAATTGAAGACCCTTAATAAGAGTATGTTCGCCGTCCATGTTTCGAACCCTTTCACAGCAAAGTCGAGAAAGGCTCAACGAGATGATGATATTATCAATAAGCATAGATCAGAACGTGATCAGCGTGAGGAGACTAGAAATGCAGCTTTCGCTTCTTCTCAGAGAATGGAGGCAAACTTCAGAGATCTTCAGCCAGGAGATGTAGGATATCGAGCAACAGCAACCAAGGCCAGTCTTGCAGAGAGATCCAAATATCAATTCGAGGCCGACTCTGAGGATGACGAAATGGAGAATGAAATTGACTCTAACTTGGATGCTCTTGGGCATGCTGCCGGAAGATTGAACTTATTAGCAAAGGCTACTGGTCGTGAAGTTGATGACCAGAACAGACACATCGAGAGAATTATTGGCAAGGTATGCTATTATGTGATTTTATTTGTCTGATATGATTGCTAACTATTTCTCAGAGCGACCGTGTCGACGATCAAATCGCTATGAACAGAGCCAGATTGGACCGCATCCATTAAAGTCCCTTCTCGTCCACATATACTTGTTAATAGCGAGATTTTCCAAATCCACCATAACCTTTCCTTACATACGTCATATTGCTCGTAGTTTCTGTCACACGGTCCTGCCCGTAATGATATATCTCGACAAAAACATTTGAATACCCAAATACGTCCCGCATCAAGGATGAACACTCCGCAACTGTTCAACCATGCATGCTTAGCTAGTGATCTTTCTGGGTGGAAGCATATCATATTACAATATAGGAGTTTTGGTTGCAAGCATGGGTCTCGCAACATCTTGGAGGGGCGGGATACCTAGTTTGTTTGTTATGTTATGTTGTTGATATGTATAGACATTGAATTTTCAAATCATCACTTTTCGTACAATCATTGCTTCTTCGATCGATATGTTTCTGTGAGAATAGAGCGGAGTTATATGTTCTACATGTTGCAATACTAATACGCATTAAGGCAACTAACTCATTTGGTAACTCGAACCAAGGGGAAGAAGGGAAAATCGATGGATGGATGGTATTCTCTGTAGAGAAAAGAGCGAAACTCGCTTGTTGATTCGAGTCCATAGAGTGTTTATCAGGTAGGTAGGGCTATGGTTTATTCGATCATGCATGCATATCTATATTCCTTTACATCAGTAGATGCAAAAATGATCATCATAGTTCCTCCGGCGGATCGAGTATTGAAAAGCGTGTTGATCGAGCAGAGGGATCGAGATCGAGATTCGCAGATGCTATAGAGAGAATCAAGAAGTAGGTACCTGGTTCCATTATCATCAATACGTATGTATTCTTATCCAAAACAGAGGTAAAGTATGAGGTGTGGAACATTTAGGTAGGTAGGTAGGGAAACGGGAACTTAGATACTTGATCCATATCTCATTCTTCCTCTTGTGTATATCTCGCCTCTCTCGATATGTATTTGCTTGATAAAAAAAATAGAAGAGAGGAGGAGAATAACAATGGACAAACAGATATACATACATACACCTTTTGAACAACGAACTAAAGACAAAAATAAAGTTCTCGAAAACAGGAATAATAGAGAAGAAGTGAGTGACAAAATGGCAAAACAACTACCAAAAGAAACATACAACAGTGGGGATTCGCTGGTGGTCACCCACCCAACTACTAATCCACCGATCTGAAGCTTGTGTATGGCAGAGCGGACGGGATGCCCAATTATCTTCAGTCTATGGTCGTATGTGACAGAAACGAAGTTTTCAGAGGTTATATACTCTTACGGAATGTAGATGGGAAGTTAGAGATTTGCTGACAGTGGTCGTTTCGTCACCCAACTACTTCGTTTCCCAAGGTAAAGCTTGTCTCCTAGTAGTGTGAACTAACGGTCTTTTTATACCCTTGAGTCTGGAGTTGTATGTGGGAAGAAGTATTCGATTTGAAGATATATCTTGTAGATTTGGTGAAGGAAGGTGATATATATGTGTGTGTTAGATTTTTATGTAGCAAGCCCAACCCTTGAGAAGTTGAGCATATCTGATTGGTACCGAAGAGGCAGGCAAAAAAACACATAGCTAGCTACCTGAGTATTGATATCATCGCCACATTCATAAAATGCAAACGATACCTAATTGAACAAAGAAAGATTTGACTTGAAAGTTGTGGGTGAGAGATACTGACTCGAAGTTCTAATCCGCTCGGTTGTGTCGAACATCTCATTTTACCAAGTCAGGATGAGTACATTTTCTAATGGTAATGGATATTGATTGCCTCGAGGAGATTTTGACTGGCCGCCAAATCCTAGACGGCTAGCTTTTTGTTAAACACTTGTATAATCGGTTACTTGGAATGACGGAAATTACTTGTCTTTTTGGTCGTCGCCAGGAAAGATAGAGTGTTCTAGACACTTGCTCAAGGGGCTCCCATATGAATCGGTAGTGATCACGAGAATCTTTGGAATCATCCCGAAAAACTGTGAATTGGTAATCGCTCTGTGGAGTCGGCGAAGATGATGTAGGTAATATTCGTATTGTAAGAATCCTCGTTGTTGAACAGTTGTTTATCTTCTGACCAAAATCATGTGAGCCAAGAAGGAGGGGTTATAGTGAAGTTGCTTGAAATTTGGATGGGCAGATATCGCTCCATACTGAATAGCTTGAGTACCTACCTATTGTATACATCGGGGATCTTGAATATTGTTCACCTTAGTATGGATCATATGTAATGGGTGCAAGTGAAAAAAATGCAATGCGATATCCCCGATGAATTTGTTGCAGGTACTGTTTGATTGTACGCCATTGTTGGTAAGAGCTGAATGGTAGAAAAGACTCGCCTTACTTATTGTACTCGTACATCATAACCTTGGATCGTTATACGAACTTGATTGGAACCCATATAGGGAAGTCTTATAGGTGCTATATGCATTGTGCGGCGGTGGAATTCACAAAATGGGATGTTGCATTTGGCATCTCGCATTTAGGTGCTGGTGCTGATGGTGATGTTTATACAAAATTAACATTTATTAATGAGGGGAAGTGACATGATCCTGACACGCCTGAGTTCTTGTGTATACTAACATTGAATACACCGGTGATCCCTTCTTGATGACCGGCAAGCTCGCAATTTGAGGACTTACCAAATCGGTATAAGAGGATGTGTATTTTCGCAATGACCTGATTATGGAGTACAAGAGGTCTGATAGTCCTGTTCCCTTAGTATATTGTTGATAATTGTGGATGTATAGAGTCATATGTGCAATATCCATGTTCCCTACCAGCACAAAGGATTGCAACAGCGAGCTTGGACTGCTGTTCGTACAGTTATTAAGTAGATGCAATCATTTATCTCACACTTGCCGAACGAACAAGTGTAAAAAATGGCGCAGTGCGTGCTGCTGCCGCCCAGGCACCTTGAGCGGAGAAAAAAAAAGGAAGAAAAAAAAGGTGGATGAAATAAAGCTTGGAAGTTATGTGAGACCTTTCCCTTTATCAACTTGGACCTGAGAGGAACGAGAGTTTACCACTGTTTTGTTTTGGGTATTATTTGGCGAAGGTGGTTGAAAGTAAAAAGTAGGTATGGCTATAAATCTGATGTCACTTACATGTCTGAACAGTTGTAAGGTTACCATCGGCCGATTGCTTTTTGCAGACAAATCACTTCCAATGCAAGAAGAATGAGCGGTGGAATGGATAAAGTACAATGAGGATAAAATGCCAGGGTCGATTTGATGATCTCACGAAATTTGATATCGTGACCTTCCTTCATAGACATAAATGGCACGGCTATAGTGCCCTTTCCACCACCTCACCGCTGTTCACCCTCATATTTTCCGTTTTCCGTTTTGAGAGAATGGTGCATGCGTTTGTCGGGAGGATTGAAAGGAACAGAAACCTTCCTGTTCCTCAATAGTCAGAACGCATATGACCAGTTTCTCGGATAGCTGAGAGGTTGCTTTGAAAAGAGGCTCCGCTTGGACGGAGTAACGAGTATTGTGGTGCTTCAGTGGATAGATGGTCTTTCGAGTACAATCATAGGTGCCCAGTAGATATCTAGACAATGGCGATAACGTAGGAAGATGTCGACAAGTTAATCAACTATCGTTGTAATTCGAGCACTTGGAATGAAACTTGGAAAGCCCTTGAGCCTTGAAGTTCTCCTAAGACGATTTGATTTGCAGTGCTAGTGATTTGATTTAGGTTGGGCAATCATTCGGATCACCAAGCACCTGCAAGTGAGTATGTGAGTGAGTGAGTGAGTGACGTTGTTGTACTGCCGTTTGGATTGACCGATTATTGAAAAGATCTAGCTTTTATTAGTGAGCAACGAATGGTAAGATCTTGACTGAAAACAAATGCGTTGCGTTGCTTTGCTTTGCTTTGCTTCACTTCACTTCACTTCCACAGGACTCGCAGTATCTTTTTACTCGTACGAGTATACTGTTGATTATTAGTCCCTGCGTACGTAGTGCTAATGAATATCAAGCTCGAGATAGTGGTGGGGTGGGGTGGGGTAAGGTCTGTTATCAACAATTGATTTTAGCCCAACTCATCTCTCAGGATCGGATAGATGCCGGACGGAGAAAATAGATGGATATATGGGTACGCACAATACCTGGGTGTTGTCATTGTTGCAGAAGAGCGCTTGGAAGATAGCTAGGAATGTAGTCTGCTGATGATGCAGTGGGCAGACAATGTACATAGATAGATACCTAGCAACCTTCAACAGATAAGACAGAGGAAGATTTAAATATCTGATGAGAAAAGTGCTCTTTATAAGCGTACTCTTTACCCTGATATCTACTTATCGTTATCGATAAAGCTACCTAGGTGTTCAAGTATCTAACTAGAATAGAGAAGTACTAGTGTAGATTAAAGAAGATCAGCAGTACCTTGTGGAGATATCCAGACTTATCTACCCTCACCCTCGCTCTCACTCTCACTCTCACTCTCACTCCATGTATCTGTCACCCATTTTCTGATCTCGAATGTGGCTCAACTAACCTTGCTGCGAAAGACTACGAGGGTATTTGCCTTCATTCAAATGTAAGACATTCTTCTTTGTACATCCTACTTGAAAATCCATGAGTCGTGAATTATTGGTGAAGTATCTGTGAAGGATCTAGGATCTAGCTTGTGCATTCACCTGTCTAGCAGATGAGAGACCTACCCATCGACCGACTTAGGACTCAATGAACTGTTTCAATCACTCGAGATATCCAATACACTCATCTGTACTACTCACACCCATAATACCATACTGCCTAGTGCATACTCTACTAGTACGCCTCAATTCACAGAGGTTTCATAGAACGATCAGTGGCAAGCTCATGTAGATGTAGGGATTCATTCATTCATTCATTCATTCATTCATTCTCCTTCCAAATTCCAACTTACAGATTCCTCTGCAAGTATTCGTTTCATCGACTTCTATTCATATCCTACACAACAATCAATTAGTGTCTAGCAGCAGCTTTATTCCCCTTTGGAAAGTTCAATCATTATTTGTTCATTTGTGGGAAAGCCTCCTCTCATTGCTTCCCTCGCCCTCTCAACTGCCTTTGCCGTGCATTAAGAACCTTGAAAAGAGAGGTATCTTAATGTTATCTTAATAACAATGATTAATTAGCCAAGGCAAGACATATATCGTACATAATCTAAGCTCACCCCCTCCCAGCTACATATTTGTACTAACTCCAAATCTCGGCTTCAGAAAGTCAATACTGGGTAATCATAACTAACACCCGAGTTAGTTGCGACCAGACTCAGTCAGCTCCGCATCAAACCCCAATCCCAAAGGCCCCGCCCGCCTGATTCCTGATTCCTACTTGCACTGCAGTTCCTCTTTCATTTGATATTATTGTTCATATTTCCACCATATTTTACAATTAATATCAACTGAGTGAATTCATCTCGGAACCTTTCGACCTTCCACAGAGCATCAATCTCTTGACCTCTCAACCCTCCATTGTGCGAGTCCTTTTCCAACAGTCAACAACAGCACTCTTTGCAGCCTTACTACTACCGTTTTGTTTGTGCGGCTTCAAAACTACAACGTCACACGATAATGTCAAGTCAAATGAACATCTAAGGAATATTCACGACACTTGAATAAGGATATTTGGAGTAATATACAATATCTGATCAACTATCTTCTACAAAGCGTCGTCATAGATTTGAAGCTTGCCCTTCGACTTTCAATCCCAGGTCAGTGCGGGGTCGATAAGATAAATGGATAATACTATGGAGGATGACGATGTTGATATGCCGTATGCGCCGCCTCTACAAAATGTGAACACCTCTCGCTGTCCAAATAACGAAGGTTCGCGGAATGGTATGCAACCGCCCAGTACCCGGTATCCACCGCTCATGAATCCTTGGGCGGGCTATCAAGGAAGCTACCATATGCCCTCTACAATGATGTATGGCACTTCACATTATTCCTCAAGCCCGTATGGCAGTGCAACTTCAAATTTTGCCAGTCCAAGTTATGCCACCCATTGGTCCCAGAATGCGCGTGCTCAATATCACGATTTTGCAGACTTTCAACATCAAAATTCAGAGCCACCTGGTAGCAGACCCTTCCCTGCCCTACCTCCTATGTCAGGGCCCCCCGAGTACAACTCTTGGATGGGACCTTTGCCTCATAATTCTCGAGCTATCCCAATGTTCGCCAATGAAAATTCCATAGCGGACAACAACAATACCCCTCAAAGACCAGGGAACAATGATGTTCCGGGTGCTTCACAGGAACAAGGTAATCCCCAACTTCAACTACCCCATTCCTCTATTTAAGATACAGTTTTCTGTCAGCTCGTGGAATAAATACTTCTTGGATAGTTATAAGATCACTGAAGCTGACAACCTTGGAATAGTTCAACAAAGAAGGCGGGAGCGGGAACGAGAGCTGCGACATCGACACGCCCCCCAAGGTACTAATTCTGAAGCCTGTGAGTACACTCACTTCTATGTTGGAGCATGCTGTGAATTTCATTCAATCTCCCTCTAGTTAACACCCGGCATGCCCTTTTATTTTTACATTTCTCTGCTTTGATGATTATACAGATTAACATGAAAAAGAAGACATCCGTCCACTAACGAGATTTTTAGTTGGGCCTGCGTCTTCATACGTTTCTGTTTCCACCGGAAGTTCCGAATGGGAACGATCAAGTGCTAGATCAGGACGTCGTTTGGCTGATGCTCAACGTAGAGCAGCGTTGGGCCGTGCTAGTCGTATCGGTAGAGATTCGGATACCGATGAAGAAGAATGGGGAGAAAGTGACGAAGATGATGATGCTATGGGAGGATTCGAAACTGCTCAAATGCAGATGTTAGACAACGCCGCCTTTGCTTCTGCTTTACGCAGTCGTGGCGTTAACTTGAGTCGTGCTCTTGACCTGGGAGGTTATGGTAAAGGAACGCCATCCAAAAAGTTTTTATCTTCACTCCAGAGAATGAATATTGATGCTCTGACGCAAGAAGAACGCAGTAAGTCTTGAATAAAGGTTTATTGCAGCTCTTCTGACCATGTCCAGGTTGTTCGATTTGCTACGAAGAAATCGGCGTGGCGAATCCCGAAGGCGTGGTTGAACAGCCATTACGTATGCCAAAGTGTAAACATATATTCGGAGATGTATGTCTCAAGACATGGTTCAAAGAAAACGATAGCTGTCCGTACTGCAGGGATAAAGTTCCCACCCAATCTACAAGGAAGGTGATTGAGCAGCTAGTACGGCAGCAAATGCGAAGTCGCCATAATATAACTGCCCGTTCCGCTGAAGCCAGCCTCGTCAATTCAGGGTATGTCTCGAATAATTACTCTGAGAAAATAGCTGACATGCAGGAAGCGCACTTGATCCACAGGATTATCACACACCAGTCTGGCAAGCGACCGATACTATGCAAAGCCGACGTCACGTTGCCCGAGGAAGAATGGCCGGATCTGGGACAGCACCAGCACCTCCAGTAAGGCGTCCCAGTTCAATGAGTTCTAACAGACTCTACATCCCCACTTCACAACTGCAAAATGAAGTCAATCCCTTTCACGCACATTCGCGGCATAATTCGAACTCGGAGGGAGGCTCACCTGGAACTATGGGTGGATCTATCACGAATAACGGACAGCGGCAGCCGGCACCGCTCCCAGCCAACTCGTTGGGACACTCGGCAAATTCGACGGGTTACATGTTTCCAACAAACTTGCCACCGGGATCTTCTGCAGTGTCAAATACTTTTATGCCTCCACCCACACCCTCTTATTCCCAACACAGACCGATCGGGTTTGGATCTATGGGAAGTCCAGCATTTAATCCAACTGAAAGCATGAACCCAGCCCAACTTCACAATTACCAATCTCCAGTTTACCAACAAGAAGATTCTGTTGCCTTTCAAAGCCAGCAGCTGGCTCGCGGTTTTGGATTTCAGTCCCAACACCACGCTCAGCAGTATCAGCAGAATCACCAAGCTGAGCAACAACTTCAGCAGCATCAGCAGACTCGGCAGCGCGAACATGAGCAGCAGATACAGAGAGGAAGTAGAGATGCTGAGCCGTATTCCACTCCAAATGGGGACATAGGAGACTTTTGAAGAACACATCAGCCAAACCAAAAAAAATTGGATGCATCTCAAAATTGCAAGTATAACTCACTCTCTGCCTACTCTTTCCGCCAATTTTACTTTTTCATTTTTCATTTTTTAAAAAACTCATGCACACATAAGAGTCATTTGGGCTATTTGGACCTGGCAGGAAAGGCGTACTGGCGTAGATAGGAGTTCTGGGGTCGTATACCAATTTTAAATGGGGAGACTACTTGTGCGTTAGTGGCTTCATGAATCTTCTTTCCTGTCCCCCCAAGGATTGGTTGAGATGGTAGCAATGATGATGGTGGTAGTGGTGGATGTTGTCACCGATTATGATCTCCCTGGTCAGCCCAGCGTTGAATAATCATACATAATCAGCGAATAGAAAACATTTGGACAAAAGTTTTGTGGTTGTGCTCTACAGAAGAAAATGTGTGAATGGCCGCTTTAACTTTCAAATTTTTCAATAGGCACATTAGAACCAAGAAAGATAGGAAAATTAGCAAGAACTATTTTGACTTGATTACATATGATATAACATTGATTAGAGAGAGTAATTATGAAAATAATGTTTCAGAGAAATCCTTCAATTTTCTATTCGATTATACTAGATAATAAGTTGCTACTCAGACCTATCTCTATCTTCTAGGATCATGTCGTCCCATCATACAATGTAAGGCTAACAATTATACAATGCTGACCATCACAAGGCTGATTAGCTTCGTCGATCACAACTCTGAAGAGAAGCGGTAGGATGTGGCAGAAAAAAGTTCCCGTTGCTTTCTTTGAACATTGTAAAATAATCTTTTCACATATTGATATAAAAGAGAGCTTTCCAATTCCTCACTATTACATTCTTCTTCACAATTTTAGATTTTTTCCCTTAATAAATATATTGAGTTTTGCCCTATCATTCTTACGATAACAGAAAACACAAATTAGTTCTACGAAAAAGTGAAGACGTCAGGTTTGAAAAGCTGGAGAATTCCTGACAGTCGCCATCATGCCTGAGAAAGTTCTTCTCAAGTTCGGCGACGATTCTGATGAGACTCCTAAGATTGTGCAAAAGGCGGGGGCTTCAGATACGAAATCTATGAATCAGAAACAGGCGCAATCGAAATCGAAATCGCAACCGCAACCGCAATCACATTCGGCGAAATCCACAGGGACGAAACGTTTAAGAGATGGAAGCCCCAAATCAGATTCGAAGAGGAAGAAATTGGCAGTGGTGCAGGACAAGGCGACAAATGCAAATGGTGCAAAGTTTACAAAATTGGAGCATGCGGGTGACTTGGAGGCCGGCGGGAAAGAACACGAAGAAGAAGCTGGAGTTCCTAATGAAGCAAAAAAATCAATCAATGGCATCAGCAAAAGCAAATCCTTTGGAGAGGCAAAAGATCGACAACGGGCACAAAATCTGAGGTCTGGCAGTGAGAATGCCAAAAATGCGGCCCCGGACAGGCATCTACAGAAGACAGCTAGGGAACTCGAGCCGTTTCGGAAATCACTTCCGGTATATAAGAAACTGGTTGATCTTAAAACTGCTTTGCGTAAAAATGATGTCCTTCTCTTAACTGCAGAGACTGGTTCCGGAAAAAGTACTCAACTGCCTCAATTTATGCATGATGAGCCTTGGTGCAAGAAACAAAAGGTAAAGGTCAAGAATGCGACGGGTCAAGAAGAGGAAATCTCAGTTGGTGGAGTCATTGCTATTACACAACCTCGTCGTGTTGCTGCTATTACTTTAGCCCGTCGTGTTGCTGCCGAGATGGGATCTGCCCTTGGATACCAACGTACAAATACTCCTGGAAAGGTCGGTTATTCCGTTCGTTTCGATACCAATACGCCCATTGGAATGAAGATCAAATTTGTTACCGAAGGTACCTTGCTTCAAGAAATGGTCCATGATCCAAATCTCAGAAAGTATAGTGCTGTCATTATTGATGAAATTCACGAGAGAGGGGTTGATGTTGATCTTATTGCTGGATTTCTCCGACAGATAGTTCATGGAGATAAGCAAGGTCGTGGTGGTATTCCATTGAAAGTCGTTATCATGAGTGCAACTCTTGATTTAGGGGGATACGAAGCTTTCTTTGCAAATCCTGACTCAAATCCTAGTTATCAACCAGGAAACAACTATGGTTCAATATTTGCACCACATCTTGTGAACAATGAGAAGGTCATTGAGGCTGCCAAACCAATGCTGGCTGTAAAGTCTGGAAAGGCAGAGAATGTGGAATTAAAAGAGATACAAAAATCGGAAAAAGTAGACACTGGCGTTGCCATTGAGGAAGTCAAAGGTAGGAAATTCAAAGTCGACCTACACTATGATAAACCAGCCGACCCTAGTAATTACCAGGAGACTATGTTCAAAAGGATTGCAAGTATACATGTTACGGAACCTCTTCCTGGAGATATACTGGTCTTTTTAGTCGGTCAAGAAGAGATTGAATATATGCAAACGAGACTTGAGGCTCTTGGCGAGTCCCTAAGCAAAGAAGTGCCGAGAATCAAGGTTATACCGCTGTATGGTGCTCTTCCACCAGATGCTCAACAGTTAGCTTTCGATCCGGTCAAGGAGCCCAGGACGAGGAAAATTGTCCTGGCTACTAATATTGCGGAAACGTCAGTAACAGTTCCTGGTGTGCGATATGTAGTTGACAGCGGTAAAGCCAAGGTCAAGAAGTACCGCACAAAGTTGGGAATGGAATCTTTACTTGTCGTGCCGATCTCTAAACAGTCCGCCCTCCAAAGAATGGGTCGTGCTGGTCGTGAAGCACCTGGTAAATGTTGGAGGGCATATGGTAAAGATGAATATGAATCTTGGCTTCAAGACGAAATACCTGAAATTCTTCGTTGCGATGTGCTCGAGGCAGTTCTTAAAATGAAAGCTCGTGGAGTTCAAGATGTTATCAACTTTCCTCTCATGGATGCGCCTGATGTGGAAGCTATGAAGCATGCCATCTTCCAACTTAACGCTATGGGAGCTCTTGATGACGAAGGTAACTTAACCGCAGATGGTAAAAAGATGGCCAGTTTCCCTCTTCCTGCCGCCTATGGACGTGCTCTCATTGCCTCCTCATCTCCCGAGTTCAATTGCGTCCTCGACGCCATTGACGTTATCTCTCTCCTAACTGCCGATTCCGAAGTCTTCATCCAACCGAAATCCCAAGAACAAGAAGAAGAAGTCGACGCCAATCGCGCCGATATCATCCGTCGTGAAGGCGATCTTCTCACTTATCTCACAACCATGCAACGCTATGCCTCCGAAAATACAAATCGATTTCAATGGTGCAAATCTCGCAACATTAGCGCACGAGCAATGAAATCCGCAATGCTGAACCGCAAACAATTGCGACAATTAAGCGTCACTCATGGTCTCATTGATTCTCTTCCCCCTCCCGATCCCCAGCCCTTCGAACCCTCTACCCCGGAAAGAGCTGAATGTCTGATTAAAGCATTTTTGAGATCATTTGGAGATAGAACGGCCACATTGGCGCCAGATGGAAGTTATGTGACGACAAAGGGAAAGAATGCGGTGGTTATTCATCCGCAGAGCGTGCTCTGGGGAAGGAAAATGGAGGCGATTATGTTCTTGGAAAATGTGTTTAGTACGAGGAATTGGGCGAAGAAGGTTAGTGCTGTGCAGGCGGATTGGGTGTTGGAGGCTCTAGGGGGATGGATGTGAGTGGGAATGGGCATGGGCATAGGTTTATTGTCCTCTGGAGAGAAGTATTGGACGCAGTGAAAAAGAGAGATGCGGATGGATATATAGATATATAGATAGATACCCAAGAGATGCGACGTGTAGAATACAGGAGATAGAGATCCACGCGGTTCATGGATGTAACCTGACCTCTCAAAATATATATGATTTTAATATTACACGACAATTAATTGCAAATAGATCTCACAATTACATACAAAACATTGATACAAGATTCCACTGTGTTCTCTGGATGCAGAAAGCTGGGGCTGTGCTGGTTTTTTGACGTAAATTTATTGCGGTGGGTATATGTGATGTATCACTCAGCTAGACATGATCCTCAACGCAAGCTATACTATGTATTGCATACCGCATTTCCTTCTCTACACCCCCTACTTCTTCAAACGATATCGGCCCCCAGCACACTCCAATACACCCTCCTCTACCTTCCCACCCAACCACTCTAACAACTCCTCATTACTGTATGGAAATCCCTCTGCTATCAACATCTTCAACATCATAGCAATCTGCGGGGCTCCCATCTGACTCGAGCTATTCGTCAACATGCTCTGCACAAACTGCCAGTAGACCTTTGCATTTTCACCCGTGATACCCTTTTCTTCCTTCCCTCCTTCTTCCTCATCATCTCCATTATCAGCGCCAACCGGCGCCGAGGCGAGCGCATCAGAACGCGCACGATCTGACGCGTTGAGCGTTTCGAGAACGGAGTACACTTGCGATTTTGGCGGGGATTCCTGGAGAACGAGTTTTGAGACCCAGAATTTGAGGGCGGAGAGGATGAGCACGGAGTCCATTTCGAGTTCGGAGGTTAATTCTTCGATGCTTTTTTGAGCGGGGATTTCTTCCTCGTCGGGATTGAGATGGGTGGTTTCGCTGTGGAAACAGGAAATTACGGTGGCTTGCCAGGTCGTGCATTCTTCGACTACAGTACGATCAGCCAATTCGAGCTCAACGGTTGTATGGCCGAGTGCAGGAAGCCAGGTGAGTTTTCTGGAAGGCTTAAGGGAGGAGAAGGCGGTGGAGTAGTCGGATTGGAGGTTGGTGATTTGAGGAGGGAGAGTAAAGGTGGATTCTTGGAGGGGGGGCCAGAAGAGACGAGACAGTATCTTGGTATGGAGAATTGGCTGAGTTGGTGGAGGAGGCATGGTTTTCTTTTCTGCGATGCTGAGATCTTGGGTTTTGTGGATGGCAAGGTCCAGGCGAACGGAATCGAGAATGTCTTTTAGCATCACTTCACAACTTTGCAGTGGCGCCTCGCCGAAGCGGGATTTCAGTAATTCGAGAACTTTGATCTGGAACATTATTAGAATTACATGTATAAGAAGGCGAATAGAATAAGTACATACCTCTTTTTCAAAAGTCCCATCATTCTTCAGAAGGTTTTCACTAATGATATTCTGAAATTCTTTGATAAAAACATCTTGGGACCCGAAGACCCCTATTAATGTTCCAATGATATCAGCGCTTTTGGACCTCTTGTATCCTGGTCCTGCATCTACAGGATCCGGCACCCATTCCATGTCATGCCAGTCTAATTCTTCATCGTCAATTTTTTGTCCCGAATGTTCCGAATCATTATTAAGTAAACGAGCTAGCTCAATGAGTCTATCTCCACCCGATTCTATTGGATTTCCTTGCGCATCTTCAGTGTCTGAAAGTAAACCTGTGATGATTATTCGGACCGTATCTTCTCGTGAGCATAGATATACCTGTAATGGATATGCTACACGATCTAAGAGTACTTTCGAGTGGTCAAGCGAATGAAATGACCAAATCATTGAGATGTAGGTCTGTAGAATCAACAACGTAGAAGCCCCTGGATGAAGTAGCCTCTCTTTTAGAGTGGCTGCAAAAGCTTCTGTCAAGTGTAATCGTCTCTGAGGCGTGGTAATGGTTGTTCGAAGGTCGTGCAATGCACCATTACTATTTGGCCAGTTTACAACAATATCAAATAACTCATCCGTCCTAAGTGCTGCAAGACGGCCAATGCTCATTTCCTTCCACCTTTCCATATCACTCCAAGCTACTTCAACATTGTCGATGACTTTGAAGACCAGAACAGCGAGCTTAGAATACCGATCGCCAATCCACCCGCAAAGATCCGTAACACAATTGGACGGTGATACGTGATGTGCCGTTCGTGGAAGTACGGAGTTCCTTCTTTCGCCATCTTGGGGGGTTACATTTATTTCAGTTGCAGACCACAGTCCTTTGCAACCTCGATTGACATATTCAGTCATAGATTGGTTCATGATTTCGGCAAAAATCACCTCGAACTTTTCCCCAGCTAGACCGACTTTGTGTAAAGACTCAACAAGGTTGAGCATTTCGTTACAAACTTTATCTGTCCTCGCATCAACAGGTGTGATACCAGATCCCTTTCTGCCCTGCAACCCAAGGATAGAAGAAATGTAATTTTCGAGAACCTTCCTTAACGCTGCAATGAATTGATCTGTAAGAGAATTGGTTATGATAGCATGTAGATCCCGTCGGAACTTCTCCAAAACTACACACGAGAGTCCTGGGGTAAAAAGCTCAACTTGCTTGAGGATGACTGACAAGCCATGCAAGTACATACGATGAGCAAAATCTAATATCTTGACACTGCCAAAAACCAAAGATCGAGGACTCTCTTCATCAGCGTAGAGTCGCAGTACCGGCAAGATTTGATGGAGAAGATGTCTACGAACTTGTTGGGTATGCCAAACAAGGAGATCATCCGTATGCAAAGCAAATGGAAGGCGGTTAACGGGGTCCAGAACATCCTTCAAGGCGCCGTCAAAGGATAGATCAGATACTATCGATAGAGGTCTCAGAGCTTCGATAGAACCGGTGTCTAATGGTACATCTGGAAGCTGGAGACGATAAGTGACAGTATGCCAAGATCTATCCCATTGGATTTGATCACGAACTTGCGCTACAGACGAATCCCGATCATGCCCTCTAAGCTGCTGCGAGCTCCTCGTATTTGAAGAAGGTGTTTTTGGTCCATGATTGAAGCTTTGCGATTCTCCAAATGGTTGGCTTGATGTTGTAAAGCTACCTGTTGGCGTTGCGACTGGGGTAGGTTCTGAAATCTCGGGCTTTTTGAATACTGAATCCAAAACGCGTTTTCTTTTCGTAGCAAAAGTAGCCATCACGATGGGAATTTTATTGGATAGCAAACAATTTTTGCATCACTTTATGTATTCTGTGATTCGTTCTGTATCAATCGCTGAAATGGAAGCTGTACAACAATAACAATACTGTTCATGGAAAGAGCATCCAAATATTGAAACCACGAGTTCACGTGATCGTGCGTTTCTTGTGATAAACTCTGGCACGCAATGAAGACAAAATAAAAAACGGACAAACATGTTTCGAATCTACTGTGTGTCACAATTCTTATGACAGATACCTAAGCTTATTTACAATTTTCATATTTTTAAGCCACTACTGAGTACAAATTATATAATAACCGTTAGATTTACGCCTTGCCACCTACCTATTCGCCTAGGGTAGTACCTTCCAAATGAATCGAGTAACAAATGAAAGCTGCTTGAGGTATTTTTTGGGTAGCCTGCCTCCCAGAACTCCCTAGCCTTCTGAATCAACCCAAGGATTTCTATCTAAATTTGTAAAGAAAAACGTTAAACATTATTTCATATCGACGTGATTCTCCCCGCTGGAGTAGTTCTTGGTCTTGGCCGTAGATTAATTACAGACTCGAGTTCTCGAAGCATTTTAGTATTGGCATCCGCTCGGTCTCTCATAGACTCTCTCTTCACACGATCCTCCTTCATCTTCACAATACGTTCTTCCCTTGTCAGCTTGCTGCGTTGGTGTGGTATGGCGATTGCTTCAAACACTTCTTCTTCTTCAGAGCCGCTAATTTCAAGGCTAGACCGAGATCTCCCCTCACCATTTAGAGCTCTCAAAGCGTCGGCGGCTGTTCCCTCTTCAACGGCTGTTAGGCCTCCTAGAGATGATGCTGGTGATGCCATTCCACCCATAGAAGATAGACGTTTCTCATTCCTGTCAATGTTCACTGCTAAAGCAGCCTTTCCATCTTCCCACTCTTGCATCAATGCTTTCAAGTCAATGCCTATTGAATCGTATTGCATCATCAAATTTGAACCGAGTTCCGATACGTCTTCTGTGTCGTTCAATGATCTATCAGACTCCTCGCGCAAAACGTGCAGTTTCGCTTGTAGTCCACGGATCCCAGATGACAACGTGTTTAGTTTGCGTAATTGTGCCCGCGCACGCTCTCGGCCCGGAGTAAGGGGTAGTTTTGGAGTGGTTGGAACCGGGAAATCTATAGCATATTAGATTTGAACAATATTGACAAATGTTTCCGAACTTACTCTCTTCTTCACCTAATACACGACGAAGTCTATCCTCGGCCTCGGAAGTGACGGAGCAAAGTGTATGCAATTCGTCAACAGCCAGGCCCCATCTATGAAAATCCGGTTTACCGCCATGCGCATCGAATGCAAGAAGGCAACAAAGAAAAATCTTTCGAATAGTGTGAAATCTAGCAGCGAATATTTTCAACACCCTGACAGAATCTTCATCCTCGAATTCGCCTTCTGTGTAGCCTAGCATAGCCTCCGTATAGTCCAAGTCACTTATATCGTATACATCATAGTATTTATCCAGATCCATCTCTTCCGCTAAAGGCTTCAATAAGTTGCATGCTTGTATATATCGAGGGATAATGTTGGCAAAAGAAATTCGGAGAATCTTTCTGAGTCGTATACATCTTCGTGTTTGACTTCTATCCTCAAGACGACTGACGGGGGGCAAGGGTGTGCTTCTATTAAGAGGTCAGTTTTGCCAGTAAGTTGCATGATGAAAAATCCTACAGTCTATAACCACGAGATACCAGTTCAACTTCTTGAACGAGTGTTAGGGCTCCTGCCGCAACAGCATCAAACTTCTGTGCTTTGTGAACAAATTGCGATGCTTCCACGATAGATTGCTGTCGAAGGTATTGAAGCCACTGCTTCCGCACATATGTGTATAACACTATAGCAGAAACCACTACCGTAAAAGATAGTATTACTACACGGATCTTCCCACGTATAAAAGTTCCATTTCCACGCGTCCAGTGTATTAACCATGTAAAAGAAAAGGCAAGCGTTGCCGTGGCTGCGGCGCCCGAGAGAGTGAAGGTCCCAATTTGCGGGGCATCGAGTGTAGGCCCTGTAATGTCTCGAGATTGCCCATGACCTGTCTGGGCAAGAAAAGAATGCGTATTGAGAAGTTGAGAAGCTACTATAATATAGCGAAATCGTTCGAGAAACTTTGCATTATCGGCACGACCAAGTCGGGAATTGACAGCTTTCTGCGATTGATTATCAGACGATAAGACCTGGATAAGGTCCAGGTGACGACTTACAGAACAGGTATTGTGTATCGCTGCGACAGTAGTGTTGCGCGGAGGGGTAAGCTGCAGAGGCGGAGGAAGTTTATGTCGAAATTTAAGAGATACGGTTGGTTTCCCTCGTGGAGCAAATGATGGACTCGACAAATCAGAATCCGCATCCCCCTCATTGCTCGATGCCCATCGTGTATCCTCTCCACCTTCTCCTATGGTAACATGTCAGTAAGTCCCCACTCATGCAGTGCAAGATATCCCCCTCCTCTTCATGCATACCTTCGAGATAGGCGGCGAGCGGAGAGTCTTCGTGTATTATAGTCTCCATGGAATGCAAGTCGTTATTGATAATTGCTGTCACAGTCCATTCCGGTAGGTATTATCAAAGTAAGGGTGAGCGGATGAATGGGTGAATTGGATGATTGAGAAGTGAATGAAAGGAGCTCCGATGTAATTAGTTATTATAAGACAGTGTAATGAACGAACGAATAACGAATGAATGAACGAATGACCGATGGAAGAATTGACCAATTGCTATGGGTTGTAAGGTGTTGGTTTATTAATAAGAAATGCTTTGTTTACTCAATATTCGAGAAGATTGCGCTGTAGAGATCCGGATAACTACATTGACCATAGTCAGTCAATTGCATGCATACATACATACATACATATACATTCATCCATACATACCCGCGATGCCAACCTACAACCTCCCTTGTTTAAACTTTACACAAGTCCGCGAGTCCACGACGGGAAACTGGCAAGTCCACCAATCTCTCGGGTCAAGGAATAGATGGAGAGTACCTTGCAACGGGAAATCTTAATATGGATCAATCACCGATTTGCCGACATTCATGACCTCTCTAAGCCACTCAGAGCCACTCAGAGCTATCCACAGCCATCCACAGCCATTCACAGCCACTGCTTCAACCCCTTGATATAAAGTTTTCTCCACTACTCCCCCGTCTTCCTCATCTCGAAAGATTCAAAACATTCCTACTTTCGTTCGATTAGTCCAGAAGCTATGGTATTTCGAGGGGTTTTCGTCCAATTTTGCTCAATTTTGAGTTGAACCATATGTATAATTGTTTCAAGTTATCGCGACATTTATCAAAGCGGGAAATCAATATGGCAGACTCCACTAGTATCACTATATTCGGGGTACTAACGGTTTTCCAGGGAACAAATATAGGTTTCAAGTTGAACCAACGTGTAGGTGAGAGACCCAGACTTCATTTCCACTCCATGAAGCAACGTTGCTCGGCTCAGATTGGTCCTGTGTCTGTTTATTTCTGCTCTGACTTTCCAGAAAGATGGAGGTATACGAAATGGTGATGTTCTATTATGCAAACTTTCGCCCCCATACATGTACACATAACATAGGCCTGGCTGCTCCTGGGTTCTCTTTTGTGTCTGCGTTATGAATATAGAGCCAGGCTCAGATGACTTCTAAGTTTGGTATCATACTCAAGAGTGTAGTATTATGGAAAGCTTATGAAATGATAATTTATGTCTTTCGGAGAATTCGGCATGATATGAGAGGCATGTGATATGTGAGAAGCTCTGAGCGAGCATAAGGTTATTCCATATTTTGGATTAGCTTTCACAAATCCTTAATAAAGATAAGATTTAGGTCTCATTGGCTTCGGAATTTCGGAAGTGGGTGGAAATCCAGGAGACGATGTCGTATCGTCGTATCTGTTAGTTTCCGACCTTAGACGAAATAACAAGAATACAAGTCAAGGTACCAAGTTGTTCGCGGAATCCTTCGTAGACGCATATTTTTACGAGAAAAGACCTTGATCCGGAGTAGAAGAAATTCCGTTCACACTACGTATGTACGGTTTGTGGACCGATTCGCGTTGATGTCAACGTGCTCCAATACATTGATTGTTGGTAGAAGTATCGAGTAGATCTCACTGGCGTGTGCGGCATCAAGTCAATATAGAAGCGGAGTTGTGGCTTGACGACATACTGAAAGTCTGTGGACATTTGAGGTTGGACAATCACCCCATTTCAGTAACGAAATGTCTAGAGCTTCTTCAGTCGAAGGGTCTCGAAGCTACGGCAAGCGCCTTTGCATCACTCTACCATGTTTTAGCAGGCTGGCACTCTGGCAATTTGGCACTCATACATATTCAATTGTGGTGATTGGCATTCGCAACCAATACACGCACCTTTTTAGGTAGTGGAGGCTGTTCGTTTGTCCCTTTAGAGGTATGCTAGATCTTCAGTGAGATCAAGTTGCACCCTACCTTAGTCGGACATATCGGAGGTGGAGTCTTTGAAACTATGACTTCCGCACAAAACAGTTACTTCGGGGTTTCTTTACTAACCAAGGCCAAAGTAAGTCTCCGGTCACGAGTCTATCTCGTGTCTATGACTGATCAAGGATTCCACTATTTTTACATCAGGAATCTATTGTTTGCTTCATTCAACACGACTCAAATCCTTTCGATCTGATGTATCTGCAGCCAAACTAGTGTTGTGTGTGTGTGTTTTTTGGTAAGATCAATCGAGTCGCAATTTGTATAAGCTTGACTTTAAATGAAGAATTGTCTTCGTGGTAGCTTTAACAAGGGGCACCACAATCCTTCCCCGAAGACCGGCCAAAGAAGGCAGAGCCTTCTGAAAACCCCCGACAGACTGACAATTTTCTTCCGCAATGTTGATGCTCCGTTTTCTACTACTGAGTTCTCTCGTATGCAAGTCCTTCATGTACTAGTCCATTACGTTTTTTCGATCCGAGTCGTACAACTACTACCCTCAGATATGTGACCCGGGACGGGGTCACTCCTCTTCCCGATATCATCGCTCTTGGTCATGACCAGAGGTCACATAGGCTCTTCAACCACTTGTATGAGGATTGAAAATCTTTACACTGTATTAACGAGAGGGATGTCAAGATATTGCTTGTACGAGAAAGGATTGCTTCCGCATCATAGCAAAACTGGCTAATCGTTTTCTCGTCATACTAGCAGTTATTTGACATCATTGCAACGATGACGAAGATGTTCCTGGCTTTCTGTGGTGTTCTGCAGTACTTGTATCTCAAAAGCAAGTGTACATTTCTCCAGACTCGATCAAAGTAAGCTGTATGGCATTGGATCTGAAGTCAGAAAACTGAAACACGGATGAATGAAGTTTCAAAGACCTGCATCCTTACAGGGAGCAAGAATTCCTATATCAAACGCATCGGAGAAATTCTTTGCGTGCAGGGAAGTTCGCAAACTGCTACAAAAGGAGTTAGTTTAGTCAATCTGAACCACTATTTTGGACATAGTCATAATCACGTGTCTTTGTTTTCATCATGTTTACTTTTGAAAATGCGGAGACTCCATTTCAACAAATTACCAATTATCTGTAACCCTCCCTTGTTCTTCATTGTGATCGAAAGAGTGTGGCGATACAAAACCGTGCACTGTACGTAGAGCCATCATACCTTCAACACTTACTCTTCTTGGGGTAGGTTGCGCAAGCTTCCTCCTCCAGAAACTACTCTTTTCCGTTCTCCTTGACCATGAGGTGAATTTGCTTTATGGGTATATAGATAAGAAATATGCCGTGCCGTCAGTTGCGGGTCGCAAAAGCAAACTTCAATTTAAAGTAATACCAAAGATATGGAGGTCTGCACGAATCTATAAGCATCCGGATCTTCCGTCGAACTCTTGAGTGAGCTTTTTAATTTTTAAGTATCTACAATGTCTTTAGCAACTCCAATTTATCCAGGTATCGACCTCGAAGCCAACGAGGGACCTCTATTGAAAACGGTATCAATTGCTTTCATAACCTTAACCGCGTGTACTATTGCCATCCGCTTTTTTTCCCGTTGGTACACCAAAATTCCTCTGGGCTTAGATGAGTTGTTTGTTCTCATCGCAGCAGTAATTCTCACTCTCTAGAACCTTCCAAAACTCCCCGCACAATACAATACCTAATCCAAACTAACAACAGATCCAGATCCTCTCAATTGCCTATACAGCAGTCATAATTGTCGAAGTCAACAATAATTTTTACGGACAACACGTTCACAAATCTGACCCGGAACATCTTGAAGCTTATCTAAAAGGCCTATATGTTTTGGCTCTTCTCTATCCCATAGCTCTTAGCACGAGCAAATTGTCTCTATTAGCGCTTTACTGGAGAGTATTCGCTGTCACTGGCGGAAGAGTTCCAATTCTTTTCGCCAGTGCGATCAATGCGGCGTGGGGTATTGCTGCTGTGAGTTAGCTCCTCGTTATCATCCCATTATGCTGTCTGAAAGTTCAACTTCATGTTTTCCGAAAGATTTATTCGCCCCATATTACCCTATATCATGCCATGCCGATCCAAGTACCAGTGAGAAGAATCTGAGAGATAAAATACTAATGCTATATCCCTACTAGCTCTTTGTGGGAATTTTCTCGTGTCGTCCCGTCCAAGGTTTTTGGAATTCTGCCATTGCCGCAAAATGCATCGATTACCCTGTCTTCTTTACTTCTAATGAAGCGTTTACAATTGCATTTGATATTGTGGTTCTATCCATCCCAGTTTGGTTCATTGCGCAAATCAAGAGAAGTATAGGGGAGCGAATTTGTATTAGCAGCACTTTTCTGTTGGGGCTTGTGTGAGTGTTTCATCGAATAGTGGTTACTTCGTCTAACACACTAATCCAAAAAGTAGGGTAACGGTAGTTTCGGCAATTCGACTATGGCGGCTGGTTGTTGCACAAAGATTGCCGGGCTTTGATCCCACTTGTAAGTTAAACTTCTAAGCCGTTTCTTATCCCTTTCCTCTGAAGCTTAATATCTTACATGCACTCTCCTCAACTCACTAACTAAGAAAATGATAGTCAACGAAGTAGACGCCGGCTTATGGGCGATAATCGAACTCAACCTCTGGATTCTTGTCGCCTCGATCCCGACTTTCCGCCCCTTACTCGGCCAAATGTGGCACGATTACTCTGAGAAAACAAACCGAAACGGTAGTGAAGAATCCCCGGAATATCCTCTCAGCAGAACAAGAACTACAGGTACTTTATTTCCCAGGAAACAGCGAGACATGGATCTAGACACCGAGCCCGTATTTGGATTCGACGGCGCGGAGAGAAACTCAGGAAACCTATTGGAGATCGAGCGACATGGAAGAAATGGTAGTTCGAGGACGGGGCTCAGCGGCGATAGTGGATTTAGAGAGGGCCTGGGCGTGAAAGTCGTAGATGCAGATTTGGAATCGCAGATAGAGACGGAGATTGAGGGGTGGAGAAATCCATATGGATATGCGTCTCAGAAGGCTGGGAGTGGGCTGGGAGATGAACAGAGGTGGAGTAACGGGATGAAGGATTTAGCGGGGATAAAGGTGCAGAAGAAAAGAGACGTTAAGAGAGGTACGGGGGATTAGGTAGTATGTGATGAATGGGGTAATGGATGGGATTGGATTGAAGGAGTTCGAGGGGGATACCCTACTGGCGTTCGAATGCGGGCTCTGGACAGAGATTATTTTGCATGTTATTGGTAGCGATGATTCCTTGGTTTAGCGGGTTACTCCTGAGGAACGGTGAATTGGCGATTGCGGTACATAGTCTATTTGGGCTATTCAGATGACGCTTGTTTGTGAGAAAGGTCTCAGAACTTCAATGCTAAATTAATTCCCACTTTGCGGTCTAATTCAAAATTCAATTAATCTAGAAATCCAGAGAATTTTCGAAGCCAAAATACTTTTTATCTTCTCCTACCGCCCGAAAAATGTGTAGAGAGAAGTCAAATACTGCTCTCTCCATTGTTCCTGCAAGTAGAAAATTTAGATAAGAGCTTGATCCCCGGCCCTCGTAGTCATTTCTGTATTGTTTCACTATAGTCTCCCTTCCGACGCCTCTACCACCTAACTTGCCTGAAAAGCATCTAATTGGATTGAAAGTGTGCCTAAATCTGGGGTTTGTATGTAAAGAAACCCATCATGCTTTGACTCCGTAAAATTCAGATAGCAAATGAATTGCCGACGTTTGAAAAAGTGGCAGTGACAGTAGCAGCATACTAGATAGATTTGCGTCGTACTCTCAAAATCATTGTATTTATCTGCCTTGGACGACTTTTACATTTTGTATACAATTATCGTTGCTTCGCTAAAAGCTACGGATTTGCATGGTTTGACGTCATTCCATCAACCAAGCGTATATCCGACTCTACTCGTCCCCTTCGATCTCGCAATCTTCTTCACAGTCGTCTTTCCGCACTGTCTCGTACTATCCACGTGTGTCCCACCACAAGGATAAGTTTCCGCGCCCACAATCTTCACCACTCTGAACTTCTCCTCCTTTGTCATACCCATAGCTTCTCGGTCGGGTATCAATCGCTCCATTCCATGTGCGATAAAATCTGCCTCGTCCCACCAGTGGATCTCAACGGGCATGTCTGCCTCGACATACTCGTCGAGCTTTTGCTGGATGGGCGTTTTCCATGTACTTTCTATGAGGCCAGCAAACTCACACGCTGCGGAAGAGGGGAAATGCGAAGCTTTCGTTTCGTCGAAATTGGGAACGGAAGAGGAAACGAGATGACGGACTGCAGCGCCCAGAACATGTCCGGCGGTATGGTAGCGGGAGTACAAGACACGTTTTCCCTGGTCGATCTTCTGGGTGATTTCTTGACCGGGGAGGAATTGAGTGGGAGTGGAGAATGAACCGAAGTGGAGAACTTCTCCGTCGGTGGTGGCGCTCATGCGTACCATCTGGACTGTGAACTTGGTTCCTTCTTCACTCTCCATAATACCTTCATCTGATGGTTGGCCACCACCTTGAGGGTGAAAAATGGTAGATTTAGTTATGATGACATATGTGTCGTCCTTGCCATCTTTGAAAAGCAATTTGTTTTCCTCGGAAAGCGTCAGGAAAGGGCTTATAGATGTGGTGGTGGTTTGGAGGGTAAAGAGATGTGAGTCGTGATGAAAAGCTAGATGGGTACGTTCGGTCATTGTTTCTGAGATTTGGAGGATCTGAAGGATTGTATAGGAAGTCTGGCTGGTATCTAATTCTGGAATAGACTCAAGCGCTTGATTTGAAAGGTGGGAAGAAGTCTAGTGATTTCATCCAATTCAGATTACTTTTGAGAGTCTGTAGTAGCCTCGGTGAATTGACGCTTATCCGAGGGAAACAATAATCAGGATACACTTTCCTGACTCTGGCATCAAAGTTTCTGGCATAATTGTTGGAAATTTTCAGATGAGTTCTGATATATAAGATGAACTTCAAAACCGGAAGCTTCTAGATATACGGCAAGGGTAAACTAGCCCAAGAGGGAAGGAGTACGGAGCACATGCCTACCACCGAAAAGATAACGATTACGCCCTCCGTACTACATTTTTTAACCTCCTAGAATTAGTCACATCACGTTCATAACCGAACTTCATTGTCGCCCCCTATTAATTTCCTATGGATTTCAGACAAATCAATCGATCTCTTCGACCATAAGGCACTTGAGACAAATGCGCCGAGTATACTACAACATATCATCTTGCACGTTGAAAGCATAGAGGTACAGTCACTCGAGACTCATGGTCAACTAACATTGCTTGGCTTTGAGTAGGATTTCGTATTATAGCCATGAAGAATCTTATGTCATTGTAAACATCATTTTCAAACAGCTTTCAGTAGTCAGCCACATATACAGTCTATCTCCAGCCTCAATACCTACCAAGCAAGATAAGCCGCCATGAGAAGAAAGACTAGCACGCTAAAAGGACAAGATGATTGGCAAATAACCTTTCTCTGCATTTTGAATTAAGGTTACTGTGTCGCTGCCGGCCATGTAAGCAAATCCCAAACTTGTGGCAACGTCATATGTGTTCTCTCTTCTTTCTTTCGAAACTAAGCATTTCCGATGGCAATAATCATGATCCGAATGCAATTTGTATTCCACAATGGCCATTTGCCTCTTCGGCCAGGAGCTTCAACGCCTGTGGTAGGATAGGTGAGTGGTAGAATGATGAACTACTTTTGAATCCTTCGGTGAGCATTAGAAGTTGTCGTGATGGTGGATCTGATCGTATTGTATACGATTCTTGCTGCATGCAAATACGATAGTAACCATCATCAGAGGGCGTTCTTACTTGCAATTCCAAATATACTCATTTTCCGAGATGTCTTGCACATTGCAACGTTTCTGGTAAATATTCGTTTAGATCCCAAGGAGGGTGATGAATCCAATGATCCGTAAGGCTGAGCAATGAGTACCTAAGGCGATGTATCAAGGGAATGAAAGCTTACTACACATCTTGAAAGCATCAACATGCATACAACCATACAGTTCAGAGCTTACAAATCCATTTAGATCTAATCTTTGGTGGATACGTAAATATGAATGGGGGTAAGGAAGATGACATAGCGCTCAGAGATCAAGAGATACCCTAGTCAAATCGATTGATGAGAAGGAGGGAGCGAAAGCGAGAGAAACGGGACGAATGGATCCTTGAACTTCGTAGAGAATGAAATGCTGATGAAATTAACCTAATTGATGACAAATGTGGTAAACATGACACTTTTGATACTTTTAATTCCTATTTGTAGTATGTTTGTTATCCTTTCAAAGCTTTAGAGCTCGAATTAGTCGGGATGAATAATAATCGAATAATAATTTCTAAGGCGTCTTGAGAGCATCTAAATGGCTTATCCCTCTACGGTGACCACTAAAACTTATCACGGGGTGGTTCGCTAGTGATCAATTTTCCGCTGCACGTCCTCATCATAGCAAAATCCTCACAATTTCATCATAGGTCATCAACTATTTCTAAAGATGTACACACAAATGCTTAGATATAAGTGACTTGCATTAGTCTTCTAATATATCGGTAATTGAGCTACGGCCTCCCCGTCCTGGGAATGGCCCTTTCTGGAATTTTACACCCGACCGTTTGTCTTGTGTCCTCGTCCGCGTCACCAATGATATGTCGTTGGCAGTCATGGATACCTTACAACTCTTGTAGGATGCATCGCGAATGAGCTCTTCATAGTAGTTGTGTCTCCAGTTCGTCGAACTTCTCATGCCATGTTCCCATATCCATCGTGGGTTATGTAACATATGAATCAAATAAGGTTCATTGCATCTCAACCGAGACTCAGAATCCCAAGTTCGGGTATGGAAACCGCTCGATGTAACTAGTGCTGGTAGTCAGCTCAGATCCATCATCTCGGTACCTCCCTCCTTGTTGGCATGAGTACCGTAGGATTTCTCGATTCCTGTCTAATCCGTTTTTGGGATCTTGCCCAAGCTGAGCTTTTTATATGGCATGATGGAGTGAGTACTATAATCAAAGATCTAGCTTCGTGCATTTCACTTCTGAGTGGTATCTATATATATCAGAAGATATCCTCTCTCATTTCATAATTCAACCCATCGAACATCAACAGGTCTTTGCAACATCACAACCATTACTTTTAACATTCATCGACGTACACCGTCATTACCCGTCCATACCCTTTCATACCTGTCCATCTCATACCATAGCTTTACCACTTAATAATGTCTCGCAACTCAAAATCTTCCCGTCATCAATCAAGAAGTACCGAGGGCAGTCCCGAGGACATGGTTGAACAAGTCAAGAGCATCATCACTTTACTGAATGAAGTTGTCTCATCTAGACCCCATGAGTGTGAAACTTATATTCCCTCTGCTCGCTCAGCTGTCACTGCTCTTGAACATATTCGCTTTTTTCGCGACCCAGCACGATTTGCTGAGCAAGTCTGGATCATCCAGGGAATTCAAAGCTTTGCTTTCTACGACGCAGATAGTGGAAGTGTAGTAGATATCGCAGACTTTTGCCAGAATGCATGGCTTAGAGTTTTGAGAAACTACCCGGAGGATGTTGATGTCTTGACAGGTAAGTCAATGTGACACCCCACTCCCTCTAGACAATTATATAACTAACACAAATATCATATTAGGGTTGGGTAAGAATTGGCTTCAGAGATCTCAAGTGACTCTAGCCCGCATTCATTACGAAGAAGGAAATGATACCACAGGTATTTCTGACTTGAAAATTTACTCCTCAGAATACGATTCTGACGATTCCTCTTCTCTAGCACCACCCAATGACCCCCGCAGACAAGGACCCCTCTATGTCGAAGCCCGTGGTTACCTACAACCAGCTGTGGATTTCTTCACTCGGGCCATTCGAGCCGCTGATGATCTCGGATACACTACTGGTGACCTATTAGCTTTAGTAAGTCGTAGCCCTCGTGCATGTCTAAAGAGTCCAATTTAACAATATAACAGGCTGCAGAATCACACATGAGTTTAGGCAACGTATCTGCGTCTCCAGCAGATGAACGTGCTTTCACTCAAGCCATCCGATATCTACGTCGTGCGGAAACAACACAGGGGTATCAGTTATCGGATCATATGCAACAATATCTTGATGACTATGGAAGATATGTTTCTTAACTTCTTCGTCCTTTGATTCCTTTCCCTCCTACACCTTTTGCGCCCCTTACGACATTGAGCATTTCGGCGTATTCAACAATAGCATTCAGTTTTCGGAGTCATTATGAGCATTTTCAGGAACAGCATAGAATTGCATAGCGGTGGTGATTAGATTGGGCGACTAGTTTGAAATCTCATTGCAGATGACTTTTGATTTAGAATTTCACATATTAACACGGTTAACGATGACATCGATTAGCTCTCTTTTAGGGCAACATTTTTCTTTCTTATTGGCACCGCATTGTTTTTCTTTCTGCATTTTTCGTGAGCGATCCTCTTCACAATTTTTAGAATCTCTTTCACTTCTCTCTACTTAGGTCGATCCTAGAAACTACAAAAGCAGGCCTGTGTTGTTAGAATTTAGCATAGCTAGAATAGCAAATAAACTTCTTGCATGCTTCTACTTCTTCCACCGTCATTTGATCTAATCCAATTCATGATATCGACGTTAGAGAAGATGTGAATTCACGTGATATATAAACAGCTAGATGAATGATTCCCGAAACTCTCCCCCTGTTTAAATCCTTTCGGAATAAAAAATCCTGCCGGTAACATGAATAGAGCCGGGAGGATTGCGCTTAAATCCGAGGGGTAAGCGCGGTGAATGGATGGTTATGATCCTCGGCATGATAGCTCTCGGCTGCGATGTATGTATGAGTGATGGGCTTTCAGTCGTAGGTACGGAGTAGATATCAGACTAAATGAGAAAGATTCGGTGGTTTGTCTTTAAATTTCGGTTAGAATAAGAGGGTCTGAAAAGTATGAATATCTTCGCCCATGGGTAGATAGCCACGACTTGAACAGTTAGCATCTGTGGACACTGTAATCTTGTAAGTATGTAAATCTGCATTCAGGCCGTAATGGTATGGACCAGGAGACATGTGGAGATAGCTGGAAACCGGAGATGGTGTTGGTGGGTATACAGTACACATCAATCTTACAACCGAGCTTGAAAATTACAATTACTGCACAACAAAAGCAGAGCTGCTGGAGATGAGGTGAGCAATTTCTGCTATAGACGCCCGAAGGATTTGCTTGATGTGATCATGAATAGTCGATGACAGCAGGCGAGGTAGGGATTGTTCTTACTATAATTGACGCATACATTATCGTAATTATAACTCCATGCGATGGTGGCGATAATTCTGGATCTGACCGAGACTTCAAGAGAGGTAGGGTGAAAATTTTGATTTCTGGTGCAGCTTTCTGCAATTATCTTGTATCAAAATATCATCTTGCTTGGGATCTACGAAGTACATGTCCCCTCCCTATCTGTGGCTAAATGTGGCTGTTAACCCCAGAACCTGCGATGTGGTCTCCACGCCTTTAAATTAAGGCATCGATAAGTAAGCTCCAGAACACCTGGAAAGCTCCAGTGCTCACGTATTCTGATAGTCACTCCGCAGCACCTCCAATTTACGAATACCTCCCCAGTAACATTACGCATCACAACCTCCAATTCCTTTATTGAAGCTTCGCATATCGCCCGACAGTTTTCGTCACCTTACCACCGCAGTGAACAAAAGTAAATTCGTCGTCATGATTACCGAACGAGAAATGCAAATAAGTCCGATTGTGCAAGAGTCTGTGATACACAATACAAAGGTTCGTTATTCAATTTGTCAAGCTTAAGCTGGAGGCACCCTTTGGGTCAACTACGCCGGGCAAGCCCGAAATAATCTCGATTTTGATCAAGCTACTCCAATTGCAGCTTCATCAACCTTCTCTCTCTTAGGCAGACAAATCAGCTAACCACCATTCTCTATAGACTCTCGCAACTCTCCACAATCTCACAGCCTCCCTCTTTGGTGTTGCCGCTGGTATCCTCGGCCTTGAATCTTACCCTGGATTCCTGTTCTACATCTTCTTTACGCTCCTCACTAGTGCTCTCGTATATGTGTTTCGGATAGCTCCGCATATGAGTAAAGATACCATGGGAGATCGATATTTTAGAGGCGCGTGGGAATTTTGGTCGGGAGGGTTAGTAGAGGGCCTGAGTGGATTTGTGTTGACCTGGACTTTGTTTTATGGATTGGTTAGGGCGTAATGGTAGAGAGTGGGTCAATGTGGTAGGGGGAGTTTGGGAATAGAGTAAGATCTTATGGGATAGGCTAAAGTGCTGGATGGACGTGAGAAATATTTGGATCTGACAGGATTCAATCTCGGAAAATCAATCGACTGTTCTACATCCAACAATCCTCGAGCACGAATGTCGAATGAAAAATGTGGGGAAATGGAATGATCGAAAATCACAAGCGCAAGCGAGAGGGATAGGTGCAATAATAGGAACGGGAAGATAGATGTTGTGATGACTGGAAGGAATACGGGAGATTGCGCTTGGTAAATTCAGGCGTGGATGGATTTCCCTCCTCGCGACAATTATCGACTAGTATGGCGCTTGGAGTTGGGCTGATTGAAATTCGACATGCTTGATGTTTAAATTCCCAAATGGTGGTTACGTCTATGTGTGCATATACAGTATTGCAGTAACAAATGGAGTTGAGGAATACCAGATTCCGTTTCACGGATATAGATTTGAGTTGTTCCTTTCTGCCATGTGACAATGAGAGTAAGTGTTCGCAATATGGTAGGACAATAATTTCTTCGCCGTTGTTCTTTTGTTGCTGTTGGCATTGCTGTTTAGTATACTACCTCAGCCAAAGTACTTGTTAGATTGTTTAGGCCTGCTCCAGAAAAGTACTGGATGGCATCCAATCTCGTTGTTGAACATACGGAAGAAAGATAGTGATACTTGCCAAATATTCCAAAACATAATAACGCTTCTATATCCATTATTTCCTCTAGAGTTTCTTACACCCACACTATCTAAATATTCTGTTTGTAATCTCAGCATTATGTTATGTCAATGATTTTGCTAGTTCGCTATGAGAAGACGGCCTAGATTGCTCTGCAGCCAATGTAATGGTGGGATTCATCCATCAGGGCGAATGAAAAGGGTTAGGTACAGGAGCAGGTGATTTTCTGGAAAATCTCGATGCTTAGTATGGAAATTAGAGGGGGGCGATTGCAGAGGGTATCGTCGATTCAGGTAAGAAAGAGGACTAGCGATATGGCTAGTAAGAGCCCGTCAGGGAAGATAAAAAATTCTGGCTGGGAAGAGTAAAGGATATAGTTGGAGTTTCTCTATGAAGGGCATCATTTTACTGTAGAGGAAGAGAGGAGTCACAACTTTGTAGGGGGTGGAAAATAGGGTTCGTGGATAATTGTAATTGGATTAATGACTAAACTACCTAGTGTATGACGGAAGCTAGTGGATGGTAAAAGCTAGTATATGATGAAGACTAGTAAATGACCAAGTGGCCAATCACAAGAAAGGAATGAACTCAAAAGTAAACTGCCGTATCCCGAAATCCTCTCACGCTGTTTGCTCCTTCCTCCGTCCCAGAATTCTCATTATCATTGCCGTCATTTCTTTCTTAGTACAGCGAAAAGGCCACATTGACAAACAAAAAAACAAGAGCCAATCCCAATCATAGATTCCGAAGACTGATGCAAGGTATGTATCCATCAGAAAAACTTGGACAAAAAAACATGGTCAATCTCGTGATGAATGAAAAAAGTGAATCATCCTGGACCGTTTAAGAAGAGATTTCCTCTAGGAGAGGGTAGACAAAAAATTATGAGAGCAGTCCGTAGACTGCCGCGGCTGGCGGACCAGCGCGTTCCATCTAATATCCTTGAGCGAAAGATGAACTCTCTATACCTCGTCTCTTACAAAGGTAAGCCGTACATTGATGAGGACGTACACCACTCTGTAGTGAGTGCCACGCTGGAGAGGGGGGTGCCACTTTGTGAAGGAGGTTCAGCACTTCGGAGAGGGTATGCAGCGCTTCCCGAAGGAAGGTGATAGCCACTCTGTGAAGGTGGTTCTGCACTTCGTAAAGGACGTTCGCCGCTCTGTAGCATGGCGCTCACCACAGAGTGGTGTAGCCCACATCAATGTGCGACTTTCCTATGTAAAAGGCGAGGTGGTATGAAGAGAAAAGAAAAGAAAAGAAAGTTGAAATTGGCGGGGAAATTCGAGTTCATATAGGCATTCTGAAGACGCTAGATTAGGAGACTTCGGACACAGCCACGGGATTAGATGGTATTCACTCTTAGCACATCACACTCTTAGTGCATCATGCTCAACTCATTATTGGCTCGGAGGACACGGAGAAGTACGTTTAATTGTACTAACTCAAGCTTTACGAATTCTTTTGCTTCGAGCCTTATTCACTGTTTCTTATGACGCATCGTTGTCTTTCAGCAAAGGAACAATTCAATTGGTTGTTTAGCATTATCAATATCGTAGTTTTAGAGAACTATTTCATGAAACGCACGATTGGAACAGAGTTTACTGTATATTGTACTCTCTACGATTTATACGGAGCATGTAGATGGGTGGAGTGGGATGGACCTGGGATCATATAATGATCTGATTTTAGCATAAATATCTACTGGTTTCAAAGCTTACTACTATCTTTGAGCTTTTAAAATATACTCCTATTCAATAGTCTCAATAACTCAGCGTTGCGATGCATTTCCATCAAAAATTTACTTGGGACACAGAAACACCAAACAGTAATCAATTTGCTTGGATAAAACGGTACGCTTTGAAGCTCAATATGAGAATTTGTTATCACATTGCAAAGTATTCTTTTCTGTCGTATCCCAAGAGCTTATGGTTATCCACAGATCAAAACTTTACAGGATAACATTGAATCTAGGAAGATCCAGGCCTAAATTAGGATTCTCGAACTGACCGTTTAGCTTCCGAGATAGCTCATATTAATGCCGTCGAGAGTGTGAAAATTGGCTTATGAATCCCAAGATCACGACTACTCGTGCGGCTAGAAATCAATATGCATACTACAAAATTTGTCATTTTGTTGACTGTCAGCTTGAAACAGCTCGCTTTAAATTTCAGGTTGCAATATCCTCTGGCTGCATGTATATTAGCATGCTGTCTACGGAGCCACGCTGGAGAGTGTTGATTCTTCTAATATATCCCACTCCTGTTGTCCGATTAGGAAAAAATGTCTCCTTTCAACAAAGTGAACACTGACATTCAATCAACAATATTTTCTCCCTAAAAATATCCAGAAACAATTATAGAAATGACATACAATTTTGAAAATAGTCGATGTGGCAGTGAAGATTATGATTGCCGAGGATATTCAGGGGGTCCTAGAACGCAATGTGTTTAAAAAAAACTATTGGAAATAATCGGGAATTGTTCGCATGGCTAATATTTCAATAAACGATTCCATTGGTCGTCTATATTTTTGCATGCTGCACACTAAAAGACAGGTACGTCATACACATTCATATCGCACGGCCCCGTCTAACCAGTATCCCACTTGCACATGTCAATAAAGCAAAACCAGAGCTCCTTTCCAAGTACCATAAATACTCCTCCCTTCCTCTTTCTTCATCATTTAACACAACTTTCGTTCCTTCTTCATTTGAAAATACCCAATTAAGGAGATGGAGTTATCATATCCCATATTTCATCCCTTCCTCTTTCTTTACCATATATGGCAGTACTTTCTCGCCAAACTCCTTTCTCCCTCACCACCGGTTGAGGGCCAAAAACTTGGAAGACCCAAGATTGCGATTATTGGAGCTGGGCTGACGGGTGTCTCTGCTGCTTCTCATTGTGTTGGTCATGGATTTGATGTGCAGATTTTTGAGGCTGGTCCCAGGAGTCAATTGGGTGGCATATGGAGTGTAAGTTTACCATTTCTCCCTTACATTTTGTGCACAGAAAACCCTCGAATTGAATGGAATCTATGCTAATACTATGCAATAGAGAGTTAACAGTACATCTGGCTTACAAATCCATTCGTTAATGTATCGATTCCATCCCTCCGTTCAGTGGAAAGGCGGTTATCCAAATCAACAACAAATTGTCTCCCAAATCACCGAACTCTGGAAACGTTATGGTCTGGAGGAGAAAACAAAGTTCGATACTAAAGTCGAGAAAGTATACCAAGACGATGAAGGAAGATGGATAATCAACAATACATCAGAAGGACGATTTGAAGGTATCATTGCAGCTGTTGGTACTTGTGGAGATGCAAAAATGCCACATATCCCTGGAATGGATAAATTCAAAGGGGAGATATACCATTCAAGTGATCTCACAGGCAAAGATGCAAAAGGAAAGAAGATTATCATCGTTGGAGGTGGTGCAAGTGCAGTTGAGGCATTAGAATTTGCAACCCATGAAGAAGCGGCTGAGACTACAATTCTGGCCAGGAGTGATAAATGGATAATTCCTCGAAATGCTGTCGTAGACATGCTACTTGCGTTGAATATCTTCGGACAGGAAACTTTCTTGAGCTGGATACCAGAGATACTGCTTAAGAAATTCTTTTACAGAGATCTGGAAGATCTTGCCCCAGCTGATAAAGGAATTTTTACCGGTACCCCTATGGTCAATTCAGACGTGATGAATAAAATCCGTGAAGGAAAGGCAGAATGGTTACGGGGTGATATCAAAGGATTCACTGAAGACGGGATTAAATTCAATCTCCGAGCAAAAGGTGTTCCTCCCGGTGGCCCTGGAAAATCAAAGCTCGTGAAGGGCGATATCGTTGTAATGGCAACTGGATTCGAGCGACCATCTCTTGATTTCCTCCCACCCGATACATTTCAGGATCCTTACACACCACCAAACTGGTATCTTCAAACTTTCCCTCCCACGCACCCTTCGGTCTGTTGCAACAATTGCACTTACGTCAATGCTATCGGTGCAGTAGGCAATTGGCACATTGGAATCTACACACGTATCCTCCTTATGTTCCTATCGGATCCCCTTACAAGACCAAGACCCTTCTGGATGGAACGCTGGATCGATATGACACGAATCCTGAAGAAGTTCAGCCCAACAGGCGCATTTGATTTCTTTACGTATCTAGAATTAGTATGGTGGTTCACTTTTTGCATTGCGATCAATCCATTCAGATGGAAGTGGGCCATCTTTGTGTTTACTGGGCTTGGAAGGGGATTACCGAGAAGAGTTGTCGAGGCGGAGGACAAGTTGAGAGGATCTTTGGGATGGAGAAATGGACATAGTGGTGAGAATTATGACAAGGGAAGCAGTTTTTGAGGAAAGAGGACGTGGTTCATTACTTAGACAATCCAGGGTTTTCAATAGTTTGGCTTGCGCTCCGCGAATCATAGCTTTTTATATATTGGCATATTTGCAAATAATTTAGAGCATCTAAATAATGTTTACGAGCGTGACTGTTTTGGCACAAGATGATGATAACGATACATTTGTGGACACTATGCGTAGGGTTGGTTAATTTTGTATGGCGAGCGGTTATTGTATAAATGGATCAATAGGTACTTAGTGGCATAGCATATGAACAGTATGAAAACAATTTAAGACTATAGAATTCCATAATTCAAAACCAAGAAACCCCTTGATGCCAAGGGACATAAAATATTTTGTTGTACATCTCAAGCGTCCTTGGCTGTACTCAAATTTCACAGTCAAACCGCTCGCCAATGGTGTATGAGAGCTCTGGGGAGCTGTCTAAGTGATAACCTCGTCTTTAAATTGGCTCGAGAGTGATTCGTAAATTCATAATTAAGCAAACAAGAACGCAAACAAGAATCTCCAAGAGAAAGTATAAGATTTGTTGCATGTCTACAGTTTTTTTTTGGCTAGACTGGTAGTTTTTGAGTCTTGTGGTTAGAATTTAGTTCGCTTGCCAAGGTGCTAGGCGGGGGGGGAGGGTGTTTGGGAATGCAGGGGGAGCAGTTCGTTCATTTGTTCATTTTTTCGTTTGTATGGTTGGTTGGTTTCCTTGGTGGGAGAGAGGTATGTTTGTGTTGTGATGTACGTAGGAGAGTGGATTGTGTTGAGTTTGATTCGATAAGTTTGTTTGTTCGTTTTACTTGTTTTTGAGAAAATTATACATGTGCATGTGTTCTAGAGCACTTGAAAGATGGGGATAGTCGAGTGGAGACAGTGAATAATAGACATATAGAAATCTGAAAGTATGGGAGCGAGGGCAGATCTCATGGTTGAAAGTATACTGCATGGGGGCAGTTGAGGTTTGAATTTGGATGGAGATTATGATTAGATAGGCTGTCTCCACTTGAGATGCGTTTTATTATACTAGGTTAATTATAGACTTTAATCTCCATATGATAATCTGCGTTAGATAGCAACTCCTGAGTGAACAATAGCTATATGTATTCGGGTCAGTTCACTCTACCTCTCCCCCAATTTTCTCTGTGTGTGCCCGTCTTAGATGTGATGCGAGGACTTCGGATCTGCTTCTTATAATGATCAACAAGTATTTCCAACTTCTATCCCAGAAGAGAAGTTCAACGCGGTTTGGAACTACTTCATTATTCTTGCAAATTTGTAGAGGATAGCTAGTGTTTTCTAGGTAAATGTTAGGAACAATTTTGAATTGGATGTAGGTCTAGGCTCTGACATTGGTAGTGTAGATATTCATACGTCAAACTCACGACAACCCCATCGCATAATAGGATGGGATACAGGCTGATTGAAAGCTATTCTATATCTACCTCATATTTCTGTTTAGTTATCATACCCAGCAGACCCTGGCACATGAGGATTTTGTTCATCGATCCTGACGTGTAACATGTCATTGAAAGTTTGAAACAGAGTCTTTGGTCGTATATTTGCATTGCCTTGGGAAATGAACTCGATCTGAGAAGCCTGGATTGAAGAACATCGACTTGTTAAGCATCACATTGATCGACAGCGCACTTGCTGGAACTATGCGCAATTCAATCTGCATATGAAACTGACATGACTGGAATGTACAGAGCTTCGAAGGGAGATATTTCAAGCTGCCCTAGAGAAGACTTTACTAATAATCGAAGCCACTTCAAGCTCTCAGAATCAAACACTTGATGATTTTGATGAGTTAAATGACTACGATCTTTGCTATTCCGTATGATACGTGAGAACGAAGGAGAGGAAAGGAAGTGATAATGTTAGATTAAGAAGTGATTGGTTCAGCTTGCATTCTACTTCCATAATCGGATGATTCTCTCGTCTTTCGAGGGCAACAGAAAAACTTCATACCATCCCAAGCTGCTGCAAAATAGAGATGGAAATGAAGAGCAACAATACAGGCAGTCTACTTACTAGTGAGTGCATGAATCAACAGGACACTGCAGAAATGGACTTGAGATATCTTAACTTTTATATATATACAATCTATTAGAGATTAAAAATGAAAAGATAGATTACGACATCAAACGATTGGAGAAACAAATTGTTAAAATTTTCGAAAGTTGAGAAGTGTTCCGTCAGTTCACACACCCACCGGTGGTCCCGAGCCGAGCACACGTGACCAAAGGTACTCTCCCCCAAAATTTCACCACAACCACCTCAAAACTTGAGGAGAAGGGCAAAAGAAATCCTTTGGCGGTGCTGGGAATCGAACCCAGATTGAAGCGGAGATTGTAGAGCCTGTAACAGCTCATCTTCGTGAAGACCCATAGAGGAGAAACCACAACACCACGTGCTACCATTACACCACACCACCATTTTGATACATCCACTCGTCACCAACCGGCTTGATGAAACAAGATCGGCTGAATGATGATATGAAAGTTAGAAGGAACTGATTATGATTGGGTAGCGTTGTGTAAATATATATTACACGTTACAATGATACTTGTGCTGCGAAGTGGAGAGGTAAATCCAGAAATCTAAGGCTTAAGCGAAGTATTGTGGGGGCCGGTAGGGCTACGGGAAATGACAGGACGGCTCGGAATTCGGAATAAATTCTAGATTGCTGGGGTTTTCTTTCCCGAAATTTGCACGGGCAGAATGATGTGATAATCTGGACTGCTTTTTGCTTGGCGTAGATTGGATATGCAGGTACGTGTACGATTTATCTTTTTTGGAGAAAGAAAAAGACGTTGAGGATTGAGAACGTCGTGTAACTCGTGATATTTTGAAATGGTTTGTTGGTATCGGAGAAGAAAATCAAAATGTATGTAACGAACTGGACAACTTAGCTTTTGCTTCCTTTAATTAAAGCCTTATTGGGGATTACGCAAAATAGCTTATTTTTACGACATATTCTACAAACCCGAAGATGATCATCAGGTCTTACAATTTAGAGTTAGTATTTATAGTTGGAAACATACTAGAGAGCCCTAATAAGGTCATCCACGGGGTGATTTTATGATGGGATGTAGGAAATGAAAGAATTCTAGAATGTTATATTTTCGCGTTGCGAATATTTTTCAATCAAGACAAAGACGAGACGAAGCAGTAGTTCATGAGCATGGTAAAAAGTCATTTATATTTGTAAAAAAGGGCTATCTAAAGATAGAACAAGAAGTGAACCTCTACACTGTCATCCATCAAGATGAATCAAACTCTATGGCATCCAAATATCACACCAACGAAACCTCCTTTCTAATCCGCACACTTAAGACTGGTAGATACATTGAGAGTAGTATGGGTTCTGGACCTGGCAGTGGGTACCCTCAACACAGGTGGTGGGTCCGACGTAGTTAATACCTCCACATTGGTAGTAGGCAGCGACAGCGCTACCGGTTGGGTAGGCAGCACCACCAGTTCCTGAAGCAAAGCCGGTAGAAGCAATAGTTGAAGAAGCGCCGGTTGAGAAGGTTGTTGGGTATGGTGGAAGGGAGTTGGCTGAGGTCTTGGAAGAGGAGGATGGAGCAACAAATGTTGAGGAGGTATCTACATCGGCACTCTTCAAAGTTGTTGGTACAACGACAGTGGTAGAGGCAGAGGCGGAGGCTTCTGGAATAGAGGTTGCGGGTTTTGGAGTCACAGTGACAACGACAGTCTCAGAAAGATGGTTTGTGATGGTAGTTGTGTACAAAACAGTGCTTGGTGTAGCAAGGTCAGAACTGATTGCTGGTGCGGAGGTGACGACAGAAGCTTCGGAGCTTGTTACTGCGGCGGAAGTTGCTGCCACGGATGATGCTGCGACTGAAGATGATACTGCAGAAGATGACTTGGTTTTGCAAGGCTTCTTGGATGATGTGTGGGATGGCTTTCCGGTTGGGCGAGCGAAACCAGATGAAGGTCCAGTTCCAGATGGGAAGGTTGGCTCCGATCCATTGAAGGCTCGGACTTGGTAACTATTTCGAATATCAGCAATTTGTGGTAATGGAATATGATGAGCAAATTGTACTCACTGGCCACCAGGACGATAGATGTTTGTTGCCATAACAGATTGGCCGAGCGCGAAGCTGGCGAGGATGACGGCGTTGCACTTCATTTTCGTTGAGGTATGATTTTCGAAATCTTTATTTTTAATTCTTTACAGAGGATCTGGCCTACTAATGTATTCTTGATGTATGTGAAGAACGTAAAAGATGGCACAGCCAAGAGATTGTGTTAAGAGCAGATCTTTGAAGAAAGAGAGACTGAAGGTGAGATACTTCGAAAGCTGGTAGAGAGAAGAGAAAATCAAATAAAAAGTTCAGAGACGAAGAAGTATTTGAGCAGTCCTAAAATGATAGTGGATGATTCCAGATCATTTGAATTGTGTGGATCGATTCAACAGCCGCCCCTCCATAATTTAAGGTATATTGATCTGGTGGATCAAGAAGCTTGAATGAAAGCTTGGGACAGATTTCAGCACCTGCTATTAACCAATTGCAATAAATTGGAGGTACATGTAAAAAGAAAATTGGCTGATCATTTTCCTTCTTTTCCCCTGGCAAGACTGTAGCTGCAGCCAGCCGTGGTTACCAATCTGACCGCCGCTGAAGTGTTTCATTGACAATTAATCGTATAAAATTGACTTCATTTGTACTATAATATCATTAATCTCTTTGAAAAACAGCAAGGCATGTGTTATCAATCTCTCAGGGGAAAAACCAGGGAATTTACTGGTAAAAATATTAGAAATATATGAAAATCATCTTATGTTGAATTATGGTGGGTTGGCACAGGCCCGAGACAGGTTGAGGAAACTTTCGTTCTAGATTTCTTAATGACATTCAGGGATGGAGACATCATCGCTAGTCCCAAATAGGTAAAGCGGTATCGTTTAATATAGTGGGTTTGATTAACGACGTTTCGAATTGACGATTTATAAAGTAGGCCGAGATACTTCTTTCAAAATGTTCCAACCAAATCATCAAGATTATGACGACAAGCTTCGTAAGATACGCCATCAATACTCTTTTCTTAGAATCTCACTTGGTCAAACTTCAATGGCGCGCTTACTTGCATTCAACAATATCGAATCTATGATACCGCATCTCAATCTAGGCATTCGAGCCGCCTTCGAAGCCAAAAGAGTTTGTGCAAGCTCACAGCATCCTTGGCCGCCGAGTCAACAACACCACCACTATCACAATCATAACCACCATCGAAAAGTTTCCTCAGATCGGATCTTCATTTTTTTGTGATTGTGATATGCAAAGAACAAGCGGTTACTTCGGATGTCCGGTTCTTATCAGTCCAATCATCCCATCAAGTGTTTCCACGGACTGGGGAAAACAACCTTGCTAACCCCCTACCATTACAGTAGCAAGGATATATACAGTGATAGACCTTATCACACCAATATAAATATCCTTGATTTGGTAGAAATCTCGAACCAGAAACTTCAGCCAAGTAAGCAAGGTCGGCAAGGTTTTGTCAAGTTGTCTCTTTGATACAAGATCGTCACTGAGAAAAATCTTTGATTGTTCAAACTTACAATACGAAAAGTTTAAAAGAACCACATTTTGTTGCCAGAATTCTCATTTCAATTTGATTATTGAACACGACATATATTGCTGTCGTGGCTGTTCAATACTCATTGAATTTCAAACGCCAAGGCTTCGAGACATCAATAATAATTTGTACCATGGCTTTCTGACAGCGGAGAATTTTCTGGAACTTTAATCGAACCTAGCTCTCACCGTTAGTTATTTCTAAGAGTATGTATGTATTGCGGCAATTTACTCAAATGAGATCGACAAGCTAAAGCTCCGTCCGATGTTTCCCCCCTTTCAATCCACCATGATGAAAGGCTTGCGGAGTGCTCCATCTTTCGAGATCAGGGGAAGTTACCTAACGAGTCGTCGCTCCAATTGCCTCCTCTACCACTATCTATCACCAACCTTAAGTCTGATTGTTTGAGTCCATACTTTTGTCAGATTGCTTAGACACCTGTGAGCATTTTCACATTGAGCTTCCTGGGTGCAATCCTTAATTCGTTGACCTATTTATGCAATATGCTCTTTTTTGAATCATTGATACCTGAGGGGAAGTGAACTAACATACATACCCTCCACTGGACTTGTCACATAGCTGCATCAAACCATGGGAAAGCTCTTGGCAGAAGTCAAAAATCTCAACAGCCCCTTCATCATATAACGATGAGAGAATTTGTCACCTCATTCTATCAACAGATTGATTCCGTTCACATGTTGCAAGTCTTTCTTCTGATTACACCTACTCACAGTACTCCAAGAAGAAATGGGAACACGGCAAGTCTAAACAGAATTTCACGAGATGACGTCGCGAACATCGTTCTTGTCAGTCAAGATTTCCGAGAATTTCTCTGTCCCCATCCACAAGGCCCGGCGCTTTGTAAATTATCAACGCGGTATACCATGCTACTAAAATTGTCTGTCCGGTCCAGAATTTCAGAATTTTAGTTGTTGGTTTGGCGAATTCTCTATTGCAAGGCCTCAATGTCGGCCTGCAAAAGATAACACTGTATTTCGGGCTTGAAACCCGGCCTTGAATGATTTCAACCGCCTCTTGTTACACATGCATCCATCTTATGTTTCTTTTAGTATGGATTCGGTCACTGTGTTAGGCTACAATCGATTGGTACCGGGAAGCTGGATCCTGTTTCGCGAAAAAGTGCCAACGAACGGCCCGGGGGGTTTTTTTCTTCAAGAATTCTTGCTCGGAAGAGTTCTCGAGCAATCTCGACCGCCGTATACACGACCTTATCTGCGAGGAAATATTGAATACGGCCTTCTTTTCTGGTATAAGTATACGCCATGAGTAACACGAGAACATTGTTGACTACACTCATTTCATTCAGGCTTAAGGGTCACAGCACTACACTCTATCCCGAATCACACATCCTCGAAACTTTCACCTGGTCGATAGCATTAGTCAATATGACAAAGAAGAAAACAGCATCTGATGCTCCCACCCATACACCGGCAGCCTCTAATGCTTCCATCCGTGCGATCCATACTAGTTCAGATACAGACTCATCGGGAAGCGAGTCCTCGTTTGTGGCTAAACCAAACAAAGGCAGTGTAAAGTTGAAGGATATGGATCCGGAGTTGCGAGGTCAACTTGCTCGGCATCGTAAGAAATATGGCAGTTCCTCCAAGAAGTGACAATTTCCAGAATATGATCGTTTAATTTCGGGATCTCAGGACGACATTAGGTCTAAAGGGTAGTGTTTAATGGCGCCAATTGGTGATTGTAGCAATGTTTCCCTATTATAATAATACAACATACATCGTTTCTTCACTTGCTCTTGCTCGATTTCTAGGTTCTTGAACTCTTCGGGAGCATGTGGTGTACTGGAATTCTTGATTTTCAGAGCGGAATTCTGTATCTGAGGACTTTCCTGCACTCGCAATTAGTTTCCGGGTTACTGGTATCTCACAGTGACTTATGCCATATAACTACTAGGTATCTTACACTTGACCTTCAAGTTTGCCGACCTCGTACACCATATTTTATCACCACTCAAGGGCTCTACAAACTTTATTTAGTCCTCCAATCCCCATCAACCAAGCAAGTTCAGGCTCTACTTGGACATTGTTCATTAGCCAGATGTCCGGAAGGAAAGTACCGAATATTCATGAGTAAGTGGTGATGTAGACCCTATCTACACTATCGTGGCTATTTTAATTTTCTAAATGGGCGCAAGAAATGCATTCCTCTCACTTGGAACTCAGTCGGTTCTCTGATCTCATGATACATGCTCTAATCCGGGTGAGATTAAATTATTTCAACATACGAAATATCTTGAGCATAATCTTACCAAGTGATGTGAGTGACATGTCCGATTGTTTGATATCTATCAAACAATCTATCTGAGGGATCATTTTAGGAATCAAACTTACTCTGGCATTCGTTATATTCATTGTTTTAGAGCTCCTCTCTTACTTTTTTTTTTGCTGATATGTGCTACTGTACACATTGTTTCAGACTTTGCCTTATGCGGAAAATTCCCTTTCTTTCATTTCCTCCTTATCTCTCTCACTCCCCTCTCTGTTTACTAGAAAAAAACAAGAAACTTTCCATCCCTCGCTTCAGAATCAGAGGCGGCTTCAAAAATGTTGTACAATGCTAACACAACACATGAATCATATAATTATACAGACGGACCCAGCAAGAATCTCGAAGCATGCAAAGCCTTTTGCAAAAACCTGAGCACAATGATCTTCTCGTAGGCTCCAGAATATCTTGAAATCGACAAGGTAGCCAGAACTTTCCGAAATAAAGGGCAGGAATCTAGGAGATGTGCTGCATTACATTATAACCCGCGAATCTCTGTGTTCTTTCGATTATGGAGTGAGATGAATCTCGATTTTGAAGATCTGACTAAAAGATTACTATGAGATGGGATTGAGACATCATATGTGTTGGAAAACCATTCATCCTTTAAAGCTAAAGAGAAAACATTTTCGTAAGATTGGGATTGTGTTGTTCCGTCGCCCGTCACTTTTTGAAGCAATAGAAATTAAGCTTATGGTTAGATACTAACTGAGAAAGTGAATACCTATTTCCGACAACGCAAGATTTCTTTTGGCAGTAGAGAGTTAATCAAAGCTGAATAGTATTCATTAATGTATGTGATACTAAAACATGAATCTCCTCTCAAGTCATAGACCGAGACCATAGTTAATATTTTTCTTGAAACCCGATCGCCGAGACCAAGATGTGCTTTTTTCCTTCCTCCCTCATGTCAATTTAGCTTGAGCCTGCGAAACCCACATCTCATTCCATATTACTGTCCATCGTTGCAACTCCAAATATCATGCTATTTTAATTCAATCACACCTAGCAACACTTCCTCAACATATCGCCATCCCTCATCTCCCACTCCGCATATCCCCCCCTTCTTCTCCCATCATGCCCCTCACTTCTTCCCTTCCCCACCCTCATAACTATATCCCAAAGCCTCTGCTCCAGCATCATTACTCCAATCCTCCTTCTTCAACCCCTGTTCCACATGTAATCTCTTGAGATCCTGATGATTCCAACTTTGACGTCTGTCAAGATTGGGTCTCCAGGTCTCGACTGAAGATGGTAGGGCTTCGCCGCCAGAATTGCGACGGCCGTCAGGAATGGATACTTCCATGATCTCGGCGAGGTGAGAGGCTGTCGAGTCGGAAGTGGGTTTGGAATGGTGGGGGAGGGAAGCTTCGTTGCTGTGGTTGGGTTTGGGTTGCTGAGATGCGATTGATGTCATGTTGATTTGTTTGAGGTTGGCTTGAGGCTGAAGGTGTTGAAGGTATTGAACGGGTTGATAGATGGGCAGAGTATAGATTCGTTTGCAATTTTTCAATCGAGAGACTGATAAATGGGTATATAGTTCAATGGGGAGATAGTTTTGTTTACTATTGATTGATTGCAAGAGGCCAATTGAACCTGAGCAAATGGCAAGATAGCTTTATTGGTGATGTCTTGATTGCCGAATGACGTCAATGATTATAGAAGATATGCTGTCAAAACCCGGAAACTGCGATGGGCTTTTGAGTTTTTGGTCTTTCGCGCCTGTAATTGTAAAGATGGTGGATGGAAAGGTAGATATCGATCGTCAGCTATTCAGTCGAATATAAATACCTCAATAAAATCATTCGACCGAGGATATAGAATCATAAGAGTTCAATTAGCATACCGTCATCTAGCATATCATCATTGATCATACCATCAGTTAGCATGCCACCAATGAACATGCCACCAGTTACCATACTCGTCTCCTATTCACATATAGACGTCCAATCAGTAAGCCAGTAAGCCAGTAAATATCGGTACAACCTCACAAAGAAAGAACGATGATAAACAGTAATGGCGATCTCCAGTCTTCAACAGCCAAATAAACTCCCCACTGATGATCTTACCCCTCTTCCCCAAGCTATCCTTCACATTCAACAATGTTCATTCAATCTCCACACCAATAAAGAAATACTCTGACCTAATGGGGAAGCGGACTCCCCTCATACATTATTGGCGCATAAGTGGTATGACACGTTTTCTTTCATACATATCCATTTGTCAAAACATGTGTTTCCAGGAAACAAGCTTCACTTTTATCCACGTCAGGATTGTCTCGAGATTAATTCGAAGTCCGGGTTCAATTGGAGGCACGTGTACTAGCGCAATGCGGGGTCGCTTAACCTTAATTATGGGGATCTAATCGATAACATTTTATTTTCTTATCGGCACTTTAAACCACTCGCTGCCCAGTGCACCCAACAACAACAACAACAATAACCTTGCGATTTCTCGAATATTTATCTGTGTTTTCCCTCTCACTCATTGTCGCACACCATATCATTGCATCAATATCCTCCGACTTCTCTATATCTTATCAAATATCGATCTACTAGTACTCAATCTAATTGCGCCATTCACTTGCAACAACGGAACACATTTCATAAATGATTTTTTGATGTTTTTATTACATGATGCCCTCGTTTGAAACTCTTCAAAGTTACTCTTATTTCTCGATGCGCTGACTGTACAAGACTGCCTCGAGAGATATGCAACCAGCAGAATACAAACGCGAAATTATTAACTGACGCCTCGCTATGCAAATAAAAGGGTATGGGGACCGGAACATCGCCTGATATCTATCATCCATCCATCATCGTATACAAACAGTTTTTTTTCATTATGCAATCCAACCATACCGGGACACGATCATCATGAATGTCGTTTATGTTACAGTTTGCGAATCGATGTTGAAGTTATGAAGCATTTACATCCTATGACAATTCGATTCTTTTCTTGAGCGAAACCTCAAGTCGTCGTACTTATAAGCACATCTATGGAGTCCTTGGACGCTTCCAATAATATTGCTGCGAAAATGTTAGATAAAGTTCGATCAATTCATGGGTGAGTGTTACCTTGTGCTGCTTTCTACAATTCCTCAAACTAGGTTTCCTTAATCCTTCTTGAACTGTCTCCTTTCTTGACTGATCGGTATCTTCGTCTGGAATATAGTAATATTCACTCTCAAGTGGCTTTCCCGCAGCGTCCTTGCCCTCTCGATGAATTTCGCCGATGAACGATGTTCTGTTCAACATCTTTCGGAGATCTTCCTTTGTGAGGCCCTTGTTCTCCTTCTTTGAAGGACTAATACCTCTGAGATTGGATGGAAGGTTTCTGAGAATAGTTGACAATGGCATGGATTGAAGACGAGAATATGCGAGTTGATTTGCTACATGGTTAATGACAGGAGTGATAGCACCTTCGTCAGTGGATGTAGAGCCCGATCGCTTCTCAGTAGATGTCTTAGACTTATGCTCATCACGACCACGAGCTTCTGGGGCATGTCCAGCTGTGAATTTGGCCATTCTTGAGGATAAATTTGCACCGAATGGACCGAAGGAGTGAACAATGGGATCATTTTCTTCATCAGGGTCTTCGTCTGGCTCACTCAACTCACTCTCTTGACTAGCTGGGAATGATGCACTGAATGATGTTGCAGCGACTGTTGGTGAGTATGCTGGCTCAGGATCTTTAGACTCAATTGCTGGAGCTGGTTCTGATTTGTCTTCATATACTTGGATGAAGGTCTTTTCTGCATCATCAGCAAAGAGGTTGGCCAAATTGGCAGAAGAAAGGGTTTGGCGAGCAGGTGTTGGTGATACTGGTGATGGATGACGTTCAACACGACGAATCGGACTTGAATGAATAATATCACCCTGAGCAGTAACGGCAGTAACTTTACCCCTAGGAGAACTATCTTCACTCCACGAAGGAACTTCTGTTGGAGCAGCAGAGTCAAGATTATCACCTTGTGGCCAAGCAACCAGAACCCTTGCATCCTGAACATCCAACATAATTTCAGCATTTTCTGTTTCCGAAGTGAAACTATCTCCCTTTGCCAACTCCCATGTTCGACCTTGACAATGTAACTTTACTCCATTCCATCCACAGCAGATAATCTCAATCTTATTCGACTCAAGGGGAACCGTAGCAGCAATATATCTAGCTTTGATATGAACACGAGAGATGAGACGATTGGCGGACAATTGATAGTGGGAAGAATTGCTTGATCTACCCATGAGAAGAGACTCTCCATCTTCAGGTAGAGTGATTGTTGGCACAGCTGAAAGAGGAGCCCTCTCAACAGAGGATCGACTTCGATGGAGACCGGCTCGAGCGTGTACCCCTGGAGGAGAGGATGAAAGGATACCAGTTGCGGAGGTGGGAATTGGAGTTGGATACTTATAAGCTGATTCGAATGCAGATGGTGAAGTACGAATTCTCTTGGTGTTACGTCCTGGCAGACTTGGAGAGGAAGAAGGAAGTGGCTCAAAGGGTGGAAGTAAGGTTGGTGCTGGACGTTTTGTACCCGCTATGCTTGGTAACGTAGGTTGAGCGTTAGCCTTACTAGGTGAAGAGTCCATCATGATAAATATCCTTTGATCACGAATGATGAAAGGCAAGAGTAATTTTCTTCAAGGTGGATATCTCAGACCGCGACCTAAACGCGGTGGGCGAGTTGAGATTCTAACGCGAGGCTCATAAGAGTTTGAGAGATGCTGAGGACGGTCAAGAAGATTTTGGAGAGAAGTATTTGGTAAGACCGAGCTAGAAGAATTGAAAATGTACGAAATAGAATGTAAAGATTGTAGAAAGACGAGACAGCGTTTTGTATGGGCCTCCGACCAGGTCTCTGATTGAGAGATGGAGGATCGGGAAAGTTGAAGAGGAGGTTAAGAAAGTTCCCAGACCCATCGGTACCCAGACGCGACCCGCGTTGGAGTCTAAAAATGTTGTTCATTGGCCGCTTTAAAAGATTATGAATTCTGCTATTTCTACGACCTGCATTGAGCTGCACATACACTTTTTCACATGGAGACATAGATATGTAGTGGATGAATTCTGTATTGAGCAAAAGATGGTGAATTTATATAATGGGTGTTTGAATTTTTATCAATATGTCATTTTCACTTAGCTATATGAATATGGTTCAAAAAGTGACTTGGATGATTTTCATTTCGATCAATTGGAAAGTATAGTTAGTACACATATGTATATAGATATTCCACCTTCATAACTATGTACACTATCACTGTCTACTAGCCAGGTAATACTCTAGTTCTCTACCACGTCTACCTGCTCGCAGCATTCAAGCAATAATAACTTTACCAAAGCTCATTTTTTATACCTCACTATAATTTACGTCTCTTACTAGGCAGATAGATATATATCAAACTCAAACCCACCAATACTCTCGAGCCCATTTCACATACTCTGTACATTTTTGTATTTATACGTATTTATACGTATTTACATCTATACCTATCCAGTAATAAATCCTCTTTCATAACTTTTTTATACGTTGCATTCTTCTCGTTTCTCATCCATCCATCCTTTCACTCATTCATTCATTCATTCCAGTTCTCGTCTCGTCACCAACCGCGAGTTTCCAAGGCCCAGTCAGCAAATTTTCACATCTCATCCCATCTAGCCATTCATCACACGCATCCCATACCCTTACCCATACCAAACCATACCATACCACTCCACCACACGCGACACAAAACCCAGTTCCAACTTCCACTTCCAGCCTCCTTTGAATGTCTACTTTCGTTTCGTGCTCGTGTAATCGTGCGTGCTCTTCATACCTTGTGCTTGGTGCGTTCCCAACCAACGCGAGGTGCAAGATTTTCCTACGCGCTGATTGACTGAAAATAGCTTGGGGATAGAGTTGTGTATGGATGTCCTGAATAATAAGATATGGAGGATGATTTATGTTATATTATCTCAGAGTATAAATACACACACACATACATACATATTATATACATACATACACATCCACATATATCATGTACACCGCATTTGGCAGGTAACTGAATGTGTCTCCGAGATTTCAATCATACCAAGGTAGTTGATGCAAACTGGTGTGGACAAGATATGTAAGGACACACCTCTTTTTCTGATGACTGCAGATTTTCACATGTACTTAATTACTACCTACATACACATCACTTGATACATGCATTTGAATCAAGTGGATGGAGACAGCTGCGTAGCTATGAATTGAGACAATTCAAAGACTGAGTTGAGTGAAGTCGGTGTGAGTTTTTATTTCGGGCGCAGGATCGTGTGAATGGAGAGCTGGAATTCCCAAGGTGCATATCTACTCGGGGTTTTGACAAGTTGATGTGTCTGAGAACGAATACATTTGTCATAGATATGGGTAGATTTGCTCAAATGAGACCGTACTAGGTAGGAATGAATCTATTCATATCGTTCTCATAATTATTTATCTATAGCAGCTTCATTCATAATTCCTTATCGTCAATCATAGCCTTGCATAGTCATGTCTGAGCCTTGCGATAAGATACGGCAAACGGGGAAGAGCACAACCGCAATTCTAAAGCCTTATCGGAGAAGTTGCAAAAGAAAATTCCGACGCCAAAGAAATTTATCAAAATCAAATCGCAAAAAATCTTATCGTGAGAAGCTTGCGAGATTTGTACAATAACTTTTTTTTTTATCAACTCCAAGAAAGATTTGACATTTGCGCTTTCGGTCATTTCTTATAACCAGGAAATTGTCAATTGGACAAGAATCTATCATCCAATCTCAAAGTTCTTCATTATGGCACCTAAATCTACTACCTTGACCACAAAGGTCGAGAGTGGTTCTCCATATCAACTTAATCATGATCAGGTACATTTTCAATCTTCACTCCCAATCCAATTGACACAAGCTCACACATCATCACAGGTATTGAAAGCATCCACTGCACTCCTCAAACACATCTCTAGCAGCGAGGCCGAAAAAGCCAAAAAGGGAGGGGCTCAGAATCTCCTCGCCGAAAACGACGACGACGACGCAGAATCCACACCCATCTGGCTCACCCTCACCACCAAGAAACATATCAGCGACAAAACCAAGCTCAAGCCCGCCAAAGTATCCGTCCCCCATTCCCTCAACACCTCCACCACCACGACCATCTGTCTCATCGTCGCCGACCCCCAACGCACCTACAAAGATATCGTTGCATCTGCCGCCTTCCCCGCCGAACTCTCCAAGCGCATCACCAAAGTCGTCGGCGTCGACAAACTCAAGAAGAAATACAAGCAATACGAAGCACAGCGCAAACTCTTCGCCGAGCACGACATTTTCCTCGCCGACGACCGAGTCATCACACTCTTGCCCAAATTGCTCGGAAAATCCTTCTACAAATCCACCACCAAGCGACCCATTCCCGTCGCCATCCAAGCCGAACGTCCCAAGACCGACGGCAAGAGAATCGCACGCGCCAAGGGCGAAGATGCACCCAAATCCGCTGAACCTAAGAAGATCGCGGCGGAGATTGAGAAGGCTATTTCGAGCGCACTTGTGACGTTGAGCAGCTCGACGAATTCGGCCATCCGTATCGGTTATGCGAGCTGGGATGCGGCGAAGCTGGCGGAGAACTTGGAGGTCGTGGTCGATACTGTGATTGAAAAGTATGTTCCTAAGAAATGGAGAGGCGTGCGTGCAATTCATGTCAAGGGCCCAGAGACCATGGCGCTTCCCATCTGGTTGGCGGATGAATTGTGGGTTGAGGAGGAAGATGTTTTGGATGAGAGCGTGGTGAAGGAGATTGAAGAAAGAGTTGCAGAGAAGAAGAACAAGAAGAGGAAGACTAGGGGTATGGACGCAAGCGAGCCTGAAGGAGGAGAGGAGAAGAAACAAAAATTGTTGGAGAGCAACGACGATAAGTTAGACCAAGAGATCGCGTTACGAAAGGCAATGTTGAAGAAGCAGAAGGAGGATGCGGCAAAGGAGTTGGATGCCGTTCCCGTTGTAGTCAAGAAGACCAAGAAGACCAAAAAGGTCGCTGCTTAACTTCAGTTCTGGTCACAAAATTCTAGGTCTCGTTTCAGGCACGAGCATGGAGAAAAAGAAAATGGGTTATAAGATGGCGTTGGCGGCGCAAATGTATGTTTGTTAGTAGATTAAACTTATCGTAATGAAAGGAAATCTTGTAATGGATTGCATATTGGATATCTGATTGTTTTTTTTTTTCTCTTCATTTTTTTTTTTCTTTGGAATGAGCGTGAGTTTTTAAGTGTTCGCCACGGGAGGAAAAAAAAACGCTGTACACTTCGACACGATGAACAGGATAAATAAATCGTACACCAAACCAAAATGAACACATATCATAGAAATACTTGAAAATCGAGATCTCTTGCTCACCAAATCGAATTTCAATCGAATTTCAGGTACCAAAAAATGCCATACGTAGAATGAAGTTTCAAAAGTATTTCTATTCATTTCGGGGAATCCCATATTGAATATACCAAATTATTATCCTCGAATTCGAATGAACCAAACTACAAATCTCAATTTAGACCATGAGAACAAACGCCCGCATCCCCTAGCCTACGCCCGGTATCTCAAATTACAAATGCTATCCTTCCACTCCATGCCCCATTTGCAAATTCTCCAAAAACAACAATTCCTTGCCATCTAGCCCAAATTATCGTAACCGAGCCCCTTTACAATTCCTCCTCATGGCCCGTCATCTGGGCTTGCTTCTCCCCAAATTTCTTCCCTACTGGACCAAAGTACTCTTTGAAAGCCTTTTCTAGCATCTCCTCTCCTAACGTCATATGACCCCCTGGAATGGTTTCGAAAACTAGTTTTCCGGCCTCATCCAATGTCTTCAAACCTAGCCAATCTTCTTTATAAATGGCTCTTTCTTTCAGTGGTGTAACTTCCGTGCCGTTGACCTCAGCCCACCATCCACTTTCTTTAGGGATGACGGTTGTATCGTCTTCAAAGACGTACATTACGAATCGCTCCAATTTTTCCATATTGGATTTATATGTTTCGTTCTTGAGAACACGCTCATTGTTGATATCGGCAAGGAAATTGGAATATTCAAGGTAAGAGTCTAGGTTTTCAGGATCTCTGAAGTATTGAGCGGGCACAAGACGAGATTGGACAAATGTTGACCAGGTGTTGGATCGCAAAAGGGTTTGAGCACCGCGACAGAGGAAATCGGTAGGACCACAGGCTTGGAAGGCAGAAATGCCGTTGTGTTGGGAACCGAAGGTCAGGAGAGAGCGGATGGGTGGAGAATTGCAGCGGGATATGTAACCGCGCAAGAATTGACCGCCTTGGGAAAATCCGATTGCGTCGACGGCGGGCGCGGTAGAAAGAATAGGATGGGAGGCGAGGTCTTCGCAGACCTTTTCGATTTGAACTTGGTAAGAGAGTTAATATGGTATTTGAAGGAAAACTAGGGGATGTACTCACGAGTGAGATTTCCAAAGAAGGTAGCCGTCCTATCTGCAGATGCATCCTCATCTACATGAATATTATAGACAAAAGTCCCCGGGTGAATAGCTTCAGCTAATTCTCCAACTTGCGCAAGCCCATCCGCTTTGTAATTATCGCCGAGTCCATGCCAGATAATCAAGGGCAGTGGAGTATCATCTTCATCGTTAGATGATTTTGTGCTTTGGCGAGTCTTTCCGGATAAGGTGAGGTTGAAAATACTTGGAAGAGGACTATTTTTATCGTAGACAGAGGCATGTTCGTCATGCGCGACAGGAAATTCAAGAACACTCTCAGGCATAACGATAGCGTTGATGAGCGATGCGCTGCTGAGCAACGAGATAATTTTGGTGATGGGCGCCATGTTGGAGAGCTTTGGTGGCGGGTATGAAGGTTGGAGCTCTGAGGATAATGATTTTGATGTCAACTGGTGTAATAATCTACCAGAAGTTGTAAAATATTCAAATATTGTGGGTTAAAGTGATGAAATGATATATATCACAGATAGAATCTGCTTGTTCAGCTGAGGAAGATGTGCTTGTTGATGTTCCAGCTGAAGTTGGGGCTTATTAGTACTTGAGACCTTGATGGGCCATCCCCCACAAAGCCGCTTTAGAGTAGAGACCTTAGAGGTACATTTTTACCGATATTCTGCCGTACAGAGGAAGATAGTAAATCCGTCTGATATCCATCATTTCTATCAATACGCAAGTTAATCGAATTATTTTGCATCAAAGTCTCCCACCACATTCTCCTTTCGATCATACCATAGAATGAGCTGGGAATCTCGTATTATTGAATACCGCATTCCAGTCGCAATCAACGAAAACCTCACGGAAAGAAAATTTACCATCAAAATCGATTTGCGACAGAGAGCTGAATAGAAGTTCGACTACGAAGGCATTGATTGAAGCGCGTTACCAGTTGCAGTGCGAGAGGTTCAGATTATCGCAAGTTTGAGCTCGCCCGAGCTTTACACAGTCAAACTTGAAGGGCTGGAAAGCTATAACTGCGACCGTTTGTCACTTGCACAAAATTTGAGACGAATCTACACCAGAGACTGACGGGAAACCGAAAGTAGATGCGAGGGCATCCTTGGTCGACTTATTCCCAGAAAACCTCAAATATCGTTCCACATATTACTTCATCAATTTCCAATACTCTTGCAATGGCACCTGCACCAATGGCGCCTGCTCCAGAACCTACCCAGGTCAACCCTACGGGTCCTCACCCATCGTTCATTCAAGTCGCCAAACCTTATATGTTCCAGCAACATGTCAATTTCAAACTCATGACCATTGGCGCGAATCCTACTCGTGAAGATCAGTTTAGGTTACAGGGGGTGACTTGGATTAATGACGTTAGGGTTGCTTTACAGCTGTCAGTATTACCATGACTTGCGCAGACATAAAGTATTAACTTCTACAAGACCAGTGCGAACTTTCTGTACCGCTGCCACTTATTTTCATCGGTTTCGGCTTGTTCACAAAGATACTGAATATCAATACCAAGATGCAGCGGCTGCTGCACTTCTAACGGCTTGCAAGATTGAGGATACCCTTAAAAAGTCCAAGGATATTATTTGCGCGGCCCACAACTTAAAACATTCAGCTGCAGAGCATTTAAGCTCCGACGATACTGTATGTCTTACCCCATCCTGATCGTAGATGGCTGCTAATTGATGTAGATCTTTGAGGCTCCTTCTAAGGTTGTCATTGGCCTTGAACGTCTTATGCTTGAAGCATCTAGCTTCGACTTCCGTGTTCGTTACCCGCAAAAACACCTCATTAAACTTGTCAAGAACGGTGGAATTCAACGTGATGTTGCAGAAGTTGCCTATCAAGTCATGATAGATCTCTATCGAACATTCGCTCCCCTCAAGCAAACTTGCTCTACCATGTCTTTTGCTTGTGTAGAATTAGCGACGTTAATTTGTGAGAAGCAAAAGGGTTGGAGAGGCCCAAGCTATAAAAAGTGGTGGACTAGTCGATCGGAAATTGTGGAAACAATGTTGGATTTATTAGATCTTTACACACATTATCAGAAGCAGTCTATCGTTGGTCCTTTACACAATATCGAGAAATTCATAGGTATCCGGATTAAGATCAATCAAGAGTTGGAAGAGAAGAGACTGCCAAGACACACCGAACACCACGAAGCACCACGAAATAATGGGGCGCGACATCCTTCCAATACTCCTGTTACACCAGCCAGCCCAGCAGACTTGCGATTTAATGGTCATGTTGCATCACCAGCAAACCTGAGCCCCAAATCGGTAAGTTCAGGTTCGAAACCACCCACGGGTATTCGTGGTCAGAATGGTACGGTACGTTATATGTTGGATGTGGTTAAAGCCAAGAACGAGAGAGACATGGTCGACACATACTTTCGGGATGAATATGAGGGATATGAAGTGGAAGTGGAAGAGACGGTACCTGTTGAGCCAATACCCACACACCATACTCCGAGAGAACCACATCATGGACGACATCATGGGCATGGGCATGGACACGGACACGGACACGGGCATGGACATGGACATGGACGAGATTATCGTCACTTTAACAAACGAATGCGAAGATGATGAAAATCACAAAATCGACTCATTATAAGAGAATATAGTACGGCGTTCGGTTACAAGGGGGATATCTTTCAAAGATCAATGCATAATAGGAGTCTTGAGGATGCTTCATGGGAGGTCTTGGGAGTTACTGGGAGCGAAAAGGAAGATACCAACTTATTATATATAGTAGGTAGATGTATATCTAAATGAGCAATAAGGATTCAACGACTGTAGAATTCTATTATAACTTTATTGAATGACTAATGATGAATTTGATTTTTTCCATGTATAACAGTTACATTTATAGTTATGATTGTAGTTATTGTCATTATGAATACCGAAGACAAATAAATGATGGAATTGATTATTTATTGACTTTTCATTGATTGGCTATATGATTTACCTAGTATGGAAGTAGCGCACGAGAGCACGCGAGCCGTGTCCTAAATGAAGGGAAGGGAAGGGAAGGGAAGGGAAGGGAAGGGAAGGGAAGGGAAGGGAAGGGAAGGGAAGGGAAGGGGAGGAAAGGCAAAGGAAAGGAAAGGAAAGGAAAGGCAAAGGAAAGTTGCGGGTAAGGTATGTATGTCATGTAGCTGACTTGGATATCAATGGATATTAATAGCATGTGAAGATCATTTTTGGAGCAGAAATCCAAAATCAATCGGGCCCAAGGCAAGGGTTGGAGAGGGAGGGGAGGGGCGGTGGGTGGATTATGACGATTTCTTGCGCAACACAAGTTTCAAGTGTTGACCAAGCCACATTGTGAAGATTTCTTGGGTAGGTGGGTAGGTGGGTAGGGAAGGTAGGGACGGAGGTAGGTATGGAGTCTAGAGTAGGATGGATGGATGGATGGATGGATGTATGGATGGATGTGTGTATTTATGTGTGTATTTATGTATGTATGTATGATATCTATTGTATGCATGTAGTCATGGAAAGTTGGAACCAAGGAAACTGGAGATATGAGGGATATAGAGGATTGGGGAGTTGTCGATTTATTAGGTAGATATAAGTGAATGTGAATGTGAATGTGAATGTAAATATAAGTATAAGTACACATATTTATTTTACTGTAAATCCATGTCAATCCACGTAAATCATAGCTAAATTCTATATTCACAATTTGACTTTTTATATTGTACTCCTCTCCTAGGCACTCTCGTATATTTCTAATAGTTTCATGTGATTCCTTATCCCTTTACAAAGAAGAAAAAATTCAATTCATCTGGACTTGACTGAATCCAGAAAGAAGGAAAAGAATCCGAGCTCATCCATCAACCCAATCACCAATCAAGTCACCATATTCACAGTCGCTTGAGTAGTGAGTGAGTGAGTGAACGATAAGTAATTACGGTGGCAGTGGTGAATGAGCGAACAAATAAATCAATTCAAAAAGTGACGCAGTACAGGGATTTTTTAACTAGCTCAGCCATGTTCCAGTAGCTTCTTCCCATCAACCAAGAAACCTGTTGACAGTGGACACAACTACAATTACAACTTCAACTAAAACTATCAAAACTACATTAAAAACTACCATTTTCTCCTCACCACCATCATCAATTTTACATCACAATTACAATTACACCCGGCACTCCATATCATCACGAAACAACTTCAATCAAACTCATAAAGGTGCAATACACTTGATTTCTTCAACAAGGAGAAAACTTACATCGACAACTTCAAAATGGCTCCCCCACCTTCTGCCTCTCTTCCCCTTCAGGAGAGGCTCATGCAACTCGCGCAAACATTACAGTGTAAGTTGCAGCTTGTCTCCAAATATGCACAGAAATATATACTAACTATGGCATTGTTACAGTTGCTTGGTTTGTAGGGTACGTCGAATTTCCTATTGTTGTTTCCCCGCGTCAAAGAGAGCTGTCAGCTTGTGGGAGCTTGGATAATATGTGGTCTTTTCTCGCACTTTTCCAAACAGCTGCAGAAACAAAAGCTCAGGATTCTATCGGCGTAAATACTAACTCTCAATAATAGACATGTCTCGCTCCTATTCTGCATTCTCAGATATGGCCTTTCGTACATAACTTTCAACTACTACTCGAGATGGGCTACCTTTTCTTATCGTACCGCCTTTATCTCTGCCGCTGTCACCTACGGCATTGTCGTTTACAAGGCATTCCGTGCTCGCGCCAGAGCTGGAAAAGCAAACCAAGCTGGTTTGATCTCTCTTGTCGCTGATGAGAATGTTCAATACTTGGGTACGTGCTTTTTCTCCTCGTCTTGATGTCTAGAATCTAACAAATAATAGCTATGGCTCTCGTATGGCTCTTTAACAAACAATACCCTCTTGCCATGCTTCCATTCGGTGTTTACTCTGTCTTCCACGTCGCAACTTATACCCGTACCAACCTCATCCCAACTCTCCAACCAGCTGCACAAGGTACCGACCCTAAGGCTGCTCCAAAGCCAAACGCTATGGCCGACACCATTGGCAAGTTCGTCAAGGAATACTATGACACATCCATGGGACTTGTTGCTCTTCTTGAAATCATTCTCTGGGCTCGTATCTTCCTCTCCGCTATTGCATTCCAATCTGGTTCTTGGATTTTGATTGTTATCTACACTGCATTCCTTCGCTCAAGATTCGCTCAAAGTGCATTTGTTCAAGGACAATTCAGACAAGTAGAGTCAAGAATTGACAGCCTTGTTAGTGCTCAATCTACTCCTCCAGCAGCCAGACAAGTTTGGGAAGCTGTTAAGGGTGCTGCTAAAACTTTCCACGATGCTACCGACATCGGAAAGTATGTTGCCGGTGCCCAAGCTCAAAAGAAGACTTCATAAACGACAATTGCCGATTCAACTACAAGATTAAGTTACCAGTCAAGAGATTTCTGGAAGTGTAGGTGAAGCACGAAAAGAATGATCTTTGGATTGGGAAGGATACTACAAATATGAAAGCTCAGAAGCGAGTATTATCAGCAATTCGACGATGAATCAAATGGGTCAGGGGATTTCATATATCCGGGTGGTTTATACATCATGATTAGTTGTCTAGGTCTTTTGTTCCGGATAGTAGGAAAAGCTTGAAAATTTGAGGACTGGGCAGTAAGGATGGATGATGTATGCGTACTTGGTATCCGGACTGCTTCCTTTCTTTTTGTTTTTACTACAGCGAGGGAGTTATTTTTGTGCACTTGTTTTATGTGGCGTGTATTCAAAGTCTAATAATAAAGATTTCATGGAGTTCATATTGTTTGACATCCATGCGTGAGTTATGATTTGAGGTGAAGAGGGATTAGGTCAAGGACTGCAAGGTGTTTGTATAGTGAATCGAATTATCGACAAATTACTAGCCAAGAGATTAGTATATATACTGATACCTGTTCTTGAGTAATATCAAGAATTGATACATCGAATTAAAGGAAGATATACACAACGGGAGAACTGGATTCATTGAACTAGAATTCATGATTCATTTTGTGTCGGGTGTAGTACTTCTAAAAACAGGGGGGTAAAGCGGATTTCCATGGCACTTACATCAATTTGTAATGACCTAATGGGAAGTTTGTTTCTTCAAGTTTAGCTATCTAGCATCTAGGTGCTGAAGGAACGCTGTGTGAATGGAATAGGATGGAATAGGTAGGATAAGGTGGGATGTATTCGATATTGAAGTTGATTCTGGAAGTTGGTGGTTAGGGGGCGTGGTTGGAGGGCTTCAGGAGGAATTGGAGAGAAGGGGAAGGAAATGGGAGAGGGATGGGAGAGAGGGAGAGGGAGTGGAATGAATGCATGAAATGAATTTTCATCTCTTATATATATATATTGATCAGCTCGGTTCTAAAGCCAAATAAATGATTTGTGTGGACTTTGGAGATTGTAGTGGTGTATGGATGGATGGATAAATGGATAAATGGATTTGAGATTGATACTGATGGGATTAAATGTTTAGTTACTCTGATTTATGTATCTGAGTGTTGAATATAAAAACATATAAATCTGAGAGTTGTGATGGATTGTGGTTGATTGGTTGACGGGGAAAAGTCTTCTCTACTCTACGCTCTGTGATCTAGGGTTCTAGGGGTGGGAAGGAGAGAGCATTCACTCTCAAATTTGATAATTGATTGTTTATTTGAAATTTGGAAATGGAAGATTTGGCGAGGGGCGAAGGTTGAAGGGGAAGGGGGAGGATGAAACTTTTTATTACGGTTGTACGATTTTATACTAATTCTGAATAGTTTGCGGTGGAGACGATTCGGGGGTGAACTATTGTGGTGTTGTGAGAGAAGGAGAGAAGAAAAGTCATGAAGTATTGAGTGGATGTTTGAGGAGAAGAGTAGAAGAGAAGAAGTAGGAAAGGGATGGGGAATCAGGAGGCGAGAACGAGACATTTAAGTTATTTAGCTAAAAAAAATAAAATTATAGAATCACCAAGGAATAATCTTCAATCGACTATCTTTTTTTTTAATAAAAAAAGAATTTGGACTCACAACAGCAGAGGTCTAAAATTATCTTTTTACACGACTGTTCTTGGTATATTTCGTGTCTTTTTCTGTGTGTTTTCGTAAGATGACTGCAGATTCTATGGAAGATGGAAGGAGTAGAAGAATGTGAATGGAAGAGTTACCTGCACTTTTTTCCTTGTGAGGTTTGGTTTGCGCGAGGGTATGTGTTTATATGAGAAAGATACGGAAGACGTAGCACACACGATCGCGTAGGTCCTAAATGTCTAATTGTATTCTATCTAAAGAGCTAGCTATGTGCCGGGAATAGTAGTCCTTATATAAGGACTACTAGAAAGAGCTAGTCTCTTTCGTATTCTTTTAATGCTATAATACAGTAGCCATTGAATTGAATTCATTCACTGCGTCCGCACAGCATGGTTGGTAATGTTGATGAGGTATATGAAGTGTTTTATAGGTATGAGTATATTGCTTCTAGAAAGTGATTGGAGCAGCGTAAGTTAGTAGTATTATGGCGGCTGATATTAAAGCCTTATGTATCACACTAACTCACACAAATCACTGAGATTATCCACTGGAATACGTATAAAATATATTGAAGAATACCAACAATATATCGAATTACTGGAACTCGATGAATTTCTAAATGGTCTTAGTTATATTCTCACAGAAATTTAGTAGAGCGTATATAGAATACGTCATATATTACTTTAATTACTACTTTTAGAAGGACTTTAGATTCATTCATGTGGCTTTATTAGAATATATAGTTAGAGACTATTATATGAAATATATAATCAATCGAAGAAAGAGCGAGAAAGTGTTTTGAGAATAAGAGAAACCCTAAAGTCGCATGTTGAGAAATACGTATATATCATACTAGTTTGTAAAGAAACTAAGCTCGCTTATTTATCTGGTATGTTTTTAGGAAGAGGGGGAGGAGATGCTTGTGAATTTATTACTTGTCTAGATAAGGGATAAGAATGGAGTTGCTAGAGGATCTGAATTAGTAGTATTATAAATGTAGGTGATTCTGTATTAGGAAACCGCAGCTTTCTGAACAGGGAATTGCTTGCTTAATTCAATGGCCGCTGTGTTGCTGTTTACTATGTGGCTGTTAGTGTTTGGCTCTTGCAAGCTTTTGTATAAATCCAGTGCTACTTTCAATGCTCCTTGCTGTTCTAAATGTTCTTGAATTCTCTCTCGCAACTTTTTATTTCCTAATCTCTATTCACTCTTTCAAGTATTATTGCTCCTGGTATATTCCAGCTGGATCTCCCCCTGGTTTGATTACTTGTTCCGCTACCGTCAAATTTCCTCTTCAGAGCTTCGGCTGGGCTTTTCGTTCGTCTTTAGCTTTGGTGAGTCTCCTTAATAATCTATCTACGAATATGCAGTCGTGGCCTTTTGCTAATTATCCATGTCCAGCTGAATTCGGCGTCGCTGATATTGCTCGAAATCTAATCACCAATATTACACTCCTCGCCAGCCTTATCATCGTTGCCTAATATCCAATCGAGTTTACCTTGTGGGCATACTTCTGTAACGATCGCCATTCTATCAAGCCCCTAGGTTTCAGTGTTTGTCGGTTGGTAAATTGTAGGTTAAGCTTATATCAATGAGTATTCACTCGGAGGGGAACTCGTTACTGGATCAAGTAGAATGTAGGTAGACTAATTGATAACCAACTTAAGCACGAGGCTCTGCAACTATAGAAGATATTCTGAGTATATAGACCTTTGTTGCATCCAAAGACCCAGATAATAAGTACCCAAGTGCTTGGAGCGTTGGAGCGCTTTGGCGACTTGCGCTCCTTGGCTACATCAAGTGATCTGACTAGCTCCCATGTAAGACGGATGGCTACATATCCCTGTCAGTATATACATGATGAAACCCTTTCAAGGGTTTTACTATGATTTATTCTAATCATTGAGCCTAAGGTCTCTTAGTTTTATTGTTGGTCCGAATGCGATTAGTGTCAATTTCCTTTCTTTTATGTACAAAGCCCCAGTCTTTCGACATACCCGATACCCTACTTATACCAACATAGGAGATTCTTTCTGGGCTTCCTTCCAGGCGTCGCTCCCTTAGGAAGGTAATTGGGAATTATGCTACAACAGGTGAGTGATGTGGATCTTCAGGATTCTTATAATTGCAATGACAGTAGTTCTGTGATTGACATGTTATTACAACAGAGTAACAGTACATGGATCCTGCTTATATGGATAGTAGCAGCGTTTGTATTTCAGAGGTCTAGAATTTCATCTGTCTTTATCTCTTGGTTTACTGGCCATTAATATCTAACAACTGTGCAGTCCCAGGAGCTATAGTTTTCTGAATTGAAGGCATAGCGGGACAGATGAACTAGTTCAATCAGGGTCCAGTGAATTGGATTGATTGTAGGTTTGGAGAGAGCATTGTGTGATGCATTACCAACAATCTACTTATTTACTGCAATCATATTCTCAAAATCAATACTCAAAATGATCTACACATTATCGTTTCAAAGACACCCCATCTTACAATTCTCTACTTTAGCATAAACAAGAACGTCTCTTCAATGCAACCCAACACGGGGAAGTCCATCTTACTGCATACCGTACTACCTAACATTACTTTTCTAGGCGGCCTCTGAATATTGAGCTTCGCCCCTTTTTGTTCATTCAAATTCGTGGTGAACTAAGCTTTTCTTCGCAATGAAATGGTGATCTCCGCATTTCCTTACATTTTCAAAAATCATACCCAGCATACTAGTCAATACTAGCGTCATGACATCTTCAAACTCATCCACAGAATTATTGCCCACATACATTGCTACCGACAAATCTCTCGATATACACCAGCGCAGTAATAACCTACAGCCTTGCCTCTCTAGTCGTTCTCCTTCGCCTCATTTCTCGTCGACTCTCACTTACAACTTTTTGGTGGGAAGACTGGTTTATCCTCATATCTTGGTTTTTCTCAAGTGAAATCTTTGCAGTCACTATGTTTTGTATATTGTTTCATCATCATACCATTATCCTCAAGTTCATCCGCTAACTAAATAATACGCCAAGTTGCTGTACCAAATGTACTCATGCATTTCGATTTCCGAGCGGTATCTACGGATAAACATAGCTTATGGCACGTAGAGAGATTAGTCTATATCAAGCATTGATTGCAAGGCATCATTTAAAGCTTTTGTTCATTCCTTCTGGATTTAGGGAGTTGGCCTTCACGGGGGAGGTATAACGAGTTACGTCTATTTATACAGTCATCTTCTTTCGGAGATCAATACTACCAATATCCTCTACCAGATTATCAACCGACACAGAATTCTTTAGGCCTGCTGCCAGCTTCTCTATAAAGGGGAAAAAACTGTCAAGCAGTATTCCTGCTGTCTCAGGAGCGGTCATATGTGAGTGAGCAAATATCTGTAGCCCAAGTCTATCTCCTCGAGGGAATGAAATCATGAACAAGAAATAAGGAGGTCGGCGAGGATTGTCGAACCTCCGCAACTTGCTGGTGAAGCCCACCGTTTCGAAAGCTACGTCCTCCTCAATATTCTGGTGTTGTGTGCACGAAAAAAGCCTGGAGCCCGAGGGCCAGTCAGTGCAGTTCTCAATTATATCTCCAAATCCTAGTGAATCGGAGTCTCCCAATGCGATAAATTGCTCTTGTACCGAAAGCGCCAATTCCGTCAGAGTACGGTGAGGTGAAAGATTAACCCTCACTGGGACGATGTTGATACATGGGCCGACGACCTCTTCGATATTTGGCAGTGCAGCATTGCGTCCGTTGACTAGTTGCCCGTAAATGACTTCCTCTTTGCCCAGAAGCTTTGAAAGGAAGATGGCCCAGGCAGCACTCATAAATGATGCAACAGTAATGCCAATAGGTATTTCTGGAAGAGTGGTCTCCTTTTCGACGCGAAAAGACACAGGCTTCGAGTTGGAGCTTGATGTTGGAAGGTGCCCTGCGAAATTCGTATATTTTGCTTTGTGTAATAAGTTTTGCCAATACACCACCGCTTTTAATTTCTGATTGTGGATGTACTCAACGTAAGTTGACCAATCTGTTCGCTCGTGGATATTCTGACCGTTATAGGCACCCACAAGAGCTTTAAAGATCACTTCGATAGATATACCATCATATTGAGCGGGTCCGCAACTTCAAGCTGATAGCTTCTCTTTCATAAGTGGCGTCGGAAGAATGGTGTAAGAAAGTCGGAGAAGAATCCATGGCTAAAACAACTTTTCATGCTAAAAAGAATCTAGACTCTTTCAAGGGGAATGTCTTGCCGTTCTTACATTCGATGGTAATATCGTAGTCGTCTTACCCGCCGCTGTCCATTGAGCCCCTCCATATACTATACCCACTGTACTTGTTTTTCTTTCATATTTGGAACTTTCTCTTAACAAGGGTCGTTAAAGAAGTCAATATCCAGAGGACGCACACCTCTTCGCTCGAGAGGCAGAGTCATTTTCGATTGCATCAAGACTCCCAGTATTGCGAAATGGCAATTTCAGTGACCAACGACTATGCCACGCCTAATGGTTACACCCCCTCAAATAACCATACCACCTCCCATAACAATGCTACTTCCAATGGCAATGGTACTTCCGATGGCGGTGATAAGAGCTCATTCGTTGTGCGCGTTGAATCGCGAGCAGCGCTTGTAATATTCTCAAAGGGTAACCTTCACAACCCTTTCAACCAGTCAAAAATGCAAGAGCTTGAGGTTCTGGTTAAAAGGCTTGATGCCGATGATACCGTCGGGTGCATTGTTCTCACCGGGGGCGAGGGAAGATCGTTCAGTGCAGGTGGCGACTTTCACGAAACATCGAAGTTCAACGGAAGCGATGAAGTTCGCGCCTGGATTGATAACTCCACTAATCTTTACACTACAGTTGCCGGCATCTCCAAACCTGTGATAGCCGCAATTGACGGGTACGCAATTGGTCTTGGGCTTCAGATTGCTCTTTGTTGCGACTACCGTATCGGGTCAGAAGAGTGTCAATTTGTGATGCCTGAGCTCAAAATGGGCATTGCCTGCAATTTTGGAGGCTTCATGCTGGAGGCTGTGGTTGGAAGAGCAGTAATGCAAAACATGCTATTCACTTCAGAAAAATCGAATGCCCAAACCTCGTTAAGGGATGGTCTACTCCATGAAGTGGTGCCTTCAAAAGATCTCGTTACACGAGCCCTTCAGCGAGCACAAGCTATAGGGTCTTGGGAATCACTGGCTGTTCAAGGAACACGACCACACATCAACTCCAGCTTCATTAAAGGCGTTGTGGAAATTGGTGAAGAAGCAAAGCGTGCCCACTGTAACAATTTCGCGACAGGCAATGCACAAGTAAAGATGAAGCACATCATCACCAAAAGCCAGAAAAAGGGACCATCGTGGATTTTAATAGCAAACAAGCCCATTCAATCCCTCGAAAAGTCTCTCGAAAAGACGAAAGACTCCGGGGTTCTCATATATGGCCAAGGGGCAGCTTTATTCTCTGATGCATATTCATGGCTAGACGACAATGCGGAGTTGAGGCAATTTCCGGAATGGGCAACCTCTATTGACGTACGTGGAGGGCTTATCCGTCTGAGAACAGGAGTCATGAACGACCCGCCACTTTACATCGTACGTGAACCTACCACCAATACGTGGGCTGTGGGAACAGACACTTTCACGCTCAATTGTGCGCGTTCGAATTGGGGAATGCCCGTCGATTTCGCGGACACAACCTCGGTCAGTTGTGATGAGACTACAAGTTTCATTGGAATACACCAATTACCAGGCCATTCTTCTGTGGAGATCAAGAAAGATGGTAACGGTTGGACTTTTGTCACAGAAGAGCATAACGACCCTATACAATTGGGATTAAACCCACAGATCAACGATTTCAGCGAAGCGGGTTTGATGTTTGTCTCTTCGCTACAGAAGGCCGTCTCTGAGATGACTCAAGGCTCAGATTCTGTTGCATGTTTGCTCTCTGGGGGTATAGATTCAGGCGTAGTGACAGCGTTCGCTGTTCGTCAAGGTCTGAAAGTCACTGCATACAGTGCCGGCTCGCCCTGGGGCAATGAACACGATGAAGCCGCAGAGTTGGCCAATTTCCTCGGAATTCCTCACGTGCGCGTTGACTTCTCGGCTGAAGATCTGTTTGCAGCCATACCGGAGACAATTCGTGCCCTCGGGACCGCAGAGCGGGACCGAGTAGATATTCTACTCACTATCACTGCTATGATGCGCAGCGGTATCATCAAGGAGCAGCATGTTCTCACTGGTTTGGGTAGTGATCTACTGAACCTTGGCCTCCCACCAAACTCCTCTGAGACCGAAGCTCTATTGAGAGATATAGTGGATGGCATTGATATCATACGTCATACTGGCGAGTTTACGGACTTTCCTGCCTGCATGTCGGGAAAGAAAATGTCTCATCCTTACTGGCATAAGGACGTTGTACAGACAGCGCTGAATATTCACCCAAGTTGCAAGCTTCACGGTGGCCGTGAGAAGGCATTCTTCAGGTCAGCAATGGAGCCATATATGCCGATGTCCACTGCTTGGCGACAGAAGATTGGCATCCATCTAGGGGGAGGTCTGCAAGGTGGTCTTGATGATACCTTCGGCGGTCGCAATAGTAAGATTGAGGCCTATGATAAGATATTCAGAGATATCATGGCCCGTCTTTTGACAGATCCCTTCGCCAACATCGACGATCTAGCTCCAAAGCTCAGTAAGACTAATGGTAGTGCCCTGACAAATGGAAGATTAGCACAAGAGAGTCTGACTCCCTCAGGCTTGGGAAGTGTTCTCGACAGAGCGGGAGACTCTAGCAACCTCGCCGAGCTTTCTAAAACAATTCGCGAGGCAGCCAGTGCTTTTGGATTAATACTCGTGAAGAATCTACCCCTAGCTGAGGATGAATTCAAGGCTCTTGTCAGAGGCATCGGAGAACCCGTCGTGCACAAATTCAAAACCGGAGGAAGCGACCTCATGAAACTCAGCGCAACCCGAGAGAAAGGCAATGTTGTCCTCGGTCGTGGTCCACTACCTCTCCACACAGACGGAATCTTCGTCGGTCACCGTCCTGACATGGTCATCCTGTACGCTTCTGAGTTCTCAGACGAGCGAGGATCTGGCGAGACAATCATCGTCGACCAGCTGAAGGCATTGGCGGAGATGCCGAGTGCTTTACGTGCCGAACTGGAGAACAATGTTTTTGAATACCAAATCCAGGAAGCGGGTCATTTTGATCTGGGAGATAAGTGGTTTCCTATCTCACCACTGCGAACACATGAAGGCAAGCTGCATTTGAACCTCGCGCTGCAATTCCCGGAGGGAATTGAGGCAAGTTGGAGAGTTAGGGTGGTTGGTGCTGAGAAGTCCGGGTCGGACAGTCTCATTGCAAGGCTAGAGGAGTTTCTTCTTCAACCCAGGTACACGTATCAGCATCGCTGGAGCGTGGGAGATTTCATATATTTTGATAATGGTGCTACTCTGCATGGCCGCACTTCTATTGGTGAAAATGGTGTTCGGGTATTGTTCCGTGGCCAGGTCAACAGACCGACTGAGGAGGTCGCAGAATGATCAACAGGCAGAGTATGTATATAGATTGTCAGCGGTAGAGGGTAAAAGGATGGAATTTCGATTTTTTCCAAAGACTGGTACTATTAATGAATCCTAATCAAACCTCTTTACTAGTCTTCAATACCTCTTTTTCCTTCAAGTAATATATGTCATCGTTGACAGTGCCTAGATTTAAAGTTTGGTATAATTCCTCAAATATCATTTGAATGATTGTCTTATAGATTCTCCCGAGACTCATCCGCGTTGATATCGAACAATGAATCGCGGAGAGTGTGCCGTTCGCGATTTTGGTTCTCAGTTTCTGAAATCCCCGTTTATAGATACAAACTCATGCGTAATATCACACGTCCAATAAACTGCTTCCTCTCCACTCCCACTCCCATCATCTCTCAAATCTACCACAACCTCCACGTCTTCTTTTTCCATCAGCTCCCTAACCCTCACCTCATCAACTTCAACCAGCCTTCCTTTTTTCACAAAATTCAATTCCTCTGCACCATCAATAGGCACAAAACTCACGGATGTTGATTCACGCTTAATAATCCCTTTTCCAGAAAATTCCGTATTCATTAAAGAATAACCTAACGCAGCCAGAACACCGATAGGATTTGGATCCTTACCATAAATACCAGTTTTGAAAAGGACAGAACGCGCTATGATGGACGCAATATGTTTGCCAGCTGGGTAAGTTGGCGCGTTTCGTACTCGTATAGTAATAAACTTCGTTGCGCCTTCGCCGTCTCTTACTACCAACTTTGCTAGATCAGCCATGAACTCAATGAGCATCCTTTGGAAAACGATGAAATCTTCAGACTGGGAAGATGCCGATGAATCGAATTCGATGGGAGTATGGGTAGGTGCAGCGGCGCCATTGGCGAACATAGTCACCATGTCATTCGTGCTTGTATCGCCTTCGATGGAAATGCAATTATAACTCTTATCAGCTGCCGTATTCAAGAGCTGTTGCAGAGCGGGAGGTGCAACGGGTGCATCAGTGCAGATTATGCCAAGTGTGGTAGCCATATTTGGATGGATCATTCCCGCGCCTTTGGTGATACCTGCGATAGAGAAGGTAACGTTTGGTGAGGATGGGAGGGTGAAGGTCCGGGATGCGAGTTTGGGGAAGGTGTCGGTTGTGCAAATACCCCAAGCGGCTTGCAGCCAGTGGTCATGGGTGGTACCCATGTTTTGGTGGAGTTTTTGGAAGCCTTTGATGATGTTATCAATAGGGAGTCTATAAGATATTAGTAGATTATGGTTGGTGGCGAGAGACTAATTACCGTTGCCCACCCATACCTAAGCCCGATGAATTCAGTGTCAGTCCATTTGTTCTCGTGTATAAGAAGGAATTGAAAGTCCCCAATTTATTGTGCCATCTACCCTGTAGGACAACCAAGGTGGAAAATACTGAGATACCAATTTACCTGTATGCATAACCATCACCGGGTCCTCCGAATCCCTATTTCCCTCATTCACAAACTTTCCCGCCTCCCTACTCATTTTTCTCGAATCCTCCAGCCCCTGTTCCCCCGTAAGTAGATTTGCACACCACGAATTCGCAACCACACCCCTCAACCCCATTCTCCCGTTTTTCTCAATTAATTCCCTAGTAACAACCACACTAGCGGCTGGAAACTCATTCTTTGTAAGTACAGCAGCTCCACATGTCTCCCATCTCTTCTCGCTCATCATTAAAATTAGGTCGGGTTGGGATAGACCGGAAGGTTTTATCCCGACATTGGTACTGCCGATTAAGAAACCCTTGGGGTAGGTGCCAGATGTTGGGACGAAGCGCTGCTTGGAAGCGGGAATGGGGGAGTTGCCGAAAGAGTCAAATTTAGTGAATGAGCGGTAGTGGGTGTGAATATGGAGTGGCTTCTTGCGGATATGTGTGGTGACAATGTGAGACATTCGAAACATGATTCCAGCTGTATTCGAACAAACAGAAAGATACTTGCGAGTTTGGGATGGTTGATGGAATTTTATATTTTTTTATATTTTTTTGAAGAGTCGAAGGATAGCGTGTGTCTATCTACTTATTATAGAGTCAGTGGATGGTTGTTAGGTAGATACTAAGTGTGGGTTGTGTGTGTGTGTGGATTATTTATCACCCGAGGCTTGGTGCGAAGCACGAGCCTCCAATGCCCAAGTGAGACAATGAACGCCAGGGGAGGAAGGCCCCTGGGTTTCTAACTAGCTAATCTAAACTCACTAGTATTACACAGGCTAGGTGCTTCAGCAGAATTTATATGATTGCCGTCATCACACTGATGATTGAAAAACAACAATCTTGTGCTGTAGTGATGTAAATTCAATCTTGTATAATAAAAGAAGCAACTAAAAAATACCAAAATGAAGTTTGTATAGTGAAAAGCTGACTAAACAAACAAGCGAGAGACGAAGAATTGAAAAAGATTGAGATAAGGCAAGGAGAAAAGGAAGAGTGTAAATGGTCGTGAAACCTGAGGCCGAAGGACCAAAAGGATGGAATAGGGGAAGTTGAGAATCCGAGGAAAAAATGGCGGTGCCGGAGACAGTGTGCGAGGTTACTGCAGCGCGGGGTGGTGCAATAGTAGACATATTGCTGAAGTAAATGGGGAGGAGATGGTAGTGATAGGCTGAGTTTTGATTTTAAGTGCACCTTTATTGTTTGCTATTGGCGAAAGATCCGAGGACGTTCTTGAATGGTTTGGATATTTATTATCTTGATAAGCTTGTCATGTGTAGAAGACTGGTGTGTAGAAATAGGAAGATGTGAGGGTGATGATAAAAAAGCCAAGGAAATGGTGTTCTACTTACACCAAATGTGAAGCTATTCACGAAACACACGAAAAATCACATTCTGCATAGTATCACTGTAGATATCTGCTACCTTGTAACAATTCTCAGAATTGACATCAATGATTATTAAGGAGGTCCATCAGCTGAAAGCCGAAAGGGCGAAGGTATTCATGAAGATGTTGTGCGGCAGCTGTACATGAGATACAAGAAGGACGATGAAAGGATTTGACCCCACCTGAAGCTCATTATGAAGTTCTCGTTCACTTGTGCTTTCAAAACAATTACGCCGAGGTAAATTGATGATTAATAGCGTAAAAGCGAAAGGTCGAGTTGCGAAATCCTTCAAGAAGGATTCAAGCTGCACAACTACGCCTCTTTCGAGATTCGAAGTTCTGAAGTCCCGTACAGCATTAAAATGTTGTATCCACCCAGACCTCGGGCGGAGGTTATTGAGGTAGACGCAAGATGTTACGGAAGGAATAGTATCAAAGAGAGTTATACATACAGGATGATAAATCCGTGAGTGAGATGCAACTCATGCGACAGGATGGCGCAGAAATGGATGAACCCATAGGTTAATACTAGTAAAAGTGGGATTAAAAGATGACAACAAAATCCTCGCTTGTTCTTCCGGTATTGTACCAGGTTTCATAACCCTGAATACTCCTTCAAAAAAAGAAAATCCAGCACGTTGTACCACTGGAACATCAAACAACAATCTTTAGGTCATTTCTTCTTGGACTTAAACCGGAATTTAGTTGTTAGAGCTTCCGAGTCTTCAATCACAGTATCGTAGTGCTTTGACGCCTCAAATTAGCAATAGCAACTCATCTCATGCTATATCGACGGAATGTTGAACGTGCATAAAATCTAACGGAAATCTCTCAACCCCTTTGATTTCTATTGAAGGTTATACCTCTGGTCAAATCCGTTGTTTATAAAGCCCTTCCACTAAGGTTATCATGGTCCATATAACTCAGTGTATCGACAACCCCTTCTCATGAATTAGATCCGTGGCCATCTCATGATGCTCTAGATCTAATGTGAGCTTTCAGTAGCAATCTTGTAAAGCGACTTCTTTTAATATCAGATATGATATGGCTAGATGCGGACAGGCCAATTACTCAAGTGGTAATATCTATCAAGGTGCCCTTATTCGGAGTCGTTTTACACACGAGAGAGGTTCATCATTGGATGTGTACTGCAAATGGATGTTGAATATATAGTTCAGAAAGAATAGATCCCGAAACAAGTCGACCCGTTTGGATTCCTAGCTCCTGAAGGGACTTGGTTCTATTCTTTACTGGATTATTGCAAACGGAACAAAGGACTTGTAACTCCAAAAAAAGGTCAAGTATTTTTCGACATCATCACCAACAACGACGGCTGCCCAAGGTTTCGACATGCCGCAGTGGTCTAGTCGACCTATATACCAATTTATCGAGTAATGGAAAACCATTCGGGGAACTATCAAAATGCAGCTACTAGCTTTATTGACTGTCAGGTCTCCCTTCGTTAATCAAAGGCAACAGCTCAATTTTTAGACATCATTAATAGACTGCGGATCAAACTGTTGAAAAATGTGGTACGAGACTTATCAGATTTCGAGCCAGAAACTCCTCAGTATGTCGAATGAGAGACTATTGTCAAGTATTTTTCTTTGATTGAATATAAATGAAGGCTAGAAAGATATTGATGCCAGTTTGTTGTTCTTTTCAAGGTAGCTAGGTAACTGGACTGATTCTTTTCTAGATGAGAAGCTGAATAAGATTATCCAATCAAATCGAAACTTTTCTTTCATTGTGATACCGGATTTGGGTGCTCCCCTATCCACAGTGGATTTTCAGACGACTTTATGTAATATGTTGTGATGTCTCAATAGATTTATCATTTATGCCAGTACGAACAGTGAGGCGTGAAAAGCTCCTATGTACTTCCTGAGCTATGATGTATGCGATGATCCTGCGCCACACCCACTGAAGCTACAGCCACAATGACATCACATGTATAGCACACTGTAGATCCTCAACACATGCCATCAGAGTCTAGATTCAACGTACAGAGTATTGATTTCGGAACTGTTTGAGATGTAGTATGTACAGATTATACCTCTTCTCATAAAAAGGGGTCAATTGAATCAACACGCTAAACACACAAAGATACCCCCTCCATACCTCCCATATATATCAGCCCTCGGGAACGCGAATCAAGCCAGCTTTTCCGGGCCGCGCCTTAACCTCTTCCCGTTCCGTTTCTATTCGACCTCCAATGTCAACCCCTTGCAAACCATGCCCACAAATTCACGTGTATGTGTATCGCACGTCCGATGTAACTCGATCTCTCACCACAGAGCAGGCATGGCAATCTCAAGAAATCGATTAGTCAAGCAATGCGATTGTGATGACGTAGTGAGATTCCTGATCCCATGTCGTGTCATGTCATGTCGTGATGTTGATCCCCTTAACCGATCAATGCTTAAAGCGGGGTAGCTCCCATAGCACCAGTTGCCTTGTTTATAACAACATATGCTTGCTTTCCATGACATGACGACTTTGTTTATTTAAACTGCTGCACTACGAATCTACTGTCTGAATTCTTTTTACTACCATCTAGATACTTTCTTCGTTCTTAACTACAATCAAACCTTGAGGCAAGAAAACAAGCTCTGTAAGTTAATACCTTCCTCCTCAACTTTCTTCTCACACACAATCAATATACATCAAACTCAAAAACCATGCAATCCTCACTCCGTCTCCGTCTCCTCACCAGAGTTTCCCGTCCTCAAAACCACAAACTAATCATCTCATCTCTTCCCAGACAATCAAAACTCCAATCCCCAATTCTCAAACAAAACTTCACCACAACCCACCACCCCAAAATGTCTTTCAGCAACGCAGATACCGGTTCCAAAGAGGCCGATCCATACAAGTCCAAGAACATCGATACTCCTACATTAAAAGAGAAGGTTGAGGATTTGAATGACTTTATCGATGCGTGTAAATTCGGTATGATGACTACGAGAGATGGAAAGACGGGCGCGTTGGTGAGCAGATGTATGGCTGTTGCTGCTAAGGTATATATATCTTTTTTTCTCTCTTCTAGTTTCATCTTTTTAAGAAATGGGCTGGGGTGTCTGTGAAACTACTCGAGGGGATGTTGCAGCTTCTGAGATATCGAGTATTCAAGATCAGATCATAATGACTTGCGAGTCTGGATCCATGGAAATACACCCATGCTTTCCAACCCCCCTCCCGTAAACTCAACATACTTAAAAATAGGATAAAAACTAATCATCCAAAATTAGGAAAATGGAGGAACCACTCTTCTCTTCCACACCAATACCGAGTCTGGAAAGACCGACGATTTAGCCACCGATTCCCACATCAACATCTCATTCTTGAACTCTTCAGGCGAATGGGCTTCTGTTTCCGGTATGTTCTTCCCACTTCCCTCCTCTTAATTCCATTTCCATAACCCACCCTTATTTACGTCTCATACCTCTCCTCCCCCTCCAAAATCACCCACCCACCCAACTAACACCCCGCCCCACCACCAGGTCTCTCCAGCGTGGAAACCGACCGCGAAACTGTCAAGAAATACTACTCTCCTGCCCTCAAAGCCTGGCTCGGCGATCTCGGCGATGGAACCCACGATGGCGGACCCAATGATCCACGTATCGGCGTTATCAAGGTCGAAGCTAAGACGGCTACGTATGCTGTTGTACGCAAGAGTATATTGGCGCGCGGAGCCGAGATGGCACAGGGTGTCATTACGGGCAAGGTGGCGAGTGTGAATAAGTTGAGGGAGATTAGTGAGAGTGAGATTCAAACATGGAGGACTAGCCAGGGAATGGTTCAATAAATTAATTGGGGAGATGAGTTTCCTGATCCTTTGTTTAGGGACAGAACTATTATGAATAATGCTATCAATTAATTAATCATTTGCAATGCGAGGTAGCATTCTAAGTTAATATTGTCTTGATATTATCTCAACGATACCTTCTGACACGTTGATGATATTCTATGCGGTGTACAAAATAATGCATCCCCAACACTCAGTACCCAGAACTAACTACCTTTGCTACACCTTTGCTATGCCAATCCGATGTGTACGTAACGCCTCCATGTCAAATATCCATAATTCTCCCGAGTCTCCATACGCCTCGCTCCTCAAAGTAAAAGTCCTCATAATACGTTTAGAACTATCAAGTGTTAGTGAAAGAATCTCACACTTCCCGAACTCGCCAATCAAACTTACCAATTTCAAAGGAGTCCTATTCAAACCTCTAGTAAAGTTACACATCGCTCTCTGTTTCGTTGGTCTCTGCTGTAATCTTCTAAACGCCTCTTGAATATGTCTCGTTTCCACCGGAGTTCTTCCCTCACATGGCGGATCAAACAATCCTTGTACCTTTCTCTTCTTGCCCGTCTGTTCACCGCCACTCTTTTCTTTTCCTAAGTCTTCTTGTTCCTTGATCTTCAAAGCTTCTTCCGTCAAAGTCTGCACGATTTCAAAGGTCAGAAAGCCGAGAATATCGACAATATCATCGTTGGGTTTCGAATCCGTGACGACGCCAAAGCCGGCCCATTCCTTGAATCGCTTTCCTTTACGGAAGGTAAACGAAGCTTGACGATATTCAGACCAGGTAACATATTCTTCCTTCGTCATGGCCTTGGTGCGTTCATCGGCTTTCTTGAGACGTTGCAAGGTTGCATAATTCATTTCTTCCTCGTCTTCATCTTCTTCGTCTTCGCGTTCTGGTACTTCTTGGCTGTACAACGAGGGCACTTCCCACGGCAGACCGACTTTGGCTTTCTTGTTCTTCTTCGTGGTATCCGGGATGGGGGCATTGGCTCCTACGGGTTCGTCACCAGCTCCAATATCTGCATCGCCGCCTTTTTCGTCCGAGTCTTTGACGTTTTTACGGACATCTTTCCAGGAAAGAAAGGTTCGAAGACGGGACACCTTAGCTTGATCGTGTCGGATTAGAAAGATCAGATCGTCGGTTGATATTGAACGACTACCGCGCCGGGATGCTTGTTCAGTACATTGGCGAAGCTGAAACAGTTAGGGTCATGTGATTCGATAGGAGAAATGAAGAGAATCTCGAGAGAGGAGGGATTAAGTCTAGAGGGATCTACTAACCATTTCAATGACTTGCTGTCGAACTATCTCCTCTATCATACCAGTAGTCTCAGATGATGCTTCTGCCGTTTCTCCAGAGACATACATCATCTGTGAAAACCAACGAAGAACCTTGACGTTAGCCATTTTCGAAGCCATTTTATTGATGATTTGCTTTCATCAAAGCTATTTACAAAAATCGGAATATTTCAAACATAAAATAAGCCTCCGGTCAAAACCTCGCAAGAACATATTCACTATGACTAGGGAGCAAACACCTCACCGCCAGCAATCACTTGATATAGCCTCATAATTGCCCCCAACCCAAGCCCATCGCCAATTCACAAAGTATTGCCAATAAAGGAAACGAAATGGACTATTCAAACAAAGGAGCAACTGACCTGCTGGATCTCCGTCTTGTACTTTGCCGTTTTGTCCGTCATTTTGGCAACCTTTCACTGCTACCCAAATTCAATCCTTCTCTTTCTGACACCGCTAACAATTCACACAGAGGGAATTCACCAAAAATGCAATTGTCTGTCAAAATGATAATGGAATCAATTCAGACCTCAAGCTGATAATTCTGTATATAAACCAAGTAGTGAATGATGAAAGATTAAAACCAGCTCGAAGTGATTGGAATGTTGGAGTTACTGATAATGACTAAGAAATTATAGGCGGTCAATCATGCTTTGACTGGGCAGAAAACATACACGTGATTTGCAGCATCCTTACATCAGACTGTCAGGTACCCCACTCCGGGGTAGTGGGGTCTTGCTGCACAGTAAAAGTTAAAAATTGTTCATTTGAGAAACTTCCTTCCCCTACATGCACACAATTCTTTATATGTTAACACCGATTCAAACGACAAATCCCTTGAGTCCCTGTTGTCTATTAACCACCCAAAAGGGATATTCACACTGCTATACAAAATCCCATAGTCACATAAAACAATGATATCAATATCAGACCGAGTGGGATATGATCTAAAGGTACAGCTAGGAAGTAGGGAATAACATCTT